>OX411748.1:608698-1209896 GCA_948252205.1 Orthosia incerta | reverse complement strand
TAGTCTGACAACTTTTAACTGTTTAGTCAAATTAAACGTACAAAGAGAATCAATGACTCTATGAACAAAATAAGTACACAGACACAACTCTTACAATAAAACCTTCAAAACTTCGTACAGCAAACACAGCCAAATTACGATCCTTGAAATTGATAAACAACTAATTAAAAGTCAATGGCTCTGAAAACTCCGAAGACTCAGAAAGATGTCCTAATTTGTGTAATAACTCCCCGTTTACTTACAATCACAACAAGATCATATCTTTCTGATGAATCACTTGCAAACACTTCTGAAAGCGTTTGAAAGACTTTACAAACTTGTAAATGAATTCTCGGAACTGGTGAGATCAATTAGCTTCTATTGTTTATAGAAGTGGTTGCAACTATAGAATGGACTTTCGTGGAAAATTTGAACATGGACTTAATTTGTCGGACGAAATGGAGCTTCAAGGCGGATATCGTAAGTACCAAATAACTGCGTTGTGGAGGTCGGATAGGTGGCCTTTCTTTGTAACATACTGGTGTCCAGCTGTATCTGGTGAGACTGGAAGCCGACCTCAACATAACTGGAAAAAAAAGACAGAGGCAACTCGGTAAGTTTTTTTTTTAACTTTTCCCCACACTAGGAATTTTTTATGGGACTAATATAAGAAGAATAATTTCTGGAAATCGAACCTGCGCCACGCAGAACAGCAGCCGATGGCTCAACCACTGCGCCAACCGTGTCGACATTTCTAAATCTTCTTTTAATTTCGTGGAAATTGTTGACCGACTTCAAAAAGGAGGAGATTCTCAATTCGACTGTATTTTTAAAGTTCCGTATCTCGAAAGGAAAAACGGAACCCTAATAGGATCACTTTGTTGTCCGTCTGTCCGTCTGTCTGTCAATACCCTTTTTCTCAGGAACGCGTGGAGGTATCAAGCTGAAATTTATATCAAATACTCAGGACTACTGTCCCTTAAAGCTGTGAAGAATCAAACTGTTAAGCCAACGCAATAAAAAAATACAGCCGCTTATGCCGCAAATTTCCTAAAATTTTCGACACTCGCAAGGGAATCAAAACCTACAGGGTACTGCCCGTGAACTCTGAATCTTGGAATATTGTACGAAGCAACGCCTTATAGCTCAGATAAAGGAAAAATTGCGAAAACCATAAATTTATAGTCCTCTAGTCAGACGATGCGGTAGTGCCGCTGGGTTATTTTAGTGGGTATCGGCGGTATACCCACTAAAATAACCCAGCGGCACTCCCACATAGCCTCCAATTCCTCCAATGTGCATTTTTCCCAGCGAGATAAAAAAAAAACAAGGTTAGGTTAGGTTGGGGGATCCCCTCACAGTTCTTACGTCGACGTCGTATCCCCTGGAAACGGCTCAGTTCTGACCACCGTAATGGAGTGGCAGACTGGGTACGGCCAAAGTGAACTGTGCTTTCGTAACTAATTTTAATCCTATTGCCTTGTCGTTTACGATATTGTGGAGACCATGTCCGTTCTTAAAAGGCCCTTTTCGGGCCAACCCAAAGGCTCTTCTTAGGGAGGTAGATTGTTGTAAGTCCTCCAACCTAAAAGGGACTTTACAAAAGTCCCTTAAGTGCAGGGCCGCGAGCATGCGCGGTATCGTGAAAAAGCTGGTGCAGCGGAAGTCTTCCGAAGAAACGCGGCAAGTAAGCAGTAAGTAGTAAGTTTTAAACTTACTACACATTTCCTCATGAACGCGTAGAGGTATTAAATTAAAATTCATATCAAATACTCAGGTCTATAATACCTTTAAGCTGAGGTTTGTACGGAACCCTCGGTGCGCGAGTCCGACTCGCACTTGGCCGGTTTTTTTTTTTATCTCTCGGCAATTTTTGTTAGGTGAACCAATTTTGAAGATTCCTTTTTTATTTAAAATCTGGTGCTTCTCATTTGGTTCCATTTAATTCCAATTTGTTGAAGATCTGATGAAAAACTTCGGCGATATAGAACACAACTCTTCAATAAACAACGGAAAATCTCTCGGGACTGCTACTGTTTATTACCGAGCTGGTAATGTTGGACTAACACACTTGTGTGAACACTAATAGGGTTAAAATTGAAATAAAACCAAATTGTGTCCTGATCTAAGCTGGTATATATTTTCTAAAGTACACTCGAGTACAACTAAATCGCGGTAACGAAACCATAGCGAGATCTAATTTGACGCCAACGCCATCAATCGAGCTTGAGGTCAAACTTTTGAATTTATACAAATTATCACTACGGTTTCTGCATTAACATACCGCCCACCAAGGACATTTAGTGGCGGAATGTCCTTCTTAAATTATCTTAGATCTAAAATTTGCACTTTGCATACACTATCAGCTATAATACTTCGTAAATCTAATAAACAAACAAAAATAAACAGACTTCATCAGCTCAAATATCTTAGCGGTTGTAAAAACTTAGTACATAGTTAAGATTTGCGAAGATATAAATAAAGTATAAATAAACCTATAAAATGTATAAATTAAAACTTTGTAAATATAAATTTGATCTTAAAAATAACACATAGATTTCATCTGCAGAAGTTTTACATAGACTTGATAAAAAAAAACAAAATTCATTGAGCTATTGGTAAAACACACAATTTGGAAGTTGGTCTCTTAATTGTGGAGGATTTGGTGCGCAATGTGACCACACGGGTAACGTTATCATCACCGGGATGTTTCTCCACAACCCGTCCTAACAACCAACGACTTGGGGGTAAATCATCTTCCTTAATTAAAACAATGTCCCCAATATTGGGCTCTGGAACTTGAGAAGACCATTTGTATCTGTTCATAAGATTTGACAAATACTCGTGGGACCATCGTTTCCAAAAAGACTGCATCATTCGTTGAACTAATTGCCACCGAGTCAAATAATTTATATTGGAACTTTCATAATTTTTATCTGGCACATTAACTAACGGCTCGCCGATCAGAAAATGTCCAGGGGTTAACGGCAGGGGTTCACCAGGGTCAGCAAAGTTAATAACGCTTATCGGTCGCGAATTTAAGCACGCTTCCACTTGGTTGAGGAGTGTGGACATTTCCTCATATGTAAGCGTTGAGTCGCCAATTACCCTTTTAAGGTGAAACTTTGTGGATTTTACACCTGCTTCCCAAAGTCCACCGAAATTAGGTGCATGAGGCGGTATAAAATGCCACTCAGTATTGTTTGCTTCCAGGTGTTCTGCTATTGCTGGCTGTATAGAGGCCAACTGTTGTAACTCTCGGGAGGCACCAACAAAGTTGGTACCGTTGTCACTCCACAATTTAGCACAGTGACCTCGTCTCGAAACAAATCGCCGAAAGGCTGCTAAAAATGCCTGTGTGCTCATATCACTGACGACTTCTAAGTGAAGAGCGCGGGTGGACATACAAACGAAAAGGCATATATAGCCTTTGTATGAATGGTGACCACGGCCCTTTGTCGTTCTTATGCTTATGGGTCCAGCATAATCCACTCCGCTATGCAAAAATGGTCTTGCTGGTCTACATCGGACTGATGGAAGATCACCCATCAGTTGATTTCTGACGCTAGCCCTCTGTTTTGCACAAATCACACATTTGCGAACATGCTGTTGGATTAGCGATCTAGCACCTATTATCCAATAGGCTGACCTTAAAAAGTTTGACAGCAACTGAGGACCACCATGCAGTGTTTTTTCATGCGCATCTGCTACTATAAGATGAGTCAGATGGCTAGAATGTGGTAGGACTATCGGATATTTCGAATCTTCGTCCAGTTCCGACTTTGCAAGTCGTCCTCGAACCCTTATGATACCTTTTGTGTCAAGAAAAGGGCAAAGTGACTTCAGTTTGCTAGATTTGATGTTTAAATACCCTTTTTCTTTTAACTGTGTATATTCTGTTGTAAATATCTCTGTTTGTGTCTTCCTTATACAGGTTTCTAATGCTGCCTCTATTTCTTGGTCCCTTAAATATGTACCATTGTATTTGTCCTTCTTCAAAAATCGTCGGCAATACGCCACTACTCTAACTAGTTTGCGTAGACTAGAATAATTTTATAGGACTACGTGCTGTGGGATTACAGCTGCATGAGCCTTTATTGTTTGCTCTAAATCTATTTTTAAATCCTTTGGCCTTTTGTACTCTATTATTTTGTTTTTCAGGAATGGCGGTCCAGAAAACCACAACTCATTACTAACCAATGAACTGGGTAGTATTCCTCTTGAAGCCCAATCTGCTGGATTCTCATTGGTCGACACGTGAAACCATTGAGACGAACTCATTACACCCAATATTTCAGCAGTCCGATTCGCAACAAAGGTTTTCCACCGGCTAGGATGGCTGTTAAGCCATGATAGCACTACTGTCGAATCAGTCCACGCTGAAATCTTTTCCTTTGGTATATTTAAGACCTCTGCAGACTCTGTTAATAGCTTGGCTAAGAGTACTGCTCCACATAACTCCAATCGAGGAATGCTGACTTGTTTTATTGGGGCAACCCTTGTTTTTGCAACCAGCAATGAAACTTGCACCTTGCCTGTGGTATCAATTACCCGCAAGTAAACGACTGCTGAGTATGCAGCTTTCGAGGCGTCACTAAAACCTTGCAATTCCAGTTCATCAGTTGAACTAGTCCCAAGCCAACGATGTATTCGAACCTTGGTAAGCAATTTTAACTCTTCGCGGTAAGTACTCCACTCTGTTTTTAATTCCGTAGTTAATTCCTCATCCCAACTAACACCTGCGAGCCATAATTTCTGGATGAACACCTTTGCTACAACCACACTAGGAGCTAACCATCCTAATGGGTCGAACAAACGAGCTATGTCTGATATTATAGATCTTTTTGTTACAGGTGCCTTCGTCAGCGGTTGGAGATTTACCGCGTACTGAAAGGAATCTTCATGGCGGTTCCAGGTTTGGCAGGTTGGTTTTGCAAATTGCTTGCAGAAACACAGCTTGTGGACTTCCGAGCAGTATTCGCAACGAATATTTGACGGCTTTGTGGCTAGCATTGCTTTCGAACTATGAACCTGTGAACTATTACCGGCCTGGTGAGCCACGGCCTTTCTCGGCTCTATACATTCTAATGCGCGAAAACGACTTTCAATAAATATTTTAAGTTCCTTAAAGGTGGGCAACTCGTTGCTTAAATTGTTAGAACTGCTTAACTCCCATTGTTTTCGCGTTTCATTATCTAATTTAAATGTTACGATATGGATGATGATAACGTCCCATGTACTCACATTGATGTTTAAATTTGTAAGCGCATTGAGGCAATCACTTGTTGTATCTAACAGCTCCTTTAATGCGGCAGCTGATTCTATATTTAATCGCCTTTGGCTGAACAACCTTTTCAAAATACAATTGACTAGATACTTTTTATTAGCATAACGCTTTTCCAACTGAGACCAACATTCGCTGTAGTTGGCATCTGTGATTGGTGTATGTCTAATTAATTGTTCGGCTTCACCAGTAAGATGGCCTTTAAGATAGTGCAGTTTTTGCACGTTATCTAAAGATGCGTTATTGTGTACAAGCGACTTAAAAAGATCGTGGAAGGCTGTCCATTCACTGTACTTGCCTGAAAAATTGGGAATTGTGATCTTAGGCAACTTTACAAATGATGACTTGGAAGAATTATCATTATTAGATCCACTAGTTTTTGGTACCGGGTCCACTCTAGGATTAATCTTATTAAGCGTTGCTTTCATCAGACATTTACACGATATATCTTCCGTGGAGTTTCACGTGTATCTTCCGTGGAGTCGTATATATCGACCACCTTTTGACCTATGTCTTCCATCTTAAAACGACCATAAAGCTGAGATTTGGTTTCCTTAAATGAAGACCAATCATTTTCCAATAATTCAAGCCTTGTCTCGATATATTCTAATGTCAATCGATCTTTAGGACTCTTTTTAAAATTAGTAAAAGCCTTTTGTATAACATTTTGGAGGTCTTTCAATATATTAATTTGACCTTCCATCATGAACAACAACAAAAATATTAAAAGTCTAAGTGTTAAAATATATTTAATAAAATTAATAAACTAAGTAAAATTCAACAAGCCTAATAAAGGAAAACCCTAAATTGAGACTTAAAACTTACAAGTTTGGTTTTGAACAATACGTTCAGATTTTTTCTAAGTCTCAATAACAGCGAAAAATTTTACAAGTGTTTTAAAACAAACACTGCCAGAAATCGGGCATAGGTTCCCCGTTCCGTCGTTTTTATGAAAACTATTCTAAGTCCTTAAAACTACATGCACAGTTTTAAAGCTAAGTTAAATAATTATCTAAATGTTAAAGTAAAAATCTTCTTTAAAATAAAGTTCAAAATGTCTTGGCAAAGTCTTCTTAATCACTGTAATCACTGCTACTTTTATTTATTAAATTATTGTACTCACGTTTGCACTTCACTCACACTTCAGGTTTCGTAGTGTATCACTGGTGGCGCCCCCTTTGGCGTCACTTGGAACTTCAACTGCCGATTATTGACGTCGATTTCGTTCACCTTGCTGAACGAAGCTGCCGCCTGAACTGGAATCCTGAACTTCTGTTGAACTGCTGGTGGCGCCCTCTGTCGCGTCACGTTGAACTAACAATTCCCGGCACTCCTGTTGCAGCAATCCACTGCGAGTACACTGGGGTGCGGTCCAAACAAAGCTGGCACCGCTTACTTCAAAAACTTCAGACTTTCTGGGTCTGATCCAGGGTCGATGGACCAATGTTTATTACCGAGCTGGTAATGTTGGACTAACACACATGTGTGAACACTAATAGGGTTAAAATTGAAATAAAACCAAATTGTGTCCTGATCTAAGCTGGTATATATTTTCTAAAGTACACTCGAGTACAACTAAATCGCGGTAACGAAACCATAGCGAGATCTAATTTGACGCCAACGCCATCTATCGAGCTTGAGGTCAAACTTTTGAATTTATACAAATTATCACTACGGTTTCTGCATTAACAGCTACAATCGCATGCGTGTTTATTATAATTGGGCTACTTTTTTTATTTTATTTGCGATGGTTTTGCTCTTGACTTTAGTCTAGGTCAGAGGTGACAGAGACAGAGTCGACGATGGAGTGAGCTTACCCAGAAGAAGCCTGTTCACTCTATCTTTGAAGAGATTCGGGTTGTATGCGTTCGGAAACACAGACGAAGGCAGTGAGTTCCACTCTTTTGCTGTGCGTATTATGAAGGATGCTTGGAAGCGCTTGGTGCGAATTGGTGGAATGGCAACTAGGTGAGGATGGTAACTTGCAGTGCGTCTAGATGTCCGATGGTAGAAGGGGGACGGTGGAATGAGGTCGTGGAGTTCATGAGCACACTCGCCAAAAACAATCTGTAGAAGACCGACAAGCAGGCAACCTTACGGCGATGAGTCAAGCTGTGAAGCTTGGCATCCACCAGTTTGACGTCACTGAATAGTCTCTTAGCTCTGCGTTCCGCCGAGTCAAGCGCGGCAAGCTGATATTTAGCTGAGCCATCCCAGAGGTGGCTGCAATACTGCTATGGGAATCAACACTTTTTAATGACCTTTGGTAAGGTTATCATTACAGTTTTAGAAAACGTAAACAAATAATTAAAATAAGACGTAAATTTCAAATACAGTGAACAAGAGGTGTAAAACCATCGAGTAAACGGAAACGACTCTTCTGCTCTAGTGGAAATAAACTTGATGCCAGTGTCCTTACATATAAAAAAACTATGTTAGAATTTATAAAAGGGTAATCTCGAATGCTAAAAAACTTACAGTAACTGGAAAAATTCATTAATAAAAAAATACAAGTAGGGAAGTCTGGAAAGATATAAATAAGAGTACATATAGGGTTAATGCGATGTGGGTGGCAATTCGGCTTAAAATAAATAGACAAATAATAGATAACCTAGAGGAAGTAGCCGACTTTCTAGTAAAGCAATTTGATCACAAGTATAATATCATGCCTGGAAGTAATAGTCACGATGCTATCGTTTTTCTTCAACAAAGTACGGAAAGAGTGGCAAACGATATGGATATCTCTGCTACTACTCCAAATGAAATTTCTAAAATTATAGTGAATAGTATGTAAAATAAGAAATCCTGTAGCTATGATGAAATTCCAATATCAGTAATTAAAGATAATTTACCAGTTTTATCTGAACTATTCTTGACTTTTTATAAAATGTGCATTGTAGAAGACATTTTCCCGGAACAACTAAAAATTGCTAAGATTGCCCCAATTCATAAGAGGGGCACAAAAACTGCTCCAACAAACTATAGGCCAATTTCTTTGTTGACCACTCTGGCAAAAAAAATCGAAAAAGTTTTAAAATACCGCTTAAGTAGACATCTAAATTTGAATAAAGTAATTAATCCAAGACATTTGGGATACCAGAAGAATTTGAGTACTGGAGATGCTATGTATACATTACTAAATGATGTAGTTAATAAAATAAACTGTGCAATGAGGGTAGCGGGTATTTACTTGGACTTAAGCTCGGCTTTTGACACTATTGACCACAAACTACTTATCATAAAAATGGAGCACTATGCCGTAAGAGGTAAAGCCTTACAGCTCTTCTCTTCATATCTTAATAATAGAAAAATGTTTGTCAAACTTGATTCTACACAACCAAACGGGTATAAAGGAAAGTATAGGTCATCTATGATAAACATTACAGCCGGAGTGCCTTAAGGATCAAGTTTAGGCCCTTTATTGTACATATTATTTACTAACGATCTGATCAATTTCATACGTAAACTTTTTCCGGACATGCATCTTGTAGTGTTTGCGGATGACACAAATGCTATAGTTGCAGCTAATAATATCCATGACCTTACTGTTAAGGTGAATGCAGCTCTGGAGACTTTTCATTCTTGGTTGAGCGCAAATATGCTTCTAATAAATACGTATAAAACCAATATTATGTTGTTTAAAACCACAGTGCGTAGCAAAGATATTAATGACATTGAGCTAGATAAAGTTAAAATTGAGCTTGTCAGGGAAGTTAAGTTTTTGGGCATTTATATTGATGATTTGGTAAATTGGAAGAGAGAATTAGCAGCATTGGACTCATCAATATCATCGGCTTGCTATGCCTTAAGAACTCTAAGGGATGAAGTGAGCATAAAACATTTAAAAATGGTATACTATGCGCTGATTAAATCCAAACTGAGGTCCGAACCAATGTCCGCCTCTCTCAACAAGACACCTGTCGACCATATTTTAAGGAACTTGGCATCCTCACAGTACCTAGCCTTTATGTAGTAGTACTGATAAACATTTTTAATATATATGGCCCAGTGGTATCGGCCGCGACTTACAAGTTGTAGGTCGTGGGTTCGAGCCCAGGCAGGCGCTTTACTTTGTATAAATTATTTCATCACCACTGCACTCAAATCGGTGAAGGAAAACATCGTGAAGAAACCGGCATGTCCTAGAACCAAAAATTCGAAGACATGTGACATCTACCAACCCGCACTGGGCCCGCGTGGTGGATTACGGCCCATTCCCTCTCACAGAGAGGAGGCCTGTGTCCCAGCAGTGGGAACATTAATAGGCTGATGATGTGAAGATGAAACAGACGAGGGCAGGCAGGTCAGGGAAAAACGCGTAGGAATGACTTTGCAAGCAGAATCACCCCGGCTCTTGAAATAGTCAAACCTGTTGTATATAGCCTTTGTGCTACGATTGTCAGATTTGAAAAATAAAGTTGAAGGCCTTCTGGTTCTGTCATCTTGAATGGATGGTTTTATTTTACAAAAATTAAATATATTAATTTTGTAACATCTCAACATAACATGGCGCAGTCGGTACCTAAGTGGTAATTAATTCAGGAATAAATGACAGGTGGAGCTGGAGCAGACGCGCAGGTAAAAAGAGATAGGAAGGAAACTTCCGAGCAATTTTTTTTTTTCTAATGGCGACGTCAACCACCTTTGGGGCTATAAAACCCCCATGTGAGATGAGTTGGACGGGAAATATGTCCGAGAACTGGAGGTTCTTTCGCCAGAAGTTTGAGATTTATCTTCTAGCGTCAGGAAACAAAGAAAAAGCAACTGACATAAAAACAGCATTACTTCTCAGTTGCATCGGAGACAGAGCACTGAGAATTTACAATACGTTCATGTATGAAAAGAACGAGCATAAGAATGATGTAGATAAAGTTATACTAAAGTTTGATGAGCACTTTAATCCGGAAAAGAATGTCACTTACGAGAGGTACAAGTTTTTTACGAAAAACCAAGGTCACGGACAGACATATCAAGATTATATCGTAGAACTCAGAGATTTGAGTGCGACGTGTGAGTTTGAGCAACTGACTGAGAGCTTGATCAAGGATCGTTTGGTGTGTGGCATAATAGATATCACAGTCAAAGATCGTCTCTTGAGGACAAAAGACCTTACACTGCCGAAAGCGGCTCAGATTTGCCGGGCCTCTCAGGAGACTAAGCAGCAGATGCAAGAAATGTGCTCGGCATCTTCATCATCATCATCATCTTCAACTGGAATGATGATGGTCAACAATATGGAAATTGTTCAGGACCGTGACATCACAGACAATAATAACATTGCAAAAGTTAATCAGAGACAGCAACTACCTAATACGAATCGTGAAAGTGCGAGTGCTTCAGCGTCAAATAGACGACAAAGTCAAACTAATTCGTCAACACCAACAGAGTACCAAAACAAAAGGGTTTGTTCCAAATGTGGTTATAATCATTCAGCTAAAAATTGTTTTGCTTTCAATAAGCAGTGTATGAAGTGCCATAAGTTAAACCACTTCGCAAACATGTGTAAGGCTAAAACGGCGTTTTTACTTGAGGAAAATAGTGATAGCGAAATTATCAACACATTATTTCTAGGTGCACTTTTTGTAAGTTCTGTAACTAAAAAAGTAAAGGACTGGATAATAACAGTTGGTGTTAACGATACTCCAGTACAACTAAAGGTAGACACAGGGGCGCAGGCCAATATATTGGCACTAGGAGCTGTCCAGCTGAGGCATCTTGGGCTGGATCAAAACAACCTCATGCAAAGTAAGACTAGACTTACTACTTTTACGGGGGAAGCAATTGGGTGCTTAGGTAAGTGTTCTTTACCTTGTAAGTTTGACGGAAATATTCATACCTTAGATTTTTTCGTGGTAGCTTTTGGAGGCGCTTGCAACATTATCGGCCTGCAGTCAGCCATCAAATTAAATTTAGTTGATCCAGTTCATAACATCTCTGTTTCAACGAGTATCCTTAGTGATTATAATGATCTGTTTCAAGGATTAGGATGTGTTGAAGGCGAGTATGATATTAAGCTCAAAGATAATGCTGTTCCGGTTGTACATGCATCACGCAAAGTTCCATTGGCCATTCAGCCTAAATTAAAAGCCAAGCTGGATGAGATGGAGAGGATGGGAGTTATAGAAAAAGTTTCACATCCTACTAATTGGGTAAATTCTCTAGTGATTGCCTACAAGCCTAATGGAGATTTAAGACTTTGCATTGACCCTAAAGACCTAAACAAGGTTATTCAGCGACAGCATTTTGATTTGCCAGTTTTTGATGAGATTAGTAGTAAGTTGGCAGGAGCAACCGTGTTTAGTACACTTGATTTGAGCAATGGCTTTTGGAATATAAAGCTTTCAAGTAGTAGTTCAGACCTGTGTTGTTTCAACACTCCTTTCGGGAGGTATAAATTTCTGAGAATGCCTTTTGGGCTATGTAGTGCCTCAGAAGTTTTTCAGCTTCGTATGCGTCAACTTCTTGAAGGTATTGACGGAATAGAGGTATATATTGATGATATTTTAATTTGGGGACGTACACAAGTTGAACACGATAGGAAATTGAGACAAGTTTTGGACAAACTCAGACAAGAGAATGTAAAATTGAACAAAACTAAATGTAAGATTGGTGTTTCTGAGGTCAAGTACTTAGGACACATTATTACTCCAAGTGGAATTAAACTGGATGATGCCCGAATTGAAGCAATTTTATCAATGAAGAGTCCTAGAGACCGCAAGGAATTGGAGAGATTTTTAGGGGTCATTAATTATATTGGAAAGTTTATTCCAAATTTCGCTACAGTAAATGCTCCATTAAGGAACCTGCTAAAGAAAGGCGTAGATTATGTCTGGTTGCCTGAGCATCAGAAAGTATTTCAGGAACTAAAGGGTTTGCTGGTTAAAAAACCAGTATTACAATTTTTTGATGAGAAGTTGCCTTTGGTTTTATCCGTTGATGCCTCAAAAGATGGTTTGGGTGCAGTTCTTTTTCAGAACAACCTTCCGGTAGCTTATGCTTCAAAGGCATTGACTGAGTGTCAAAAAAGATATGCTCAAATTGAAAAAGAGCTCTTAGCGATTCTCTTTGGTTGTGATAAGTTCAATCAATTTATTTTTGGTAGAGAAATAACCATTGAAACAGATCATGCTCCTTTGGTGAGTATAGTTAAAAAATCATTGAATTCATGTTCACCGCGTATTCAAAGAATGTTGTTGAAACTGCAAAAGTATCAATTCAATTTGGTTTACAAGCGTGGTAAGGAGTTGTATTTAGCAGATACATTATCTAGGTCTTTTATGGAGAGTCAAAGCTCAGAACTTGAACTGGACTCAAGTGAGATTGAAGCTCACATGGATATGTTAATTTCCAACATAAATGCCAGTGATGGGCAGTTAAGAAACATACAAAATTTAACTGAAAGCGATGAGGAGTTGAGAGTTCTGAAGGACTTTATTCTCAATGGATGGCCAGAGCACAAAAACTCGCTGCCTGATATAGTGAGAAAGTACTGGCATGTTAGAGGAGATCTCACTTATAAGTCCAATATTATATTTAGAAATAACTGCATTGTTGTACCTAGTCAGCTCCGAAAAGAAATGTTGTATCGTTTACATTATCCGCATTTAGGTATAAATAAGACGTTGTTACGAGCTCAAGATGCTATATACTGGCCAGATATTCATTCTCAAATATTAGATATGATTTCAACCTGTGAAACATGTAAACTGTATAGTAACAACAACAAAAGAGAGGTTCTCATACCTCATGATGTACCACTCTTTCCATGGGAGAAGATTGCACTTGATATATTCGAGTTAGACGGTAAAATGTATTTACTTGTAGTTGATTACTTAACAAAGTTTCCGGAGTTAGCTTTATTGAACTCGCTTACAAGTGATTCTATTATAAATAACTTAAAACGGATTTTCAGCCGGAATGGTATACCCAAATCAATAATGAGTGATGGTGGTCCTCAGTTCACATCTCAACGCTTTGCTGAGTTTGCTGACAGTTGGGGTTTTGATCTAATTCGTTCAAGCCCTGAATACGCTCAATCCAATGGGTTAGTAGAGAGAACTGTTCAAAGTGTTAAAAAACTTCTCAAAAAAACAATTTATGAAAAAAGAGACCCATACTTAGCATTGTTAGAATTTAGGAATACGCCTATTTCAAAAGAAATTCCTTCACCGGCTGAAAATTTATTCAGTAGAAAGATAAGGGGTATTTTACCTATGCAACTTAAGCAATTTATACCCAAAGTCAATAGGAATTTAAGAAAGTCTTTATTAGAAAAGCAGCTTATAGATAAATATTATTATGATAGGAACAAGGCTGTTTTGGGACCATTAGCAACTGGTGAACCTGTATTTTTTAAGATTGGCAAAGCTTGGAGGAAGGGGATAATACAGGAGAGGCTTAATGAGAGATCATACAAAATTAATGTTTATGATCGGTTTTACATCCGTAATAGGTTTCACATAAAACCCCTAAGGAATAGTATTCCACAATACTACATTCCTGACGAAGATGTACCTTCGTCATCTTTCTTGCCCGAGTCAAATGCCAATGAGTCTCTTGTGGGGCCAGATGTGCTTCAGAATGTTGTTATGGCACCAGCCACACACTGTGCTAGAACAGGCTTACATCGCAATGAGGATGGCCTTTTAGTGACTTCATCGGGTCGAGTTGTGAGACCTCCAGCTAGACTTAATTTGTAGTTGGTCAAGCACGAGCCGTTATGTTTTATTTTTATTATTGTAATAAGTTTCTTAAGTTATACTAATACAATACCTTGACTTTGTTTATAAGAAGGAGATGTTGTATATAGCCTTTGTGCTACGATTGTCAGATTTGAAAAATAAAGTTGAAGGCCTTCTGGTTCTGTCATCTTGAATGGATGGTTTTATTTTACAAAAATTAAATATATTAATTTTGTAACATCTCAACTTAACAAAACCCAGTCCACAGTATCAGGCAGTTATAATATTTAATAAATTACCGCTGGAGTTATAAAGCATACTGTACACAGGCTCATTCAAGGCAAGGCTCAAGGCATATCTGTTGGAAAGATGTCTCTACTCAATAGATTAATTGTTATGTTCTTAAAACTGACATGTTATTTTTGACTAAGGTGTTAAAATTTGTGTTCGACTTTTATTACATATTTTTATTTCGTTTTAAATTGCTATTAATTTATTGATATTGTTATTTTAAATTATGTGTGCATGGTATTTCATATTATTGTAATTTAATTAATTTTACTTGTTATTCTAATTTCTAATTTAAATTAAATTATTGTATTCTTATTAATTAATTGTACATCCAATATTGAATCTTTATTGTTTACGCCATTTGATAACACAACATCACGCCGGTACGCTCTAAAGGGGTACGCAGATTTGTAGATTTGTACAGTTTATCCTGGTATACTCTCATTTCACCGGTTATGTTATTCCGGTAATCTATTCTGGCATAACTCTGTGCATTATAGGCATCTTACTATAGAACACAAGTAAAAAGTGATAAATACTTTTTTTCTACAAATAAAGAAAACCGGCTTCCAAAAAAACACTACAAATTGAAAAATAACTTCAATTTTGGACGTCGGTATCAAAAAACTAAGAACAAAAACAGGAACACCGAAAGCCGAAATTGATGTTATTTTTTAACCGACTTCCCAAAAAGTAGGATGTTTCTCAATTCGACCGTATATATGTTTTTTTTATGTGTGTTTGCGGATAACTTCGTCATTTATGAACCGATTTTGATGATTATTTTTTTGTTGAAAACTATGTTATATTTATAAATTGTTGTACAATGATAAGGAAACTAGGATCCGATTATGGGATCCTAGAGAAATCGAGGGAACTCCTCAAATATTATAGGCATACATATAGCGATTTCTTTTGTTTTAAGTTTCATCATCATCATCTGCCTAGCCTTTTTCTCAAGTATACTCGTATTGGGGTCAGCTTCCAGTCTTACCGGATTCAGCTCTTCATTCATTCTTCATTTTGTTTTAAGTTTATTACATGTAAATAATATTATTGTAAAATGTGCATGTGAATGAGAATCAATAAAAGGCTTATTTATTTTATTATAACATATAGCGATTTTGGTATTTCCATCAATGATGCAATCATTTGCACTCAAAAAGTATCATTTGGTGAAGTGGAACTGATGAAGAAGACCACAATGGCCACTGGAACGCCGAAATAAAACAATGTATCCTAGTCGTGTTTGGGAATCGTCATGAGATGTACTTTGGCTATAAATGATTTTCATGTTAGTTTTGGTAGGTGTCTCCAACACCTACCAAAACTAAAAAGAGGAAAATAAAAATCATTTTTACAAAAAGTCAAACCAACTCCCAAAACAAAAGCGAAAATAACTTTCTTTTCCGAAGTCGGTGTCAAATAACGGAAAACAATGGGTAAAAAAGATACCGACTTCGGAAAAGAGAGTTATTTTTCGCTTTGAAGTGTTTTGTTTTGGAAGTCGGTTTAATTTTTTGTAAAAATGATTTTTACTTTGTAGTGTTTTTGTTTAAGTTGGTTGTATTTTATTTACGTAATGTCGTCGTCGTAATAAATAGGTAAGTTCCACGTTGATTTACAAAATTACGCCAAAACATGTTGTTTTAATAGTGTCTTTCTATTCAATCTATATATAGATAGTGGTACCTATCATATTTCTTTCAAGTTCCTGTCTGTCTATAAGACTTTATAATAACGCAAAATGTCAAATAATTCTTATTTCAGCTGGCAACGAATTATTAGACCTGCCTGACCTTAGGCGGACAGAGGATGACGCACGGGCATACTAATTATACTTACTAATGGGTATTTTTTTTATTAAAAGCAGCCATTTTGGACGTGTTTCTTACTGCGGTGCAGCGCATATAATAATAATATATATATAACGGAGAACCGGGACTATTCGGCTTTTTAGAAATCATGACGTCAGCAGAGCTGACGTCACCATCTCCACCGCAAGGCTCAGTCATTGCAAAAATGAATACACCCAATTTATTTACTAACGTTTTATTCTTATCACAAAAGCCTCAAATCTAAATTAATAATACAAATCGTACTCACAATATATTGTAATTAAACATCGGCAGCCTTTACAAAATTTCTTTTTCTTCTGGCTTCGCAGCGGCTCGTCATTTTTATACCAATCAATGGCGTCGTCGTTGCGAAGTCATTACACTTATAATTTTTTTAACATTGATTAAAGTAACAAACTATGATTTGTTAATTCGTTTTACTATTTTTAGCACTCGATTTTACATTGAGTTAATTATTTATTGCTTAAAACATTTTAAACATTTTAATAGACACGCGCTATGTTTTTCCGCTTGACAAACAGTAGTTAAAAAAAATCAACCAAAAACATTATTAAACTGACGCAAATCGCTTATTAATTAAGAAATGAATTAAGCAATAGATAACTTGTTTTTTAAACCTAAGTATTAATAAACCTTCAGTGAACCGCTGTTATAACACTAACTACGAGTCATAACACGGCTTTTAAATTGAAAAGTAGCAAACTGACTGGTGGAGCGCTTATGTGTTAGGTTAGGTACATAGTTTATAATTACATAGAAAACATTTTTAATTGATTTAATATACCGCTTCTATTGTCGAATTCAAATTGTGTCTGTGCCGACTTGTTTTTACTAAGTGTTGAAAGAGACCAACAGATGGCGCTGGCATACTCAGATGTTCGATTCAAAAAATACTGTATCTGTGGTCGCAACGACGATCATCAGTGTGTCTCTGGGGATTGCATCCTGCGCGCGCGATTCATTACATCGCAAGAGTTCATGTTCTTTCTGGCTTTTTTTCTTCTGAGATCACTCACAGAGTTCTTCATAGACTCTTTAACATCATACATATCGTGCAAGTGTGAAATAGTGGTTAAGACGCCGGCCGGCAGATAAAGTAGGTACCTACATATCTTCACACGAAGCCAGTGACGGTGCAGATCAACAAGCATCAGCGGCGGCTGTCGAATTGGAGGAATCCAGCACAAGGTGGAATCAGGTCAGTGGCAGTCACATTTGTTTTTCTGGCTTTAGAAGCGGTCGGTTTTTTTCCCTTTCACATTTTGTACATACGCGTGGCAACACAATCCTGGTTGGACTATTTACACGTCCATCCATAATAATTTGGTCCTTACGAGCACGGATAGTCCAGTATATAGTTAAATTCACGTAATTATTGGTGAAACAAACTTCTTTTCTATTCGTAACTTCTAATTTAATCGCAAGATTCACGTAATGTTGGTGAATTCTTGCCGCCATTTTAAATCTCATTCGCTAATAGATTTACGTAAATAATTTGGTAAATTCTGTATTCATATCGCTAAATATCTACGTAATAATTGGTAGATATACGTAGGTAAATGTTATTTGTTGATATAGTTGATGATTTACGTATTAATTGGTAATTTTCTTCGTCTATTCACATACGCGTAACATTTTATACCTACCTACATACTTTCGCTCCGCTAGTTACCTGTGCTAAGTCACGTACGTAATAAGTGTAATTATTATTATACATTTTATATTAATATTTAAACTGTATTTTACACTACGAGTGTAAGTGAGACTCTGTATTACATAACATATTATTAGTTATTGTAATACCTACCTATTAATTGCAAACATGCCTGACTCATTAGCCGATCACGAAATAAAGTTGGCTATGTTGAATCAAAAGAGGGAATTATTGTTTGCACGCATTAATCGTTTGTTTACATCTTCGAAATCTATTATTTCTTTCGATTCGTCGACCCGTTCTAATGAGAACTTTCTGGCTGAGACTGAGACCATAGATGATTTACGCGATAAATTTGAGTCAATTGTTGACCAAATAAATAGTATAAATTTGTCATTAAAACCAACAGTAAATCCAGATTATTCTTGCCTCGATTCATTTGAAGATTTATATTCGAGAATAAAACACGTTAGAAACAAAATGTCTGTTCCGAAGGTCTCGGAAGAGACCCGCTCACACGGGTCGAATAATTCACTCGCGTCTGTAGTGAAATTAGAGGCGTTAACAATTCCTAGTTTTGACGGACGCCCTGAAAACTGGAACACGTTTTATCAATCCTTTAAAGCTAATGTTCATTTGAATAAAGACTTGTCTGATTCGCAGCGTGTGCAATACCTATTTTCTAAACTCACTCACGAAGCGGTAAAATTCACGTCCGGCGTTGTTCCGTCAGATGAAACCTATAAAATAGTGTGGGATAGTTTAGTTAAAAAATATCAAGATAAACGCTCATTAGGTGTATATTACCTAAATAATATATTGGATTTGAAAAATTGTTCACATAGTGTGAACTCACTCGATACCTTTATAGGTAGGTATTCCGCTTCGATCTCCGCGCTTAATGAACTAGGCATAAAGGATTTGACCGACTTTATATTTCTACAATGTGCTTTGAGGAAGATGGATCCTCAAACAATCCAAGCCTTTGAACTTTCTGTTCGAGGTGTGGAAATACCTAACACACAACAGCTGATTGACTTTGTACAAGATCAAGCTAAGATGATTGAACGATCAAACCCGCGGTCTTCGTCATATACGAAATCACCCGCTGCTACGTTACAGTCCCGCGATAGGCGTGTACAGCACAACTCGAAGTCCTTTGTGGTCAGTGAGTCGACTAATAATAACGCGTCGTGTTGTTTGTGCGGCGGCGGTGATCACCGACACCTGTACGATTGCACTCAGTTTAAAAATATGAAAGATGCAAAGACTAGGTATGAGTTTATTAAATCTAAACATGGTTGCGTCAATTGTTTAAGCATATTACATAGATTCCCGGATTGTAAAAGTACATCAGTTTGTTTTTGTCATAAAAAACACCATAAATTATTACACTTTGACAATAATATCAATAATTCGCACTCGCATGCGACTATAGTAGATACTGCCGTCGCGCCCCCGCCGCCCCCGTGCAACCAGAGTAATGTTATTCGTGCGCAGCCGCTAGCTGCGGATGTCGTTGAGCAAACGCACTCGTATGCTGCTAGCCATAAGGTTGATATTCTTTTGGCAACCGCTCAGGTGTACGCTCGCCCTAAAGGTAGCACTGGGAATAAATCTGTAGTCAGATGTCTTATTGATAATGGCTCACAGAATAACTTAATAACATTAACCTGTTCTCGCTCATTAAATTTGCCTATAATACCTTTGAGTAATTCTTTTGTCAAAGGTGTTGGTTCCGCGTCACTCCCGATAATTGGTTATGTTTATTTGGACATTGAATCCCGTGTCTACCCTGATAACAAATACACTATACACGCGTTAGTGATGGATCGCCTCACGGAACAATTGCCTACACGTTTAATTGAATGTGATCGCGAATTAAATCTTCGTGATGTACCTCTCGCTGATTTAAGCTGGAATATTCCAGGAAATATAGATTTAGTGTTAGGTGCCCAGATTTTCCCGTATATTTACTTAGGTAATAGGGTCGAGTGTGGTCCCAATGCACCGTGTGCACTATCAACAACATTTGGGTATGTATTCATGGGTGATTACCCCCGCAAAGATGTAGTGCCTGTCACTACTTCCTTTTCTGCGCTGGCACTAAATGAGTTAGTGCAAAAATTCTGGGAACTTGAAGAAGTACCTATGAAGCGCCTATTGTCACCGGAGGAAACAGAGTGCGAAAATATTTTCACATCTACTGTGACCCGTGATGACGTAGGTCGTTATACCGTTGCGTTACCGTTCTGTAGGGATCCTTCTGAACTAGGTAACTCATACGTCTCCGCTTACCGCCGTTTTATGTCGCTCGAGCGTAAGCTCCGACAATCACCCATTGTTCGCGAAAATTACAACAGGGTTATTCAGGATTATTTGGATCACGGTTACCTTAGTCTTATTGATGAATCTAACTTATCTTCAGATGGTTACTATATACCACATCACGCAGTGGTCAGAGCTGACAAACCAATGCCGCGTATAGTGTTGGACGCGAGCGCTAAAACGCACACTGGGCTTTCGCTCAATGATGTATTACACATCGGACCTAATTTACAGGCCGATTTGTTCTTATTGTTGTTAGATTTCAGATTATTTCCTATCGCGATGAACGCAGATATAAAACAGCATTATTTACGTATTGGTGTACCTGTAGATCATCGTAAATACCTACGCATCTTATTTAGATTTAAGAAATCTGACGAAATTCGTACCTATTCTTTTAATAGACAACCATTCGGTCTCAAGTCGAGCCCTTACATAGCTATACGCACTGTGCGGCAGCTGGCTACTGACATGAGTCCTCATTACCCTGACGCCGCGAAAGTGGCAGAGACCTGTCTGTATACTGATGATTTGGTTCATTCCGCACCTGATGAGGCCACTGCCATACAGTTGGCACGCAACTTGATAAATCTTTTCAAGGCTGGCGACTTTGACTTAGTGAAGTGGTCCAGCAATTCTTCTGTCTTATTGGACTCACTTCCTGATACGCACCGCAAGTCGCTTGAATTTGATGTTGGTAGTCATGTCTCGAAGGTTTTAGGTCTCTCATGGGAACCATGTGAAGATAATTTTCACTTCACATCCACCGCGATTGATGAGAAGTGCACTAAGAGAAACATACTCTCGATAGTTGCGCGACTGTTTGACGTGCTCGGGTTGGTAGCTCCTGTGATACTCTACGCCAAGTTGTTAATTAAGGAACTTTGGCTTAGTAAGAGTGATTGGGACGATCTTGCTCCGGAGCACATACGCTCACGTTTTTCCGCTCTCGTACAAGAATTACAGTTGCTTGACACTTTGAGGATTCCGAGACATATAGGTGTTGAAGTTGATTGTAAATTAAGACTTGTCGCATTTTGTGATGCTAGCATGAATGGTATGGGATGTGTTATTTATGCCCATTGTACCTACCCGTCTAGTATTCAAACTCGCATTCTGTGTGCAAAATCAAAGGTTACGCCGACAAAGATTACTACGCTCGCTCGATTAGAGTTATGTGCCATTTTGCTTATGTCAAAATTACTAAAAACTGTACGTGATACTTATTCCTTACGCATTCCTATCACCGATGTATACGCCTTTTCTGATTCCACGATTGCCTTGTCGTGGGTTCATTCGTCACCACATCGGTGGTCAATTTTCGTTAGCAACCGAGTGGCTCAATGTCAAGAAAACTTGAGCTCTAAACATTTTTATCACGTCGCAGGAGCTATCAACCCTAGTGATTGTCTATCACGTGGTATGCTCCCTTCGCAACTTTTGACACACGATTTATGGTGGAACGGTCCGTCGTGGATCCGCTGCCCCCCTGAGGAATGGCCTATTAAACTATTCTCGCCTGCTAATTGTACTGATTTGCCTGAGCATAAGGCAAATGTATTAAGTGTAACAACAACGCACACAGAGCCGCCATTGTTGTGTACGTTAGCACAACGCGTTTCTTCTTGGTCGAAGTTGCTACGTATCATCGCATATGTTTTAAAATTCGCACGACCTAAGTCTAAAGTCGACCCTCATACTGTATCAGGATTGTCACTCGCTGAGACATCCTTAATTCTCGCTGTTCAATCAGTTCATTTCTCTGATGACATAAAGCTGATAAAGGCTGATAAGTTACCTTCGAAGAGGCTGCAGAGTCTAGCAGTCTTCTTAGATGAAGATGGTATTTTACGCATAGGAGGCAGACTCTCTCGATCGATTCTTCCCTTTGAAGCTAAACATCCTGTCCTTCTCCCTAAACGCGATCACGTCATTGATCTAATAATACAACATTTTCATGTTGTCAATTGTCATACAGGACCTGGTCTTCTCATGTCTATTATACGACAACGCTTCTGGATATTAGATGCTAGAACTGTTATCAGGTCTAAGTTGCGAAAGTGTAACACTTGCTTTAAATGCAGTCCAACGCATCCAACACCGATAATGGCTGATCTGCCTAATTATCGTGTGTCAGAAGCCAAAGCCTTTTGTCACACTGGTGTTGATTATGCTGGTCCGATAAAGACAATACTTTCTCGTCGCAGAGGTCAACATGCGCAAAAGGCATACATTATATTGTTTGTTTGCATGGCCACGCGTGGTGTTCATATCGAAGTGACCAGTGATTTAACGACTGATAATTTTTTAGCTGCGTTCAAACGCTTTATCTCCCGTCGTGGACCCGTTTCATGTCTTTATTCAGATAACGGATCAACTTTCATTGGTGCAAAGGCACACTTAGATGAGTTATATAGTTTCTTATTGAACTCTAACTTTAAAACCGCGCTGTCAAATGAGCTGTTATCTCGACGCATAGAATGGAAGATGATTCCACCAAGATCACCAAACTTTGGTGGTATTTGGGAAGGAAATATAAAAAGCATGAAAACGCATTTATACAGGGTGATTGGTATTCAGTTACTTACTTACGAAGAGTTGCAAACAGTTCTTACTCAAATAGAATGTATACTGAACTCTCGTCCGTTGGGTTTACTATCCTCGGATCCCTATCCTGAGTTGTTAACTCCCGCACATTTTTTAATGTCTACTCCTTTGCAATACTTACCCGCAGCTGATCTGTCGGATCAACGTCTTAATTTGTTAGATCGCAAAAAATTGCTTGATCACATGATTCAATCTTTTTGGAAGAAATGGCACTTAGAGTATTTGCATACGTTGCAAGTTAGACAAAAATGGGCTACTCCCGACAAACCAGTGGAAGTCGGAACTGTTGTTCTTCTCGAGCAGGAGAACTCTGCTCCGTTGTATTGGCCGCTGGGAGTAATTACAGAAGTGTTCAAGGGTTCAGATAACGTTGTCCGCGTAGCAATGGTTAAAACGCGAACTGGAACTTACAAACGTGCCGTAACTAAACTATACCCTATTCCAACGCAATAAATTTCACTTAGTTTATACATAATGTTTTAGTGTAGGCTAGTATTTAATTATTAAATTTTTATTATTCGCATAAATTCGCTATGCGCTCTACTCGGCCAGAGAGTTCACTTGTTTGTTTCGTAACGTCTTGCGACGTTCCAAAGCCGGGAGCATGGTGGAGCGCTTATGTGTTAGGTTAGGTACATAGTTTATAATTACATAGAAAACATTTTTAATTGATTTAATATACCGCTTCTATTGTCGAATTCAAATTGTGTCTGTGCCGACTTGTTTTTACTAAGTGTTGAAAGAGACCAACAGATGGCGCTGGCATACTCAGATGTTCGATTCAAAAAATACTGTATCTGTGGTCGCAACGACGATCATCAGTGTGTCTCTGGGGATTGCATCCTGCGCGCGCGATTCATTACATCGCAAGAGTTCATGTTCTTTCTGGCTTTTTTTCTTCTGAGATCACTCACAGAGTTCTTCATAGACTCTTTAACATCATACATATCGTGCAAGTGTGAAATAGTGGTTAAGACGCCGGCCGGCAGATAAAGTAGGTATCTTCACACGAAGCCAGTGACGGTGCAGATCAACAAGCATCAGCGGCGGCTGTCGAATTGGAGGAATCCAGCACAAGGTGGAATCAGGTCAGTGGCAGTCACATTTGTTTTTCTGGCTTTAGAAGCGGTCGGTTTTTTTCCCTTTCACATTTTGTACATACGCGTGGCAACACAATCCTGGTTGGACTATTTACACGTCCATCCACTGACTACAATAATCAAATCTCAACTAATTTAAACCTATCTAGTCATATTTAACTGTTAAGTTTTAACCTAAAGTTAATATTTTTAAAGTTTAAGTTAGCCTTGCGTCGACATAATTCTTAGGTTGATCCTATAGGACTCAGATAAGACAGACAACTTGTCTAAAATATTTCTGTATATTGCCGCTAGTGTTAACCGCTTCATTCTCTAGAATCAGCGTATCACAAATCATAATTAAAACTCAATCTCTTCACTCAAAATATGAGGCTTGTTTGCTGAGAAATTGTTGTTTGATATCTTGAGGAAAATTGCTCTTTAAATATACGGCTTTAATAATTTATAACAATGGGGGTAGGATTCCCCTGCTTCAGGGTAGGCTTTCTCATGGTAGCAAAGTGTACTTTAACGTAAATGCGAATAAATAAAATTTGGTGCATATTACTTGCTGCCAAGGATGAGTAATAAATACTTGTGATACATAATTTTACGCCTCAGTTCCCAAAGGGTTATGCAGATTGCTTTTGGCTGGCAAACTTGACTTTATTACGGTTTTTTTTTTCATTTACTTAATACTTCCTTTTCGAATTCTACTGCCTGGTTGTTATGTCTTACAGAGATAACTTTTCTTTTAAAATTACTTTTAAGGCTTTCCCAGTAAACCTTTCTGAAAAAAATATTTTTCTTAGCTATCTACCTAAGGTAGTATAGGTAAGGAATGTGTTTCGGTAATAAAATCAAAAGTTATATTAGTTACTTAAGGGCCTACATCCACTTTAGTGCCGTAAAACGGTAACTTTCTAAAGCATACTCTCTACTCTTAGTAACGGCTAGCTTAAAAGGATTGAAAAAAAAATTATTATTGTTTCCTGTATATTATTTTAACACACGGTTTTTTCGTATAACAAATAGTTATGCTTTAAAAAAAATTAACAACACGCTAGTTTTTCGCTACTTTTGGATACTCCTCCAAACCGACTTGGATGTTTAAAAATATTTTTACACAGAATAAATTATGGCTGGAATTTCTTCATAACTAACATAGCATATGTAAATCAAATAATATTTTGCAAACAAAACTGTTCAAAAGGAGGTTCAATATTGATATTTTGGCATCGAGCGGGCGCACGGCCAGTACTGCGTTAACATTGGGGCGTACATATCGCCTTAAATAAGATGAGAATCAGCACTTTCTGAAAGTCAAAATTACTTAAAATAGTCCTTTAAACGCCTACCTTTGAAACATTAAATGTTACATGTCTTAATTTTAATTAATAATGTGGAAAATAAATGTAAATTTAATCAATTATTTACATTCATCTACATTATTAACATATTAATAGAGTAACTATTTACAATACTGGATTAAATATGGAACAAAAATAAACTAATAATGAACGAATCAAATCAGAATTCAGCATAGCTACAATTTATCACCGCATTCGTATTAAAATAAGCGACATATTAGGCACCCGAAGACTGTTCCTTCGTTCTCGGCGCAGGCGCATCGTTCATGTTGTTCATTCACGACAGAATGTCTCCACGTCGCGGAGACCGATTCTTGCTGTCAAGGCGAACGCACGTGAATATTTATCGTGATCTCTGATTCGGACAAACCCGTAAAGGAAAAAATAAACGGCCGTCATCGCGATAATTATTCTTTTAACGGCGTCACTACCGTTCCCGCGACCATTTTATTTATATATTTAATTATTGTGTGTGTGATTTGGAAAACCCCATTTGGGTAAGTGTTGCACAATTTTAATTAGCCAGTAGCTAAGCAAATTGTAACGGTTTATTTCGCTTGCTTTGGACCTTTAGCAATTCTGTATTTGTGTTCTCGCCTTTCTTTATTCCTATTAGGCGCTCATTAGTTTTTTCCTTGGTTTCTACCCCACAGTTTGTAATTATACTATTTTATTGTTTTTTTCAAAACGTATCCGCCACTATTGTCATCTCCGTATCTGATAGTGAACATCCACAGCAACACAGCTACATATTAGTGCTTCCCTATTAAGCGTTGCTGTGGGTGCTCACAGTCTACAGCCAGTAGGTAATGCTTTCGCTTGTTACGCATTACAGGGTTCAAGGATCACACTTATTCTGCTCGCTGCCCCCGCGGTGGACCGTAGCGTGTCAGCCCATCTACTGCTGCACCTGCATCCTGAAAGACCTGGCGATCGACAAGCGAGCACCCATCTCCAGCAGAGGACAATGCCGTCAGGGGAGTGCTAGACGATGGGGGAAAAATTGTAATCGCTGTATAGGCCCTATTCCACTAAATCGACCTACCTACTGAGCTACACTTTTTTATATATTATAAATGTTCCGCATTTTCTACCTACCTCTTTTTTTATTTACTATCCTCCTTGGAACCTATGCCTAGGTTAGGTGAAAAAAGCAGGGGTAGTTCTTGAGTCCGGGACACCTTTTTTTTATTTTATTTTAGGTGGGTTTGCTCTTGACTCTAGTCTAGGTCAGAGGTGACAGAGACAAAGTCGACGATGGAGTGAGCTTACCCAGAAGTAACCTGTTCACTCTAACTTTGAAGAGATTCGGGTTGTATGCGTTCGGAAACACAGACGCAGTCAGTGAGTTCCACTCTTTTGCTGTGCGCATTATGAAGGATGTTTGGATGCGCTTGGTGCGAATTGGTGAAATAGCAACTAGGTGAGGATGGTAACTTGCAGTGCGTCTAGATGTCCGATGGTAGAAGGGGGCCGGTGGGATGAGGTCGTGGAGTTCAAGAGCACACTCGCCAAAATACTGTCTGTAGAAGACCGACAAGCAGGCAACCTTACGGCGATGAGCTAAGCTGTGAAGCTTGGCATCCACCAGTTTGACGTCGCCAATAAGTCTCTTAACTCTGCGTTCCACCGAGTCAAGCGCGGCAAGCTGATATTTAGCTGAGCCATCCCAGAGGTGGCTGGAATACTCTATGCAGGATCGGACTTGCGCTTTGTAAAGATTTAATAGCTGTCCAGGCATAAAGTATCGCTTCACTCTGTTTAGGACGCCCAGTTTTTTTTGCCGCAATTTGGGCTTTGTACACCATAGCCTCTCTCAAGGAACGAACTTCATCCCCGCCGGTTTTTGTGCTGGACAAGTATCTCTCTGAAACAGTACTGTCATCTGCGTACCCAACAATACCAGGCAGAAGTAGGTCATTGATGTGCAGCAGGCAAAGAGTTGCAGAGAGAACAGACCTCTGAGGAACAACGGCATTAATAGCCATAAGGTCAGAGGAGCAGCCTTCAACGACTACTCGGATCGACCGTTCACTGAGGAAGTCTAATATCCAGCTGCAAAAACCGGCTGGGATGCCATAAGCAGGAAGCTTGCTGAGTAGACTAGCGTGCCAGACCCTGTCAAAAGCCTTCGAGATATCGAGCGATACGGCAAGTACTTCGCTGTGTTTCTCACCTTAACTACATACGAGTAATATAGCGCTAACACCATGAATATATTCAATACATATCTAAAATATTACTGTCATCCAGTTACATCGTATTTTTCCGATATAAACAAAACGGGAATCAATTCGCAGATATTCGAAACTAAACTGCAATTCCATCGTTTATCATTTTTACACCGGTTCGTAACTAAAAATTGATAAATGCTGCGATTGAGCCAGGGTTAGCAAACGATGTTGTTTATCTGTTTGGTAAATAAACGTTTCTGATTGTTTTTTAACTGGAACAAATGTGACTTTAATACTTCAGACCCAGATCTTCGTTACTCAATTAGGTTATGCCAATTGGTATCGGAAGTTTCTGGGGAGCTAGGTTCACCCTTGGTTCATTATGGAAAACCATTAAAATCACAGTAAGATCCACACCTACTTTTTCAACATTAGTGCAACTGAAGATACTAGAAAAAAAAAACATTTTCCCCTTTCAATGTTTAGAAGTCAGGACTGTGTCTTTTAATGTTTAGAAGTCAGGACTGTGTCTTTTAATATTTAGAAGTCAGGACTGTGTCTTTAAATGTTTAGAAGTCAGGACTGTGTCTTTTGATATTTAGAAGTCAGGACTGTGTCTTTTAATGTTTAGAAGTCAGGACTGTGTCTTTTAATGTTTAGAAGTCAGGACCGTGTCTTTTAATAATTAGAAGTCAGGACTGCGTCTTTTAATGTTTAGAAGTCAGGACTGTGTCTTTTAATATTTAGAAGTCAGGACTGTGTCTTTTAATGTTTAGAAGTCAGGACTGTGTCTTTTAATATTTAGAAGTCAGGACTGTGTCTTTTAATGTTTAGAAGTCAGGACTGTGTCTTTTAATATTTAGAAGTCAGGACTGTGTCTTTTAATGTTTAGAAGTCAGGACTGTGTCTTTTAATATTTAGAAGTCAGGACTGTGTCTTTTAATGTTTAGAAGTCAGGACTGTGTCTTTTAATGTTTGGAATTCAGGACTGTGTATTTTAATATTAAGAAGCCAGGACTGTGTCTTTTAATGTTTAGAAGTCAGGACTGTGTCTTTTAATGTTTAGAAGTCAGGACTGTGTCTTTTAATGTTTAGAAGTCAGGACTGTGTCTTTTAATATTTAGAAGTCAGGACTGTGTCTTTTAATGTTTAGAAGTCAGGACTGTGTCTTTTAATATTTAGAAGTCAGGACTGTGTCTTTTAATGTTTAGAAGTCAGGACTGTGTCTTTTAATGTTTGTAATTCAGGACTGTGTCTTTTAATGTTTAGAAGTCAGGACTGTGTCTTTTAATGTAACATGTGTCTATTACTAGATATTTTATTTTACATCGGGACTGTGTCTTTAACGTATTGATTATCTTTATGATACTTATCTACTTGCTAAACTAAAACTAAACCCTTACAAAAAAGATGTTGGGCGAAATGCCGCGAGGCTGGTCTATTTTCGTTACTTTCATAGTATAATGTCTTACGGTATCTTACTATGGGGAAGGGCTGCAGACATTGAGTAAATTTTTATTCTGCAAAAACGAGCCATCAGAGCAATATATTCGCCGGTGCGATTCTCTAAGGGAACTGGGGGGTGACCAT
The DNA here is from genome assembly GCA_948252205.1 of Orthosia incerta. Classification (NCBI taxonomy): domain Eukaryota; kingdom Metazoa; phylum Arthropoda; class Insecta; order Lepidoptera; family Noctuidae; genus Orthosia; species Orthosia incerta. Next base: position 1,181,000 of record OX411748.1, on the reverse strand, counting down.
AAGCTCTTAGAGCGGTATCAATTTGAGATCGAGTAAGTGACAGATGTATACACGTCAGATACATCTGTCCCTTATTCGATCTCAAATTAATACCGCTCTTAGAGCTTCTTGTCACCCCCCTGTTTAAGGAAATTAACATCATGACAGTTCCTTCTTAATATATTTATGAAAACGTTCGCATGTTTTACACATTTATCCCAGTTACACAGGGAAACCTATAATTGGCCATACGAATTGTAATACGCATATTTTGTAAAATATTTTAAGTATCGCTGTTGGTTACCTAAATAAATAAATAAAACATCATGTACGTGAGAAATAATTTACATCTTTTTAGTAAAAACGGCGACTTATTTACGTAATTGGAAATTAGTTCAAACAGGTTATGACTGGCTAAAGTAGCCTCATCTTTGATGGGGTACTGTACAAAATATTACAAAAAATTCCGCCCGACATTTTGGAACTGAATGAGACAAAATTTAATTTTAAATTTAATAAAAATGCTTGTCTCAATGCTAGCCCTGCACAACTACTAGGGCGCAAAAACAATTGATATGCAGAACATTATTGTTTTGAGGTATTGTTGGACCTACTGAAGACTGTATGAAATATTTGTATTATATAAACAATTGAAAAAAAGACGTGTATAACAGAAAAAAAGTAATGGCGCTCTTCCTAGTTGTCACGTCAACATTGGCTCCGTATTAATTGTTGACGTTCAAAGTGCCGCTTGGTGGCCTAGTTGAAATAAATACATTTGACTTTAACTTTTTGATTTTAGTCGATAAGTTGCGCCAAGAACGAGACATCATCATCATATCAGCCGAAAGACTGTTGGACATAGACCTCCTCCAAGCGTCGCTACATCGACCGGTCTAGTAAGTTTCGCATTCAAAGGATTAACGACAAGGTAAATTGGGAATCTGGAGAAGGCTATGGGCAGCCTTCACCAGATTCCCAATTTACCTTGTGAAAGCCGGCAAACTACTGTTTCAAGTTTTGTGACGTGGCAGCCCTCAGCGCAATGGTTAGGTACGCGCATACCGGATAATTGTTAACCGGACGCCCGTGTTATTATCGTTTTAACTCCAATTTACAATCACATGCATGGCATCGGCGGGAAACGTTCAAACTTTCATGTATGTATATTTGCTTTACTTTTTTTGTAATTGTGATTTTTTAACGAGCCTACAGCGGCCTTTGTCCGCGGATGTTAAAAGCAAAATGGTTATTATTTTTGGATGCTTTTGTGTTGGAAAAGTCTGTTGATTGAGAACGCTGTTGTCTACAGTGTATCACAGTTTTACTATTTTCTAAATGTACCTCGGCAATCATCGCATTTCATTTCATCAATACGAACGAATGCTAATTTCCATGCCCATCAATTATAATTATTCGATTAAAGGTCTATCCACACATATCAGAGCCGTGCCCGGGACGTGGACGGACCGTGCCCCGTCAGGGGCTCAAAAAAATATTGGTGTGTACATTCTAGATGAACCCGTTCACACACGTCCGTGCACGGGCAAGTGACGAAGCTTCAATACCTCGGCCCGGCCTTGTCACGTCCCGGGCACGGCCATCAGCGGCCGTCTGTAGGTCATAGAAATATTTATTCCAAGCGGGAATCGAAACGCGACACGCAGCGCAGCATTCAATAACTCAACCACTGCGCCAACCGTGCGCCCAAGATATGGTATACGTTTATAAATTTAATGTAAACCTACGCACAGAATATGAATAAATTTGTGGTTGTAATTGTTAACTCGATCTAGGAAAAGACAAATTTAAATCAGGGAGACAATCTACATGCAATTACTACAATTGATTATTTTAGAATTAATTATTGTTTTTTTTTTAATTCATGAACTGGCCTCAGTAATGCTGTTCTGTAAAACTCACCGTAATGTTATCTTAGAATATACTAGCAGATCATCTTTTGTTTTTCTTCGCGCAGAAAAAAAAGGAGGTCCGCTCAAAAATGGGTGATTCTGTCTTTTTTAATGATGAATCACTTACCAACCTATTTATACTTTATGGATTTATATGAGAAAGTAAGTACCAGAAAGTCTAGGTACAGCATCGATACAATAATAAGGAATCTAAAACAACGATACTACCGCCCGTAGTTTCACCTTGATTAACGAAGTTTAACCCGTCATAAAAGTGCACCATAGTCTTCCACAACTACTTCAGATGTTTAAAAACTACACTCTTTACTAGCGGGAGACAGGTAAAAGATTTTAAGAGTACCTCGACTTAATGAAAACGAACTCATCTTGCGCACAAATTGTTATTAACTTGGCTAACTTAACTACGGTTATTATTAAAAGCAAGTTACGAGAGTATTTTTATAACGATCGTTATAAAAATACTCCTAAATAGTACTTTTTCGTGGTCGAGAGTTTTATTGTAATTAAAAATTCATTGGTGGCCATTAGAGTTTTAATGGTAATGTAATATTTTTTTATAAGCGACGATGTGAAAATAAAGTAATTGCTCGAGCGTTGCTTCAAGGAGATTTTTTTTACTTTTCTACATAAAATGCTGAAAAGAGGATGGATATTTAAGTTTAATTTTGATGCAAGATTGTTTTGTGTATGATAAAGTGCTACAGTTTTTATGATGAGTCTTACTGGGAAAATTAGTTTAACCCTTGTCAGAAGAGCTTTGATAAACACAAAGATAAGCTCATTCATAAAAACCTGGAAAACGTATCCAATTTTGAACCACATGACTTTGCACAGGCTTGTCAAGGTCAGAAGATACCAGATTCCTTGCAAGCCTAAATTATCCCACTCTTGAGCAAAGCCTTTGCCTAATCTTTCTAGACCCTCTTTTCTTGCGCTACTCGTACCTCAAAAACCAAACACTCGTACTTAACAGATATTCGGGTGAATTTCTAAAATATTTTTGACACGCCCCTGCCCACATTTCCCAATAGTAACCAGTCCATAAAAACTTTCTATAATAAAGAAAGTTGAAAAAAAATACAAAATACCCGACTGCTTGAGAAGCGAACTAAAAAGACGTAAACAAGAAGAAAATTATGCTGTGCAGTCGGATACATATTCGCGAGCTGGCTGACCAAAACCAGATATTTTTAACAATTTTTTTTTGTTTATAACTTTTTATTTACAATTTTTTTTTCGAATTAAGTACATTTAAACATATAAGTTTTATATATTTTAGAAATCACCTCCTAAAATCTATTATTCTATATATTTTGATACCCCATACGATGAGTTTGGAAGAAAGAAAAAAATTGGGGCCCCACAATATGGCGCCCAAAAACCGCCATTTTTCTATTTTAATATAGCCAGTGACACTCGAAAAGTAAAGACAAATCAACTGACGTAAGAATCATCCAGAATCGGGCAATGCGTTTGGTCTCTAGAACGCCACATAGGAACAAACATACAAAGACTGATAAACATATTACTCTTCTTCGGCAGTCGGATAAAAAGTTACTCTTTCGTACAAACCAAAAGACAACAACCATAATCCTATCATATTCGACGTGTAGTTCAATATCGTAGCCACAGAATTGCTCCCGTGCCTCATACCTCTGAGCGTTTCAAGCGATAATAAGTGGCAGATGGATTGGATTGCAGCGCTGCAGCGGCTGCATTCCATGTCACGTCAAAGCGTGGCCTGCGTTATTAAACGGTAGGGATGGGAAACTGGAATATGATGAAATTTAGACTTTTGTGTCTGGTAAAAAAATGCAAAATTATGCAGGCTGCCATATGCGATTTTCATTTATTTACTATCCCTGAGAGTCCTGACTTAAAGGAAGTACCTACATAAAGAAAGACAGTCGAATAAAACTCGTTTTAAAATACGTAAAGCTCATTTTATCTGGTAAGTAATTGTTAACAAGCGTGCAGTGATATGTCTCTTTGTCATTGTTGTTTCTTGGGTCATTCATTCTCTATTAGGATTAAAATAATATTTATATTATGAAGCTAAAAAAAGTTCTTAAAGAATTTTAGCCATTTTAAATCAATAACGACTGGTTCAGAGGCCCTAGATAAGTGACATTGTATCATAGAAAGCGACAGCAATTGACAATGGTTAGAAGAATATGGGATTGACAAGCAAATTGACAGTCTTAATCCCTTAAGGTGGGTACTGACCAACGTTACGAGGTGTAATGTAACATTCGCATCGAGCGTGTTACGCATCGAGAATGTTACGCTGTGTTCTAAAATCGGCGTAACATGCTCGTCAAAATTCTGTGCTCCGCTTTCGCCGCCAGTTCACTCAAGATGGCCGACAGCGAGGACGAGTTGGTATCTTTAATACTTAACTTGTTATTTTCATTTTACATGTTTCTCTTTCGCTGTCGAGTAACAAAGCCAATCTATCCCAAACGACTTCTTTCTTTAATTTGTTAATTGTAACAAATTGAAGAAAGAAGACGTTCATTAGCTCTGGATGAGCTGGGTTCCACAACACTTCTTCTTCTCTGTATTTTTCTATAAAATACAGAACTTTTTCTTTGTTCCACTCCATGTTTCAAGAAATAAATGAAATAATTACGAGAGGAACGACGTGTGATCACTCGCGACGTGCGACGCACCGCGTGCGATCACTCGCGACGTGCGACGCACCGCGTGCGCTCGTGACGACTTGCAACAGCGTACTGACTGAACCGCGTAACAGTCAAAGGATTCGCCAAAAAACCGACAGCCGGGTGGAGCACTTCAAGCGAGCAACGAGCGGCTCGTTGCTCGCTGGTTTCCCCGTAACACGACGTACTGACTACACGAATGCTCGCTGTGTAACATGTTACATTACACCTCGTAACGTTGGTCAGTACCCACCTTTACAGTTTAGCATTCGACCATCACCATCCCTTATTATTATTAGAATTCATTTGAGTTTTATAAAACATCCTTTTTTTTGGAATGACCATTTCAAGAGTCTCAGGACATGACACAGTACATATAGTTACACGTATACATAGTTTATGCTCCATCGGTGTATTTGCTGCCAGGCGTTCCAGTGCGAGGGTAAAAAAAATAAAAATAAGTGTAATAATAATAATGTTATTTCTTGACTTATTCGTTCTCTATAATAATTATAATAATTCGCATTCCCAAGCAGAATACGTTCTGAAAGCTTCGGGACTTCATGGCATCTTGAATACTCTTCTTGGCTACTAAAGCACAACACTATAATAAGACCATAACATGGTTTTCACATCGATACCGGCCACAAACGCAATACCGAGGCGTTCCACTGTAATTATCACTGACAGCACTATGGTTTCAAGTGATAGGCTTTTATTCGATACTCAAATAAGTTCAGTGTAATTTTTTCTTTGTCTATACTTTCTGTAACTTATACGGTGTACATAATAAAGAGTATTCAATTCTATTCTATTCTAAGTTGATGTTCCAAAGGTGTCCAATCCGCGTGATTGGAAATGATTTAAGTTTGTTTTTGATTAGTAGAGGTTTAGATTTCGCGGTTTCGGGATTCTCATAGTCAGCTATCATCATCATCATCATTTCAGCCGAAAGACGTCCACTGCTGGACATAGGCTTCCCCCAGGCGTCGTCGCCACATTGACCAATTACGTGAATCTCGCATCCAGCGCCTTCCCGCAACCTTAACCAGGTCATCGGTCCACCTAGTGGGAGGCCTTCCAACGCATTGTCTTCCGATTCGCGGTCGCTATTCCAGAACTTTTTGTGAGATGGAGCCGATGGGGCCCCATCGGCCCTCAGCTATGCCTACATATTATTTTGGTTCCCCTTTTTGTGTGTGTGAGTGTAATCATATTGCGTACTAGCTTCTTCTGCAGTATATCCCACAAGACCATGTGTTACTTCTGGACTCATTAACATCAATCTATAAGGATTAAAATATAATACAAATTTCTTAGCTGAAAAAATGTTTTTAAAGCTGTTTAAAAGCGGCCACAAACGCAAAACCGAGTATCGTTTCAAGTGGTAGGCTTTAATTCGATACTAATATCAGTTGCCATTCCAATAGGTCGGCATGATTGAAAATGATTTTAAGGTTTTTGAGGCTCTAGACAAAGGGTAATTCTGTCAGTAATAGTGATGGTCGAAATGCCAAAATATAAGCGATCAATCACGTGGCATTTCAATAGCGCTTGGTAATCCCCTTAATTTTTGACGTTTTTCCAATCGCTATCGAGACGCTTTTATTGATAGAATGTCACTTGTCTAGAGACTTCCAACAAGATATTATTGGCAGGATAATGCTTAATTTTTTTTCACAAAAAGATATCTGCGGCTGACACACAACACTATAATAAGACCATAATATGATTTTCGCATCGATGCCGGCCACAAACGCAATAACGAGGCGGCGCGGATCAGGCATCGCATCGGTTCCACTGTAATTATCACTGACAGCGCTATGGTTTCAAGTGATGAGTTTTAATTCAATACTCGAATTCGTTGCTCTGCCAATGGGTTAGCGTGGTTTGAAATGATTTGTAATTGTTTTTATTTACAAGTTAGGATTTTGCTGTTTTAGGAATCTTTTATTTATTTATTAATAGCAATTACTCTCCGCACTTACAGTTTGAATAACACGTCATGTTGAGAGTCAATAATTATATAATTAAGTCCGCCTATGTACTTTTATGTTGTTGTAATTATTTAAGTGGTGTACAATAAAGTATATAATAATAATAATAATAAATAATTATAATTAGATACTAATGACCGCATGGAGGTATGGCAGAGCAAGGAGCTTCACGGACGCTTCTACCGGGTTCGACATGGGCCCGATGTAGATTTTTTGGCGTCCGTGGCCTGGTTGCGATTTGGTGACCTTTTTGGGGAAACCAAAGGTTTTGTCTTTGCGATTATGGACGAAGTTATGATGACGAACAACTACCGGAAATACATTGTGAAAGATGGCACGGTTGACATCTGTCGGGCATGTCACCGGCCTGGGGAATCCATCCGTCACATTATCTCCGGTTGTTCTAGTCTAGCTAACGGAGACTATTTGCATAGACACAACCTTGTAGCCAGGATTATCCATCAGCAACTTGCTCTTAAATACAATCTTGTGGAATCGGAAGTGCCTTACTATAGGTATGAGCCCGACCCAGTTCTCGAGAATGGCAATGTCACGTTGTATTGGGATCGGTCTAGAATCACTGACAGGACTATTGTTGCCAATAAGCCTGACATAGTGGTGATAGACCGACTAGAGCATCGCGCAATGATTGTTGATATAGCGGTCCCCCATGACGAGAATCTCGTGAAGGCTAGAGAGATAAGAAAAGCAAGTATCTTGATCTGGCTCGCGAGGTTGTCGACATGTGGGATGTGAATACAGCAATCATTGTGCCGATAGTCGTTACGGCCAATGGTATAATAGCCAAGAGCCTCGACGAACACCTGAGGAGGCTCTCGTTGGGCAGCTGGATCAAGGGCTTGATCCAGAAAGCGGTACTCCTGGACACGGCGCGTATCGTTAGGAGGTTCCTCTCTCAGGAGCCCTGACCACCGGTAGCTTGGACCCTGTTCCCGATACCGGTGGGCTACTATTTTTTATATTTTTAAATGTTTTTCTTTTTTGTATGTATTTTGTAAAAATATTTAAAAATGTGAGAAATAAGGAAGAAATTAAATAAAGGAAATAATAATAAAAAAAAAAGGAAACCGCAAAAGAAACCAGCAAGAGCCAATTTGTTATAATATCCAATTATCCGCATCCAAAAATCCCCATTTAATAAAATCAAAGAAAATACAATAGAAAATACAGATTGACATCTGTCAGTGACGACAAAACATGAAAAATTTCAAGAAAAAATGTAAATAATGTTGACGAGAGCAGCTGCCTACCGCGCACGCCTTCCACCCCCGGACTCGTCGCTCAGCTCCACCTCGCCGCCGCCGGACCTCGGATCATCAGTGTCATCGGCGGTTGCAGCTGCGTCGAGCTCAAGCGACGAGTATTTTTCCCCGCCGACGTCGCCAACACCTGTACGTCGGCAGGGGAGAGGCCGGCCACCGAGGAGCTTGGGATCTAGGGGCCAACTGGCCCCGAGCCGGGTCCCCGCTGCCGGTGGTTGTGTGCAGCGCATGAGATGGACTCAAGATATGAATGAGAACGTCATGCGCGCATATTACGGGTCTACAGAGGGGGGAACTAACCTCACTGCGTACCGTGTTAGGATGCTGTCTCTGTTTCAGGACCTAGAACCAACCGTAAACGTCTCGGCCCAACGATTGAAGGATCAGGTGCGGGTCATCCAACGTAATCACAGGTTGGATGACGCCGCACTTGATAGGCTGCGCTCAGAAGTGCTGAGCAACCAAATCGTCTCAACCCCAACACAGACCGCGGCACCGCCAGCCACTATTGTGATCCCGCCGCGGTCCAATCTTGTTAACGATGAGGCAGATGATAGGGTTGCCACAGTAAGTAGCCAGTGCAACGAAAGATTGAGGAGCGCTCTGGAAGATGCGCTTCGCGAGTATAGATCAACACCAACTGAACTTAGGCCCCGATTACCACGGTTGCCTATGCACAAGAAGAATAGGGCGCTGGTGTGTGCCTTGGACTCGCTGCTTAAAAACATCTTTGAAAGCAGCGAGAACCTTGTTGATACGCACTCAATCCTGTATTGCGGGGCTGTTGCGGCATGTCGTTTGGCCCAAGTTAAATTTCCAAAGGAGGCTATGCGGCCAAAGCCTGCCGTGCCAGCCTGGCAGTGCAGGATCGAACGGCGTATCGATGGGGCTAGAGTACTCATCGGCAAACTATGCTGTTTCAGGGAGGGCAACACACGACCACGTGTGATGCGCTTCGTGAGGCGGGCATTTTCGGGGACTGGAATCAGTCCTCGAGAATACATGTCCCGTGTCATGGAGCGCATCGACTTCCTGAAACAGAAAGTTTGTGCATGGGCCAGTCGTATTCGGCGGTATAAGCGGCGGGTTGACCGGTACTCGCAGAATCGCATGTTCCAGAGTGATGAGAGGTGGGTATACAGAACTTGGGAGCGACCTGAACAAAGTGTGACTGACGTGTGCCGCCCGGATGATGTCACCACGAGTACATTCTGGCGAAACATCTGGTCGGTACCCGTCTGTCACACTGAGGGTGGCTGGATGCGTGATGTCGAGCGCGTGTGTGAAGCTATACCAGAAATGGAAAAAGCAATCATTAGTCCATTTGATGTAGCCAAAGCAGTTCGTCCGCTACCGAAATGGAAGTCTCCGGGACCGGACGGACTGCATAACTTCTGGCTAAAATGGTATAGCAGCTCACACGCGTTTCTGGCATCTCAATTCCAGCCATGCTTGGAGTCTGGGTCGCTTCCGCAGTTTTTAACAACAGGAATTACCCACCTGCTCCATAAGACAGGTAGTCCCGCGGAACCCAAGAATTATAGACCAATTACATGCTTATCAACGGTTTATAAACTTCTTACATCCATCCTGAGAGCAAAGATTTATAAACACATTGAAGATAACTCAATAATGTCTACCTCTCAGAATGGATGTAGGATATGGTCCCGCGGCACTAAGGAGCTACTCCTCATTGACATGGCCATTAGCCAGCAGGTTCGTCGATCCCGCAAGGATCTGTCCACATGCTGGATAGACTACAAGAAGGCCTACGACTCTGTACCTTATACATGGCTCATGAGGGTGCTGGAGTTGTACAAAATAGATGCAACTCTATGCACCTTCCTTGAGTCATGTATGGGGATGATGAACCTGTATGGATTAAGCGGGGGATATTTCAGGGCGACAGTTTGAGCCCACTTTGGTTCTGCTTAGCCCTGAATCCTCTCAGTACACTGCTGGAGGATTCAGGACTAGGCTATCGGTTGAGAAGAGGTGGTCAGGTCATATCTCACCTCCTTTACATGGATGATCTGAAACTCTTTACCCCCAATAAATTCCAGCTGACGGAGCTACTGAAGGTAACTGAAACCTTCAGTAACTACATCAGGATGGAATTTGGTGTGGAAAAATGTGCAGTCATGCATGTAAAGCAAGGGGAGATTATGGAATCCGACACCTCTCCTCGACCGAAACTTACAAGTATTTGGGTATGTCGGAAGCGTTGGGCATCAACAGTACTGACATGAAGCAACTGATGAAGGAGCGTTTTTTTGGCCGCCTGAAAAAGGTATTAAACAGCCTTTTGTCGGGCGGCAATAAAGTGCGCGCCTTTAACAGTTGGGTCATGCCGGTTTTGATGTACTCTTTCGGCATACTCAAATGGACTCAGACCGAGCTCGACGCCCTCGATAGGAGAGTCCGGACACTGCTGACTGCAAACCGGATGCATCACCCACGATCATCGGTGATGAGACTGTACATCCCGCGGAAGTGTGGGGGTCGAGGCTTTTTAAACGCCAAGAATCTTCAGAACCGCGAGGTGTGCAGCCTCAGAGAATACTTTTCAAAAGCTGAAGTGGGTATGCACCGGGATGTGGTCGCAGTGGACAAGGGACTCACCCCGTTGTCCATGGCTAAAGAGAACTGGCGCAAGCCTGTAATACTATCGACTGATGAACGCAAAGAGGTATGGCAAGGCAAGGAGCTACACGGGCGCTTCTATCGGGCTATTCATGGGCCCGATATAGATTTCCCAGCGTCCGTATCCTGGCCACGTTTCGGCGACCTTTTCGGGGAAACTGAAGGTTTTGTCTGTGCAATTATGGACGAAGTTATCCTTACGAATAACTACCGGAGACATATAATGAAGGACGGGACGGTTGACATATTTCGGGAATGCCACCGTCCGGGTGAATCCATCAGACATATTATCTCTGGTTGTTCTCGTCTGGCTAACGGCGAGTACTTACACAGGCATAACCAAGTGGCCAGGATTGTTCACCAGCAACTTGCTTTAAAGTACAATATGTGCCCGACCCAGTTCTCGAAAATGACCATGTCACGTTGTACTGGGATCGGTCTATCATCACTGATAGGACTATTGTTGCCAATAAGCCAGATATAGTGGTGATAGACCGATTAGCGCGCCGCACAATGATAATCGATGTCACCATCCCGCATGACGAGAACCTCGTGAAAGCTGAGAAAGAGAAACAAATCAAGTATCTTGACTTAGCACACGAGGTTGTCGACATGTGGAATGTGGACTCGGCGATCATTGTGCCGATTGTCGTTACGGCCAACGGCCTGATGGCCAAGAGCCTCGACGACCATCTGTCGAGGCTGTCATTGGGCGGTTGGATCAAAGGTCTGATACAGAAGGCAGTACTCCTCGATACGGCTCGCATTGTGAGGAGGTTCTTGTCTCTGGAGCCCTAACCACCGGTAGCTTGGACCCTGTTCCCGATACCGGCGGACAACCATTATTTTTTATATTTTTAAATATTTTTTTTTTATGATTTGTTTTTATAAAGAAATATTTAAAAATGTTAATTTAAAATGTGTACATAATTGAATAAACGAAATAATAATAATAAATTATAATTACAATTCACACATTCACACATTATTATTATTATTTTTAATAATTCGCTTATGTTAGTTTAATAATTGATTTGTGGGAGACAAATCAATTATTAAACTAACATAAGGGAATCATAATTCAATAAAAATAATTTAAAAATAATAATAATAATAATTCTAGAATTCAATAACTCAACAATATCATAATTTAACAATTCAATACTATTGGTTCAATAATAATAATTCTACAATTCAATAACTCAACAATATAATTATTTTCAATCCACTTATGTGCTAAACACTGTTTTTCATTCCAATCAAATGTGCGTATAATTAAAAAGGGCTTCATAAAAAATACACGCACGTTGGAGTGAAATATGTCCACATCCGGATGCTGCGCAGTTTTGGTTTGCATGTACTAGTGGGTACTAGTAGGTACCTATCTCTGTAAGCAGCCTTAAGGCGTATATATTCCCCAATGTTAACGGCCGTGCGGCCGCTCGGAGCCAGAATTGCAATCCCTACTTTTAGACAATTTTGTTTGCAAAATATTCTTTGATTTACATATGCTATTTCATAGTAAATTTAGTAAATTAATGACTCAGTATTGCAATTAGTAATTTAGATTAAAATAAACGGCTCGCCATCACTCAGTTAAACCCTGAGAGGTTTTTGTTGTGTGGCTAAAACCAAATGTAAAATAAGATAATTCTGAAGAAATTCTGGCCATAAATTTGTCTGTGTAAAAATATTTTTTAACATCCAAGTAGCATAAATGACGCAAAACTATTAAGTACATAAAAATACCATGTCTCACAAATAATGTACATGAATCAATAATAAATAATTATGTAACACTACAGATTTAGTTACGAGAAGAGATTTATGAGAACAAGCCTTACAGATGTCAACATGACATAACACCTGACACTAGGTTTAGGCGGGAAAGAGTTTCAACTAAAAAAAGGAAATTGCTAAAGAAAAGAGCGGTACTGGATTTGTGGATTTGTGATAAAACTTGAAGATATAAGCAGTGATAGTTACCGATTGATCGGCTTTGATCTGGTATCGGCTGGCAGGAGAAGTGGGGTAAAAGTGGTTAAAGCTAGTAGGAGTTGGGTCCCTGATTAAAACGCTATCACTCTTATTACAAATTTTTCGAGAAAATAATAAAAATTGTGTCTAACCTCAATCAGATAAAAAGTGAAAACAAAATGTTAAAATGGTCGATTGATAACCAAATCAGTACCGGTATATTGTTTGTGGTGTAATATTTCGAGCATAAAATAAACTATGCCATTTGAGTCGTGTGTGACATGAGTCAGTCTCATTTGTTTTCATTCATTACGTTGCCCGGGTTGCGTGTATGTGCTATTTGTGTTTCTTGGTGTTTTTGGTTATTTTATTTGTTTTTATAACAACCTAGAAATTCTGCTCAGAAAGAAGTTAAGTTCCAAAACCAGATCGGGGCACCTTGATTTTACGTAATCTTTTGGTTGCTACCCCTAGTATATATAAAAACCGGAGGTGCGAAGGGAGAGCAACCCTTGCCTTACGTAACAAAAGATATAGGCATTTAGACAGTTGCCTCTCCTTTGTTACGTAAGGGCAAATGAGTTGCACCTCCCGCAGTGCTGGATACGATGCAAAAGCAGCTTTAAGGTGTTTTGAGGTTAGGTTACAATAATTTATTAATCTGAAGAACGATGCGTTACCTTTTCATGGGAGTGGTACCAGGGGGAGGGGACACTCCCTTCCACCCCCTCTAACCCTCTCCTCCTCCTCCTCCTGCCAACCGATAATAGATTTTTACCCATTGGGACCCTACATGCAAGCAAATACGTTCATTTGATTTAAGTCCTAAACCAAAAAGGGCCCATGCCATAATGACTTTTTCTGGCAATAACACAGTCTTCCCTACAAATATATATTTTTTTCAAACCTTTTACCCTAACCGTTACTAAAGAGTATGCTTTAGAAAGTAACTGTTTTACGGCATTAAGGCAGTGGATGGCAAGGGCTTTCCACTGCCATTTAAATAATAAGGTACTTAAGGAAGTACCTTATGAGTTAAATCATTTTGCGTACAGGTACATACCGCGGCTGCGCTACTCTGGTATATCCCACAGAGAGTGTGCATTTTTCCGGGATAAAAAGTAGCCGATGATGATACTGATATAAATAACGATAATATTGCTTTTACAGGGATATTTTGATTCCAGATTAACTTACCTCCTATACCCAAACAAATATACAATTTTACACTTTCATAATATTTGTTTAGTCAAATAGAAAAAGTTCATTGAAGCCGAGACTGGAAATCAAGAGTGATTGCCGGTACTACGATATAATCGTTTTGCTAAAACCATTTAGTATAATGGCAAAATTGTTACTAGTTAGGTAAATTGTATGAATATTGAAAGTAAATGACGCTTGAAAAAGTAAAAGTATTCATGCATTTACGTTTAAAATACGCGAACGTGCTCACAATGCGTTTCAAGCCGTAAATAAAAGAGTTTCACGCGAATTTCAATAACGGACATAACATTGAAATACCGCAAATTATCCGAAGGAATTTAAATTTTAAATTCTTCCATTTTACAAGAGAACAAACGTAAAAAACGAAAAAGTTGATAACGCCCGGTCAGTGTGTGTCCGGAACACACTGATTGATTTATGTATTGTTTCACAATTCACTACTACGTTATACGTTACTGTAGCTGCACGAAATAAAACATTATTTTTATATTTATTCAATTGGATGATGAACTGCATTTCATCTATAGAAAAAAACTTAAAAACAGGTATAATTAATCCAGTTTTATAATTTAGTAGTTGCCTAGCAAAAGCTTTGTGTACAGTCGGTAATAGCTGTTACCTGACCCACCCTTTTGCGTGAAGAAATGTTCATGCATACTGCACTATCACGGGCGCAAATAATGTACAGTTGGTAAAAGCTGTTACCTAACCCACGGCTACCGGCAGGCTGGCTGCACCAAATAAAAATTAAACGAATTTGAACCTTCTTTAATTAGCAGTAGATAAGTTTTATTCGATACATATGATCTTATCGAACTATAACGACTTGTGTAAGATATGCAAATATTATAGAATACAGTTATGCCAATTTGACGCCTCACTGGCAGCTACTATTTCTGCTTCTGTGGACGACAGCGCAACTGAGGTTTGCTTCACACTTCTCCAGGAGAATGATAATCCAGCGAACATGCATATCAACCCGCTAGTAGAACAACCAATCAAGTTGTCGCCTCCATGATCCGTATCACTGTAACACATGAGTTGTTTCTCATTATTTTTAAACTCTAGACCAGTTTCGATTGTTCCTTTGAGGATGATGAGGACGAAAGATTATCTTCACTTGTAACACATTCGTATTAGTAGGATTATATAAGGTTCTGGATACGACTCCAACTGCATAGGCGATATCTGGCCTAGAACCAGCATCACTGCATTTGAACGCGCGAACATTTTTGACTGGCTTTAGTTTTATTGTCACGGTATTTTTTTGTCCTACCCTTAACCTTAGTATCATTTGACTACCAGTTTCATAATGAATATGCATATTGGTCTTTCAACTACCCACTTATTACAAGTTAGGCAAAAATATTACTAATTTAGAAATTTTAAATTTGAAGAATATGTCCGTCTCAGTTTTTTACAATAATGTAAGAAATACTAATTATTAAATAGATTCTTATTTGAAATCGAAACAATTATATTCTCAACACAGGATTTGATCTCGCATCTTGGTCGCCTCAGCCTTATACACGAACCACGAGACTAGATCTACTTGAACATAATCGTTAAAATAAGCTATTAGTAGCAATTACACTAATTATATTACAATACTCTGAATAAACTTTTAGTCATACAGGATAAAAATCAAAATCGCATAACAAATAGTTATAAATATCCTAACGCTAACGTTTTAAAGGTCAAATTTGCGTATCTATGTTCTGTTGCGTGTTGTCGAGTAGTGCTACTCTAATAAACTCATACAAATTAAATAAGCCTTAATGTTACAGGCGGAGGGTTCGAACTCGTTTGTTTTTAGGGTTGGTCAGGTTACAGCTATTACCGACTGAACATAAAACATTGTGAAACAAACAAAAACGTGTCGTAGTGGCCCAGTGGCTAAGACCTTGCCTCTCGTGCTTAAGGACGTGGGTTCAAATCCGGCAAGTTAATCTACACAACGTTGTAGACAACGGTGAGGGAAAACATTGTGCATCCACCTGGACTTATAATTCACGTAAGTTTGAAATCAATGAACTGCATTGAGCAAGCGTGGTGATCAATGCTCGTACCTTTTCAATATGGGAAGAAGCCTTTGGCCAGCAGTGGGACATTAACGACCTGTTATTATTATTATTACATAAAAATTGCAAATAGGAGAAGCACTCATCGCTCGATAACTTCTAAAGATAAAAAATGTTGGAAAACAAAGCAGTTTGTAAGTAAATAAAATTTAAGTAATTTTTCAAAACAAGCATTTTTCGTATTTTTCTCAGCAAACCCTTTCACTTGATACCCATATCATGGCAGTGCACAAAAAATAATTAGTCTACCATCTTGGGCCATCCGCCTTATTGGATTTAGAATGACTTTACTTAGCTAACCAAGCATTGACATCCAAACTAAACGTGTATGCAAAATTTGATCTTAATCGGTGGAGGATAACTGCTCTAAAATTTAGTTGTAAGATTTGACCCGAACACACTTACATACATTGCAAGTTACATAAAAGCTTGTAAAAAACATCATCATTATTCATGCAGCAATTAACTACATGTATATTCAGAGAGGAGGCCTATGTCCGAGCAGTGGGAACATTAATAGGCTGATGATGATGATGATATTCAGTATCTACTGATACGTATTATTTGAATAGTTTTGCGTACAACTAGAACTACACCGGAAAACCCGATTTCCAGACAATTATACGCCCTGCAGCAAACTAGTTCGAACAAAGCACGTTAGGACCAACCGGAAAAGCCTTGGACAGACTGATTTGTTCCTAACGCGTAAGGACCAATTAGCTTAGCTTACATACATAAACTCACGCCTCGTTTGTGAGAATAAGTAGAAACTAAAGAATGTCACCCTACGATCTTTACCTACGAACTGCTCTTGTTTCGTTTTCGTACATACATCTGGTCATACGCGCGCCAGTTATGAGTAGTTACTACGCAACTGGCCTTTCTGAAGAACATCACAAATGAAATCCTTATTCGAAAGTTAACGTTCGCAGAAGGGATGGTCGATGAGGCTGAACAGTTCTGCAGTTGCGACCGTGAACCAGCAGACGCTGCGTTGGAAGGCCGCCCACTAGGTGTACCGATGACAAACCTAAGCCTACTATTTAGCTTTAATTCTATGTTTATCTAAAGTCATCGATATTACTAAAGATCAAAACAAAATTATACCCAAACCAAATTTAAACTAACCGAAACGGGAAATCGAATCACAAAATCGTTTACAATTCATAAATTTAAATCGATTCAATCCTAATATTGAAATGAGATGGTGGCGACATTTGCTGGAGTTAATACTGTCGTTTTAAAGTCCACTGTTGGGAAGGGTGCATGTTCAATATAATCTGTTATGGAACTCGTTTGCATTTATAATATCAATTGTGTTTTGGGTTTGGTACATTATTTAGGAATTTTGTTACTGAAATTATCGTTTAACTTTGAATGTAAAGCGTTGGTCTCTTGATCGGAACGCACAACGCTGTGATATGCGGTACCGGACACAATCATATTCCTCTTCGCTACAGTCACATGAGTAGAGAAACGCAAAGTTTTACGATTTTTGATTCCCGCACGAAACAAATATTTGTAAGCCCTACAAATATTTTGCACTATCTCTTTGTGTATTTGAGTTAAAAAAATTGTAAACACATGCATTATGCATGTGTTTAAATTTTTTTACCATTTTATTATAGGAGAAATCCCTATGGTGTCACGTTTGCGACGTAAAAGTCCATTGTAGAAGTTTTAAGATTATGTATCCGGCACCGCATATTGCAACGTTGTGCGATTAAGAGACTAAACCTTAAATTAAATTATACCTTGTTGACGACCAATTAGCTACTCGTTTTAGATAGATACATAGATTATTGTAATTATAATACCATTGCTTACCTCTTTATCAGACGACGATTTATGTATGTCAACATTTAAACCAATTTAAGTGATCATGGTCTTATTAGAAATAAACACTTTTAAACCTAAGCTTTAGAATGGATAACAAGCAACGCAGAATGTTTGACTGTATTTTTACTAACGAGCTCTGCAAAATCACAACAACTTTTTTACAGACCGCTACATTCATTTTAATTACGTTTGTTTCACAGGAGGTATTTCATCTGACTTTTACTATTATTTTTATAACAACGTTATTAACGTTAAAAATAATAATACTGATTGGAGTTTTGACAAAAGAACTACTAGATATTTAATTTACTATAGTATAGGTGCAACTCTATCTCGCCTCTCGTGCTTGAGGTCATGGGTTCGAATCCGGGCAAGTACCAATGGGACTTTTTCAATTCATATGTACTTTCTAAGTTTATCTTAGACCTCGCTGACAACGGTGAAGGAAAACATCGTGAGGAAACCTGGACTTATAGTGTTTATTATAAGAATGTGCTCCATTGGTGTAATTGCTGCAAGGCGTTCCGGTGCGAGGATAAACTAATAAATAAATAACTCTGCCAAACCCATCGGGGAATATTAAGAGAGTGTTGTAATGCTATGTTATTTGTACATCAATTTTAACGTAAGCTTTAAATTCACAGCAAAATTTTATCTGGGCGATGATAATCTATGTCATAAATTGTCAAATTGTAGGGAAACCAGGGGAGTTTCTTACAGCATGTGTTTTTAAGACTGAACCTTTTTAAATACGAGGATTGTTCCTCGGTTAATTTTATAATTATGATTATATAAACATTAAGACAGAGATAGATCTATCGTTGTGTAAAATTTGCTGACTACCGCAACCCGCAAAGTCAAGTTAATTCATGGAATCGGACAGTCCTATTACCAGCGCCGGGCTTCCCATTACTTATACTTAGCTCAGAAGTTTTCACGACGCAACGTTATAACTTTAGAAAAGGAGAAAAACTGCTTTAGGTATCTACCTAGTCCTTTTTATTTCGTTAAAAAAATTGCACTTAAGTTTTTTTGTTAATTTAAAATTCTTCAAAATAAATTTTACGTAGAAAGGTCCGTGGAATATTTTCCTTAACAAGTAGGTAGAAAAAATACCGCGAATTTTTTGACTTGCCTTCGTAAGTGTGGAGTTAAATTGCTTTGTATATGTCGCAGGTTATTCATAAAATTAGGTTTTTGATCAAAAACCTAGGTTTTTGATGAAAAACCGGAAGATGACACATTTTAAACTCAATTTCATCATACACATGTAACAATCCAGATTTTTGATAAAAAACCTGAACTAGTTGGTTAATTAATCAGCCCAAGAGCGAGCGAAGCGAGCTCGGCAGCTTAGGGCACCCCGACACGGATCATCATCTCCTTCGTGTTAGGTTACCGATACTGGAAATATGAAATAACGTAAGGGACAAAACTAAGGTTTTCAGGAGAGCAAAAATAAGATGTTTTTCTTACAAAACTGACTATAATGTTTTACCTATATGTTTTTTGTAAAAAGTGTCTAAGACAAAGTTTCTTAGATATCTTCATTCTTTGAAGCTTAAATGGCAAAAAAAAAATGAAGCTTATAGTTTTAAAGATAACATGTCCCTTACGTTAAATAATAATGAATAAAGCTGATGTACGTTAATAAAAAATTTGATGTAAATGAACAGCATTGATGTACATAGGACATTAAAGGAAATAAACATATAGAGTTTTTCAAATTAAAGGTCTCTTAATGATGTACCATATTGCTTATGCTGTTAACAAATTATAAAAATATTATTTTAAACATCCGTGATCTACAATGCCTATGCCATATTATAGTTTATAGTTATGCCTGTTTTCTGGTTTTGTTTTCTTCTTCAGTACTACATCTTCTTAACTACTGTTACTATTTGTTTTCATAGCTCTCTTTTT
Source organism: Orthosia incerta (assembly GCA_948252205.1). Classification (NCBI taxonomy): domain Eukaryota; kingdom Metazoa; phylum Arthropoda; class Insecta; order Lepidoptera; family Noctuidae; genus Orthosia; species Orthosia incerta. The sequence goes on along the minus strand of OX411748.1, from coordinate 1,161,457 downwards.
CCCCTCCTTGATTTGTTTTTCTTATTATCAACTGAACTGTCTGTAAATTCTTCTTTTTCTGACCAAAGGGCTGAGCTTCCTGAAGAAAAATCGTTTTGTCATTCGTCATGCATGCTTTTGTTTTTTCTTTGGTCTAACTTGATGTTAAAAAAAAACATCTTCATTTTCTAAAATAACATCTTCCTGAATTAAATGAAAAGAAAATGCAACTGGTTCAGACTTCAGAAGCAGGGGCTTCTGAAGTCATGCTATGATCTATTTCATTCACATTGCATTGAAATGATACAGCAGAGTTTTGTGTATTGTATGGTAGTGTAAATGGAAAATGATTTTCAAGCGATATCAGGGTCAACGCTATGTTAGGAGCCACGTCTTTATCCTGTTGATGTACATCACTTGGAATTATTGGATTTGAAAAACTATCGGCATTGATGTCAGGTTCCTTTTCAATAATTTATTTATTTAAAACTTCATGCAACATACAAGTACAAAGGCGGACTTAATGCTTAAGGCATTCTCTATCAATCAACCAAGGGTGGTGGAGAAATAACATGGCAGGTGCATAAAATATTGAAGTAATTATTGAAGTTAAATTAAATCATCATTATCATCATATCAGGCGAAAGACGTCCACTGCTGGACATAGGCCTCCCCCAAGCGTCTCCACATTGACCGATCCCGTGAGTCTCGCATCCAGTGGATCCCCGCAACCTTCACCAGGTCATCGGTCCACTTGGTGGGTGGCCTTCCAACGCAAACGTCTTCCGGTTCGCGGTCGCCCATTCAGAACCATCCTGCCCCATCGGCCAACCGTTCTGCGAGCAATGTGCCCTGCCCACTGCTACTTAAGTTTTTCTTCGGGCTATGTCGGTAACCCTGGTTCTCTAGCGGATCTCTACATTTCTGATTCGATCACGCAAGGAAACTCCGAGCATAGCCCTCTCCATTGCCCTTTGGGTGACTGTAAGCTTTATAATGAGGCCCATTGTGAGCGACCATGTCTCAAAGTCATAGGTCCACAACCTTGACTGTAGAGTCTCTGACCTAGATAGGAGTGGGTGTAACATGGGCATTCAACATGACCTTGGTTTTGTCCTTGTTCATCCTAACACCCACTCTTTCGGAAGGTCTTCTGAGGTCATCGAGCATTGTACTGAGGTCCTCCATGGTGTCAGCCATGACCACTATATCGTCGGCAAACCGAAGGTGAGTGATCCTGAAGTCGAACTGACAGGGTGGCGTTTTTGTTCAAACACTTCAACACTTCGATGTACCGATAGTCAATTTGTCACCGTTTGGAGGGACTGCAGTACAGCCCAAGTTTCAATCGAATCGAAGGCTTGCCTGCCTCTGTGTTTACAGAGATTTATTAGACAACAATTAGCTGCAATTAAAAACCTTGACGCAAATGTCGTGTACTGGGATGCAATTCTGTTATGTGTTCTTTCGCGGAAATTAGATGGAATTACGGCACGAGCTTATCAGCTGGACCGGGACGCCAGTGTACAACCAAGCCTCGAAAACTTCCTTCAATACATTGAAAGACGAGCTCTGGCACTGGACAGTGCCGGACAGGGTCTTCATCCGCAGCAACAGTCAACCAAGGTAACAGCGGTCGCCACTGCAGGAACAACATGCATTTTCTGTAAGTTAAATGACCATAAATTATACAAATATAAAAGAATACAACTAATGCCAGCAGACAATAGACTGACGTTTGCCAAAGAACAAAAACTATGTGTAATTTGTTTAGGTATACACGGTGGCAAATGTAGGTTTCACTTTCGGTGCTCAAGCCGCATAACACTCTGCTCCACTGCAATTCAGGTGAAACCACACCAGCCGTCACATTGTCAGGTAACGTTAATAATAATGTGCTTCTATCTACAGCTAGAATCAAGGTTGTAGCAAGGAATGGCACCGAATACATTATCAAGGCGTTACTGGACAGCGGATCTCAGGTTTCTTTTATAACTGCAAAGGTAGTTCAGTTGTTAGGTTTAACGCCCTTACAAAGTAACACTTGTATTGTTGGAATCACTAATGAAAAAAGTAATATAAAAAGTAATATAACATTCCCATTGAAATCCATGCATTAAAATAACCATTCAAGATAACAGTAACTTGTCATGTGGTAAAAGATGTAACATGTAAATTGCCACAGACAAAATTTGATGTCTCGAGGGTTATAATACCACCCAACATCACATTGGCAGATGACCAATTTAATGTGCCAAGTGACATACATATGCTATTACGAGCCGATGTGTTTTTCCAGACCCTGTTACCCAACGAGCAGTGCACGAGCATCAACCAGCTGCCAAGGCTCAGCGAACAGTCATCAGCTCTGCCCCGGAATGCTGTTCATCCATTGCAGCAGCCTAGTAGCACACAACTACACATCTTTAACACTTACTTCGGGCACATTGTAGGAGGAAATCTGCCACCAAAGGTATCTCAACAGACATGTAATAGAGTAGTATTAAAATGTGAATTAGGTCTCAATGAGACACTTGCACAATTTTGGACCAATGAAAAAGTTCCAGAAATATTTACTGAGCAAACATCTGAGCAATAGCTTTGTGAACATATTTTTCAAAGTTCAGTTAAATTAATTAATAATCATTTTGAGGTTCCTCTGCCTTTAAAATTACCTTTATTAGATGTAAACAATACTCTTGGGGAGTCATTTCACTTGACTTTAAGAAGGTATTTAAATTTGGAAAAGAGATTGCATGCTGATCCCGAGCTATTCATGCAGTATAAAAATTTCATTCATGAATAATGGTCATGATCATTGTATAGATATAGGATTGTATGATTTAAATAAACATGCAGTGTATTTTCTCTTACACCATGCAGTTATTAATAATAACAGTAAAACCACAAAGCTTCGAACAGTCTTTGATGGTTCAATGAGGACAAACGAGAAAGTTTATCTAAATGATTTACAACTCAATGGACCGGTGGTTCAAAAAGATTTATTTGATATCATTTTATTATTCCGCATAGGCAGATACACATTTACTGCGGATATCAAGCGTATGTTTAGAAACATTAAAATAGATTCCCAATACACTACCCTTCAAAATATTTTGTGGAGGGACAATCCTGACGAGCCAGTCAAATGTATTAGATTAGATACGGTTACATATGGCTTGAAAAGTTCAAGCTATTTAGCAACTCGCTGTGTAGATGAGCTAGCAAATAGATATGAAACATTATACCCACTAGCGTCATCTATTGGCAAAAATAACCTATATGTTGAAGATATTAAAAAAAAAAAAAAAAAAAAAAAAATTTTATCTATAAAAGTTCTTGAAACAGTTAGCTTATTGGCAACATTAAAACAGCCAGTGTCATAGTAACCATAATATCATCCAAACGGGTGTTATAATTTTGTACTAAATTTCATATTGCAACTCCTTTTTTACTCATCGAACAGCCACATTCTCATGGCATCTTTATGAATTTCAAAAAAAAAACACTGTCATGCACGCGCGTTTCACAAATGAAGTGGTAAATATAAATATTCCGAGTACATCAGGATCTGCCAACATTCAGCAAGGTGCAAATATTCAAATGCATTTTAATAATTGTACGATCCAAAATGTAAATAATTATTACAATAAATTATTGTATTATTACCTATACATAGTTTGTTTGTATTAGATACTCAGTAATTAAACTTTCCATGAATTAACATAGAGTTCTTACAACACTGTACAATACCCTATGGTTTCAGAACCTTTATAGAGGATTCATATCATGGGTGTAGATAAAGTCTTGTATGCAACTGTTATAATTAGGTATTAAAACACTCATCATTCTTGTTTTAATAGGTACCTAATATTATATAACAGTTGCATAAATAACTAGTAATGACAATTTAGAAACTACCATTGCTGCCAAAGACCAACTTCGTGATTTGCTTATATTGGGTAACTTTTATAATCATAAATGGTCGTCAAATAATGAAAACAATTAATAAATAAATATATTGTTCAAAACGTTTCACTCATCATTCTTGTTTTAATAGGTACCTAATATTATACAACAGTTGCATAAATAACTAGTAATGACAATTTAGAAACTACCATTGCTGCCAAAGACCAACTTCGTGATTTGCTTATATTGGGTAGCTTTTATAATCATAAATGGTCGTCAAATAATGAAAACAATTAATTAATTAATATATTGTTCAAAACGTTTTCATTATTTGTGGGTATTTAAACGAAAGACACTTTGATAGTATAGAATTAAAAAGGGACAATTATAACATGAAAGCCTTGGGACTTCAAATTAATGTAAAAGATGATCATTTTATTATCTCTAGTCCAGCACCGTTCAATAGGAATAAGGTTACAAAAAGGAGCATACTTAGTTATATAGGTATTTTCTATGACCCAATGGGATTCGTGAGCCCAATTGTAGTCACAGCAAAGGCCATAATTCAAAAATTATGGTTACTGAACACAGGTTGGAATGACAGTCCGCCTGCAAATGTTCAGCAAGAATGGTTTCGATTTACCAATAATTTAGCTGCAATGCAGCCAATCCTGTTAGATAGGAACATTAGAATTTCAGAAGCAGACTCTGCAGATTTAATCGGCTTTGCAGGCGCTTCGGGTAAGACAGCTTATGGATGCTGTGTGTACCTGCGAGTCACAAACCTATCAGGTACAACAAAATTGCATCTACTCTGTTCCAAATCGCGAGTCAATCCTGTCCAAAAGAAAGGCATTACTGTGCCACGGCTAGAATTGAATGCTGCATTATTGCTACCGAAATTAATTGTGAGGACTCATAATACACTCAGGGTTAAAATTAATATAAGGTATGTCTATTTATTCAGTGACTCACAAATTGTCTTGGCATGGCTAAATACTGAACTAACAAAACTTCAAGCTTACATATCAAACAGAGTAAATGTAATTCGTCAAAACACAGCGAGATATAGTTGGCATTACGTCACTACAAATGACAATCCTGCTGATCTCATTAGCCGAGGTGTCAATCCGAATGAGCTGAGGAACTGCGAAGTATGATGGAATGGCCCAAAGTTTCTGCAAAACTGTGAGTACAATTTGCCTGCTTACATCTCTCCCACTGATTTGCTTGCAGTGGCACCCTGCTTGGCTCTTTCCAGCAACTTGGCTTGCCAAAATCCAGGTCCGCTTGATTATGTGTTCAAGCGCTTGTATAATTACTCTAATATAAATAAAATAGTAAGGCTAATGTCATACATATTGCGATTTCGTTCACTAATTTTAATAATTAAACATGGACAAAATATATATTTTAAATCTGAAATAAAAGCCTTAAGCAATAATAGCAATTTGAAAGGAAATCTATCAGAGTTGCATCCCTTTCTCGACAGCCAAGGTCTTTTGCGCGTTGGGGATAGACTACATTATGCTGATATTGCTTATTTACAAAAACACCCTGTAATACTGCCTAAAGGCTCTTTAATTACTAGCTTGCTTATAAGGTGTGAACATGAAAGGCTACTGCACGCAGGGCCTAAGCTTTTGCTCTCTCATTTAAATCACAGATTTTGGATTGTTAATGGATTATTAGAAGTTAAGAAAATAACCCACAAATGCATCGTGTGTTTCAGACAAAAGGCCTATGTAGCCAAACAGCTGATGGACTCCTTGCCGGCTGCACGTGTAACAGCTACCAGCCGCCCATTTGAGAGGGTCGGGGTGGATTTCGCTGGGCCAATTGATGTAAAACTCTCTCGCGTAAGACGATCCTCAATAGGTTAAGGTTATATCTGTGTATACGTATGTTTCGCGACAAAGGCCGTCCACCTAGAACTTGCGTCAGACTTAACCACGGAAACATTTCTAGCTTGTTTGAGGCGATTTATCTCTAGACGAGGGTTGCCCACCGAAATTCACTGCGACAATGCAAGTACCTTTAAATGTGCAAGGAGTCAATTAGTTGAACTCTATAAACTGCAAGCTTCTCAGAATCACCAAATGCAGGTGCAAAGATTTACCGCCGAGCGTGGGATTCAATTTCGATTTATACCTTGTTGCTCGCCTACATTTGGGGGGCTCTGGGAGGCGGCAGTAAAGAGTACAAAGTTTCACTTAAAAAGAATATTGCAAAAAACTGTTTTAACTTACGAACAGCTTAATACTGTATTAATTGAAATCGAAGCATTGCTTAATTCTCGACCGCTCTTACCTTTGACTTCAAACACTGATGATGATTATTATTATCTAACACTTGGTCACTTTATTATAGGTAGTGCAATGTCAATGTATCCTGAAAACAATGTATGTAACTTTCCACAAAACAGGCTTAAGTTTTGGAAACTGTGTACTTCTCTAAAACAGTCCTTTTGGAAAGTGTGGCATCAATATTATTTAAATTTGTTACAAAATAGACCTAAGTGGCGTGATAATATATGTAATGTGAAACTAGGAAACTTAGTCATATTAAAGAGGATAATACTCGCCCTATGTTGTGGCCTATGGCTCGAATTGTCAACTTGTTTCCAGGACATGATGGCAAAATTAGGGTAGTGGAAGTCAGGACCCCAAATGGGAAAATTCACTCCCGGGCCATTAATAAAATTTGTCTATTACCCATAGAATATGATGATAGTTCTTAGATATTTCCCTAACGGTTAACGTTAAGTTGTCTCTCTTGTGATTAAATAATAAGTCATATGTTTGTAAAACTATTGAATCTCTATTTCTATAGAAGCGAATCAAAGAAATGTAAGCTTTATGTTAGCTTAGTTTTACTTAACTTAATTTTATGAAACTTTTCACAATAAAAGTAGGTTCCTTGCTATTTCTGTGAGGCCGCAGCATGTTGGGTATTCTAGTATTGCACACCAACATTAAAAATGTAAATCTTTATGAGATCGGTGGCAACACCCTACCTACTGTGTCACTGGTTGAATACACACGTTAGTTTACTAGTCCGCCGTTTTATTTATTCTTCCTTGGCACCAACGCTACCAGCACCTCATCAGCACCAACACAATTACACCGCTGCACAATTGTACGGATCACGCAGTCCAGTGTGATGTAAAGGACATGTAAGTTTATTTTCGATGCTGATAAATTAACGTAAGGGTCAATATGATACTGAAAAATTTAGTCAAAATTTAATGTAAGGGACATGATATTTGTACCTTCTTAGGGAACACTAATGTATAAGACAATAATAAAACATCTCAAATTATGGCATAACTTACGTGACCTGTTGTAAAATGTACTCGATCTTGTTTAAATATAAATACCAAAAACTGTGAGTAAAGAGACTTACATTAGTTTTATACAAATATTAATTTGAAATGTCATTTACAGCTAATTTAAAAAAAAAACCTACGGAAAATATGTGATGTAAGAGACTTTCTTTTTGAAATATCGAGATTTTAAGTATACCAATCGATAGAGCAAGAAATTCTGAATCCAACGATGTATATAACTCATTTTCGACAAAATGTCCCTTACGTTATTTCCAGTATCGTTACTTTAGACCCTGCATTCAGAAATAGGAGCCCCGCGCAGCGGGGTTCCGTCGACTCTGTTGCTTAAGGCGATATATACACCCCAATGTTAACGCAGTACTGGCCGTGCGCCCGCTCGATGCCTAAATATCAATATTGAACCTCCATTTGAACAGTTTTGTTTGCAAAATATTTTTTGATTTACATATGCTATGTTAGTTATGAAGAAATTCCAGCCATAAATTTTTCTGTGTAAAAATATTTTTAAACATCCAAGTCGTTTTGGAGGAGTATGCAAAAGTAGTGAAAATAGCGTGTTGTTAAATACCTTTTTAAAGCAAAACTATTTTTTATACGAAAAAACCATGTGTTAAAAATAATATACATAAAACAATAATAAATAAATATTTTTATCAAACCTTTTAACCTAGCCGCTTCTATGGAGTATGCTTTAGAAAGTTACCGTTTTACGGCACTAATGCGGATGTAGGCCCTTAAATACTGATCATACTTGCACCTATCGGCCGCGCCGAGCAGGGGGCGCGGTCACTGACAAGCAAGCGCGAGCGCGACGCAAACAAGAACTGGAGATATTTTTTATCATTTCACTGAATCATCAATTTAGGGATTTGTTCAAATCACTAGATTTGTTTAGGGAAATGATAAAATCGTGTTGTTATTTTAACATCCTCCGTGATTTGATCAAATCCCTTAGGGAATTGACCAAATCCCTGTTTTTATCATATCCCTGACATATACAATCTAGTCTAGGAAATATTATTATTTATCTTAAATATCGATCTTTACCTACCACAATACTGTAAGAAACCACTAAAAATCCTTTACAAATAAAAACGTAGGGATCTTGGTCCACCAATTAGTATTAGGACCGAAGTAAATTAAAATTTCGAGAATTCCTCCCCTAAAAATAAACGAATTCATTGATAAGACCTCGTTTATTCTTCCCCATAATTATCTCGAAATTGAATGGAAAATGCCATTCACTGAAAATACCCTCAAAATCCTTGTGCAGTAATCTTCCCTTATTTGTATAACCCTGAAAAAGGGACAGTACAACCTCGAGATTTTAGAATTCAATTAAATAAAACCAAAATGTTTGTATACGAACCGGGACGAATTTAATTTCTATTCAAATTGGTGTGTACGAGGAATCAGTTTGTTCCGTAATTCACGAGTATTGGATAAATTGAACAATGCATTAATACTGAGATTCCCAGATCGAACACTAATATTGGGTATTTCAGACGCAGAGTCTGTGGTTGATGGCAATAGGCTTTGATTATTACATGGAACTAAAACTTCATTTTACCATCATCATTTCAGCCAAAAGACGTCCACTGCCAGACAAAAGTCTCTCCCAACTGTCGTCACACTGATCAGTACTGTGCGTCTCGCATCTGCGGGATTCCAGCAGCCTTAACCAGGTGGTTGTTACCTCTGCTTGACTCTTTGGCGAATACATACGTAACTAAAATACGTATAAAAATAGTTAATTATAATTTAAACTGTTAAAAAAATGCTAATATTTTAATGGTAGAAATGTGAAGAACCGCAGTTTAATTCATTACTCTGTGCTGGCATTAACCAGTAGGCAAAGATTATTAAATTTTTCAAATTCATTGTTTTTCACAATAGCGCAGAATAATATTTATCCGGTGATACGCTGGCCAGTTTATTTATTTTTCTCAAAAATGGTATGTAATGTTGTCATAACATCTCCAAAAAGTATCCAGAAAGTGAACTCTACCGGAGACTTATTCACAACTGTCCAGTAAGAAGCGAGATTTTGAAATTGGAATCTCCTACTGTCCAGTAAGTAAGTATGTAATTTACTTACTGGACAGTATTAGGGATTGGTCCGATATATCAAAAGATAACTTATATCGGATATGCGTTAGATATCATATCATATCGATATGATATCTAAATAACCGATATTACAAAAACTGTATCTAATAAAAACCTTACTAGCGTGCAAGAACGAATAAGTTAAAACCGTTACAATGCGAAAACGTACGACATACGAACAAAACGCAAACTTCACAAACGACAGGAACCATTTGCGCTACCTCTCTTTCTAAGTATTATTTCGCGTTCGTTGTTAGTTTGCTCATCTAAATAACATTTTAACTTTTACAAACTGTACTTGAATGATATCGTTATTTGAAAACCGTTTACCATATCGATATGAAAAATGTATATCGGTTACATAACCATTGCCGCAAAAAACCGAAAACGCCCGTAGGTCATCCTTTTTAGATCTGCTTAGAAAAAAAAAACATAGTACCATACACAGATTAGAGTTTAGCCATAGTATTATATTATCTGTGGCCATTATAACATGCTTATAGGAGGGAGTCTCCAAATATATATCTATCTCTCTTTTTGGTATGACATTTTATGAGATATATTTTTGAGTCCGTTAATCAAGATGTATTCAAACATTTTATGCAAACAAATATAAATAAATCGGTAAATCGATCACAATATCTATCAGTAATTGCCCTAATATGAATGTAACCTTCAATTTGAATGAAACTAATTTGTTGTTAAACTTTCTTTAATTTTTGAGAAAAGCATTATACAAACCTCAACCAGTAAGAAAGCCATCCTGGCCTCGTATATAACCGGACCTCACCTGCGGTTCGGTCCGATTAACTCATACTTGGCCAGGAAGGCTTACTTACTGGATTCTGCAGTAATGTACTATTACCTCCAGCAAAGGATAAATAGACGCTTTAAAGATATCAACAAAGTTTTTACTGACGTCAGTTTGTTTTTTTGTAAACTCTATAAATTTCCAGAGAGAAATCTTTTTTTCCCATGCCAACAGGTATTTATACACCTCAAAGACATTTTCGTAACACTGCTATTTCTTTATTTTCAATTTCAAAAAAGTGTTTAATCTCATTCCATTCCACATTCGTACTTATTCTTTGCTCCGGCATATCATTTAAATATAATCCTTGTCATCTTTCCAAGTAGTAAGCCTTGTTTTATGTTACAGCGTATTGCATTCGCCTCGTAACAGCCAGTGCTATCCAAAAGCATGACCTTAGACTTAATTCTCTCATATTTTCTCACTGTTGTCACTTTAATTACTCCGCAACGCGTGCCAAGTATTTTTTACGGCTTGAAATTAAAGCTGAAATGTTATAGCCTACAAAAATATGAGTAATTCACCACGAGTTCATTTGTACTATCAAACTGTCTGATCTTTGGCACCGCTCGATTCCATGTTTCTGCCCAATCACGGCCTGCCTCGGAGAGTCTAGAGCCTGAGTGCTAAATGTTACTTTGCTATAATTTATGTGTGTGACTGCAGCCTCATATTAAAAACATTCAAGAAAATTTTCCTACTAGGGTTACAGTACAGAATGTAACAGTAGGTAAAGTTAGGGCAGTTTAAATATTTGATTGCTTTAATTTCATATAATATCAACATATTTCTACTTCCATGTTGCGCTATATGCAAATTTTTTATAGAACATGATATAGGTTTGAATTAATACTGAATAAATATCATAATGAGAGCGTAATGGAAAAACAAAGTAAAAATAATTCAATCACTGCTTTATAAAATAAGTAAGCCGAAGTCCAAAACAGGACAAAACGCATAAAAGCTCTAAAAAATTTTTTTACAAAAACATTTCATACTTGTTCTACTGAATAAAATATATTTCTCTAGCCCGAACAGAAGCTAGCCAAGAATTCGATTTGAGCGGCGCACTGCACCGTCGGTGATGTATGCCCACTTTATGAGCGAATTAAAATGGCCGCCGGGTGACTTATGATGTCATAATAGCTGCCATGACGACACATACGTCATACGTGCTCGAAAATTAGTAGACGTTTAACATTAACGGCCATTTTCATGCATTTGTTTATCAAATAATTCAGTAATTCTAACTGAAGTTCTGCTTCGAGAATTTTAATTCTAAATACGTAGTTATAGCAAAGCAAAAAGATGTGTAAGTAATTAAATTATTTCCTTGTTCGATTTTTTTATATTTTCAAAAAAGTATTCGATCTTCGTCTTCTTTTCGTGTGAGGTGTGGTCACCTCTGGTGTCAGAGTTAATTAAGCCGCCTCTGGGAACCCCACAGGCCTCTGACTTGGCTATTTCAGACTTACATTAACTATATAAGTCAAGGTTTCATCACGATGTTTTCCTTCATTGTTGCCTGTGATGTCCAAGATAAACTTAGAAAGTACATGAACTTGAAAAAAACATTGGTACTTGCCCGGATTTGAACCCACGACCTCAAGCACGACAGGCGAGGTGGATTCGGGTGAAACCAGGTACATGGGTAGACCATGACCTGGATTGGAATAAAGGATTTATTTGGGTATTAGTATTAGGATATTTTTTTACATAAACGCGGCTAGTTTACTATAAAAACAAAACACCATTTTTACATTCTCAACATATTGCTAATCTAACAAGAATTGAAACTGATTCGGAAGTAACTGCCCAATTTATTAACAAACAAATAAAGTTGTTAATAAAAACGCGACGCGCCATAAAGTCTGTCTAATAATGTCTATCATTTAATTAATTGAATTGGAAGTGACACGAAGAGAGAGGGGGGAAGTGATACAAATGTAAATCTACCGTCCATTATCCTCCATCGAACGTCTTCAGAGCGAAGTGAAAGTTTACAAAATTAAATGACGTGTAATTTGAGTTTTTACCGTTTGCGTTTTGACGAAAATAAGCACCAATAGGGATGTTTCCTGGGTAGAAAAAAATATAGGTAATTCTATTTAGTCCGTCAGTGTTTTTTTTTTTTATTGTCTATAGGCTTGCGCTTGACCACTATCTCGCCTGATGGTAAGCGATGATGTGGTCGACGACGGAGCACGCTTGCCTAGAAGAAACCCATTCACTCCTGACTTGAAAACCCCTAGATTGTAGCTATCGGGAAACACAGATTCCGGCAGGGAATTCCACTCTTTAGCTGTACGCATAATAAAAGTGTCCCCAAAACGTTTTGTGCATATTGAACCGGTATTTTTGCTTTCTCAAATAAATTAAAACTGACAAAGATAAATCGCATCAAAGATCTGTAGTGGGGCTTGTGACGTCACTTTGTCAGTATAGAGTGTAGCACACTGTGACGTCACACGATATTTCAACGAATTGTACCGTTGTAATTTTTTGTTTACGTCACAAAAGAAAAAATACGCATCCATTATTTTTAGGTTATCTAACTGACGGACTAAATATATATTTAAAAATTACATCATGATAATTAAAAGAATCAGATTGGTAGCAAATTCAAAACTAGGTTTTTTTAAAACTTTGTGTCTAGAACTCTAGATTCGTGGACAGACATAGGGCTAGTGGCTTGCCATAGCCAAAGTTAAAACTGACCACCGAAATGGAGAAAACCATAAACAAATTTTAACAGATTACTAAAGCTAAAAACAGATCATACAAGGAAATCCAATAAAAACACTCACACAAACGCCGCCAAAATTCTATAATTATCTCGTTACTTAACACAAAAATCAGGGCAAGATAAAAATAAATCCACTCTTACTAAAATATTCCACTTATCCTTCTTAACGCGAACAGGAAAATCCATCGTCATTTTCATGATTTTTAATCAATTCGAAAGCGGTGTCCACATTTTTCCCACTTAAAACAAATTACTTTTGCACAAAGCCAGTGGCGGGACGTTATTTAGAAAAGTAAATAAGAAATACTGAACTCCAAAGCATCTTAGTCGCTTTTCCTTCAGAGGAGTAAAGATTGCACTGTAGAAGTCTTGCAATTTTTTTTCTTTTTAGATTTGAGTTTTACCTTGAAGCGATTTTTATTCTTTGCAAGAGATTAACTCTATTATGCAGAGTTCACTCGGAATCGCTCGGTTTATTCCCGACGTCAATTAATAGTTTTTTTTCGTATTTCCGGTGTAACTTAGAAAAGGTAGGGAAGTTGGATAAAGTTTTACTTCGTAGTATTGTTTTTCTTCAACAAAATCTCGCCGTTCGTCAGCTAAAGTTAGCTTTTTGTAAAGTTAAATACCGGACTTTTTGAAATCGGTCCAGTAGTTTTTAGGGTTCCGAAGTCAACAAGGAACCCTTATAGTTTCGCTCTGTCCGTCTGTCCGTCCGCAGCTTAGCTCAGACAATCTAAGTACTAGAAAGCCATAATTTGGCATGGATATACATATAAAAAAATTCCGACAGAGTGGTAAAATAAAATCATGAAAAAAAATTTTTTCGGGTTCCTCCCATAGACGTAAAGTGGGGATGTATTTTTTTTCTCATCTGTCCCATGGTGTGGGGTATCATTGGATAGGCCTTTCAAAAATATTATGGGTTGGTTTAGACCATTTTTCGATTCAGAGATCCGTTTGCGTAAAATTAAGCATTAAATTGCAAATTCATGTTAGAGTCAAGTGTCCTCCCTCCCCCCTGCCAGCGAAATGGTTGCTCTAGGCTATGTGAGAAAATTCACGGCAGTAGTGAATATAACGAAATTAAAAGGAAAACTATCACGGATAAGTAGGCTCTACAAGTTTACGAGTAATAGTCGACCAACTTATAAAATGTACTTGGAATAGTAAAAATTTTGTACCTAAATGCCATTGAAAAATTACTTAAATAACGTTGTTAGCTGTGTAAAACAGTAAATATATGTTTTTTTTTTTTTTTTTTTTTTATATCCTATAGGCTCGCGCTTGACCACTATCTCACCTGATGGAAAGCGATGATGTGGTCGACGGTGAATCACGCTTGCCTAGAAAAAACCTATTCACTCTTGACTTAAAGACCGCTAGATTGTAGCTGTCGGGAAACACAGACTCCGGCAGGGAATTCCACTCCTTAGCTGTACGCACAATAAAAGTGTTCCCAAAACGTTTGGTGCGTATGGGTGGGATGTCCACCATGTACCGATGACGCATCGCCGTACGTCTGGTAGTCCGATGATGAAACGGGCTAGGTGGAATTAGATCATGCAATTCCATCGCACACTCGCCGAAATGTAACCGATAAAAAACCGACAAACTGGCAACTCGACGACGATGTTCAAGGCTCTGGAGCTTTGTCTTGACCAGTGCTTCATCGCCGATGAGCCTCTTGGCCCGCTTTTCGATCGACTCCAGTGCATCAAGCTGGTATTTGGCCGATCCATCCCAGAGATGAGAACAGTACTCCATGCATGATCGAACTTGCGCTTGATACAAGTTGAGCAGCTGTTCCGGCGTGAAGTACTTTCTCACCTTCGCAAGGATCCCCAACTTTTTGGCAGCCAGCTGAGCCTTTGCCTCAATGTATGGGCCAAAATTGAGAGTCGATGTCAAAGTAACGCCAAGAAGCTCAAGATGGTCCGTTATTGGCACGGTCAGATCTCGGAAAGTTGGAGCCGGGTGAAATTGGCTCTTTTTCGCGGAAAAAAGACACGCCTGGGTTTTAGCAGCATTAAACCTGACCAGATTGGCATCGCCCCATTCGGAGACTGCCTGCAAGGACAGGTTCAAACGCTCCACCATGGCCTCACGAAGAGACTGGATCTGCGGCCCGTTTATGGACCATGTAAAAATATACAAAAATAAAATCATAACATCCTTAATAATAATTATTTCTAGTAAGTATCTTGATCTGGCTCGCGAGGTTGTCGACATGTGGCATGTGAATACAGCAGTTATTGTGCCGATAGTCGTGACGGCCAATGGTATAATAGCCAAGAGCCTCGACGAACATCTGAGGAGGCTCTCGTTGGGCAGCTGGATCAAGGGCTTGATGCAGAAAGCGGTACACCTGAACGCGGCTCGTATTGTTAGGAGGTTCCTCTCTCAGGAGCCCTGACCACCGGTAGCTTGGACCCTGTTCCCGATACCGGTGGGCTACTATTTTTGTATTTTTAAATGTTTTTTACTTTATTTTTTATAGAATGATATTTAAAAATATGTAAATATAATAAATAAATGGAATAATAATGATTTCTAAATTAATAATGTTTAAGCTCGAATAACGCATTGGAGTGGCCGGAGTCGTTAGCAGTACCGTCCGTAGTCAATACGAGGCTAAGGCTGGATATACTGATTATGGTAAATTTTGTTTTGGGGCACAAAAGGCAGGATAGAAGGTGGCGCCACACATGCAACTAAATTGATATATGTGCTGTCACTGACAATGCCGTAGAAGTGACAAAATTTTGGGCCAAAAATATATAAATGACTGTCGTGACATGACAAGAAGAAGATGGTAAATGGATCTTCAATTGCAACGTGTAGAATATGTCATGTGCTATATTATTAGGTAGGTTCCAGAGTAGAATCAGACATAGACACACCACAATACCTACTATTATTTTCCTGTAACGCACAACGAAATTATGCAGAAAAACCCCCCTCAAAAAAGAAGAAAAAAACAAAACGAAGTCGCACAAAAAATATTCTTCACCGAAAAACAAAAAAAGATCTACAATGCAAATAAGAACTGCTATAAAACAATGGTGAGCCCCTCCATTAATTAACTCATTCCTTTTTTATTTGCAAAAGTAATTAATTGCTAGTTATTCAGGGGCGGACATTATAGGGGATGTTAAAAAACCCTTTCATTTTTCCAAAGCTTCGGTAGCCAAGAACTAGACAATTAATTAAGAAGACCAACAAGATGGATGCCGTCTAAGTAAATGAACTGAGAACATGGATGCACTAAATGTAAAGGGACAAACAGAAGATCCAATTTGCTTAAATCATTGCTGTTGCCTGCCGCGTCTTTTTCCAACGATGTTGGCGTCTGATTTCAGTCTATACTGATGAAAGTGAATACCTGTATTTTACCCATCGGTCTCCGGCCAATCTGAGCTCTACACGCTGGTTAAGGTAAGGCGATACCAGTTGGTCAACATGTTTGGCAGATTTTCGCGTTTTTGACTAATTGAATACCCGTAAAAATGTATACGACTAAAAATACTCTTCAAATGGTAATTTAAAAAAATACTTTCAATCACTTTTACAGCATTATATCATACTTTTGTCGAACTACACGGTGCAAGACTAAACATTTTACTAATGTCACCAGTGTGTGTGTACTGACGTGTCTACCTGTCTGTTGCAACATTGGCAGCTGGACTGTACCAATCTTCTAAGGATAAAATTTCGATATCAAGTTCCGCTAAGCGAATCAAAATAGATGGCCATAATTGTTATGCTCATTAAATAATAATGAGATAATATCGATCGAACTGGACCTTCTATTATAATAATTTCAGAATGCAGTATAACGAGGTGTTTCGCTCCCAATTGTATGAAACAGAGATCTCTCGTCAGACTGAACGGAACGTAAGACTAAATGAAATTGCTAACATTAACAATTGTTTGTGCAGAGCTAGACAGCTCATCAAAACAAGAATCACACAGGGCTTTGTTAACGTATTTTTTTTTGCTTATGTCATTCAAAAGGGTTATAAACGAAGAAAACTTTTATTTCGGTTGTGTTTCAATCTTTTTTACATTATTTTACACTTTTGAACTGTTTATAAATCGGTCAGTCAGACATACAAAGCCAATTGCATGTTCAATAGCGTAGATCTCTGTGAAGAAGTACTTGCAAGAAATCCCAATTAAATAAAAATGGTTATCACGCGTATGGTTCTTGTATCTCTCTCTCTGCCTAGCCTTTTCCTAACTATATTGGGGTTGGTTTCCAGTCTAATTAGATTCAGTCGAGTACCAGTGTTTTATATGGAGCGACTGCCTATTTGACCTCCACAACCCAGTAACTGGATAACACGGTACCCCTTGGCAAGATTTGTGTCAAATCACAAGCTGCCGACTACCCGTAACGACTGCCAAAGATCTTCAAATGACAGCCGGGACTAACGCGCTTTCCGAGGCACGGAGGAAACTCGACATGTTGAAAATGGTCACCCATCCAAGGACCGATCTCGTCAAGCGTTGCTTAACCTTGATGATCGACCCGTGCGGCTGTTATTATTTAGCCACGAGCTCTTTGCGTATGGTTCTTGTATAAAATTACAAAATACTTTCACAAATGCCCTGCCTTATAATCATAATGCCTGCATTTTTGCTGATCGTTATGTTGTACCGAACAATAAAAAAAAGACCTTGTATTATTTTTTAACTTTGGCAATGGATCATCTGAGTTTAAATCAGCTAGTATTTTAAACGAAAACATGAATTTAAACACCTAGAACAAATAACCTCAATTCTCTACAGTGCAGTGTACAGGCGTGTTACACGTTTCAATGGTCGTGTGTGCGACGCATAAGCAACAAACGCAAGCAGCTGTCGCGACCGCAACACTTGGGAACATTGTGTTGTGTGTCAGCCCTGGAATATAGCCGACTGTTTACAATACATATGTAATTTACACTTGTGTTAATTATAACTAGTTTCCGCTAGCAGCTTTGCCCGCGTGAAAGACGGTAATCATCCCAAGAGTATATTCTCTTCCCGGAATAAAAAGTATCCTTTTTCCAAATCCAGGACATGGTTTATCCGTGCGCCTAGTTTCATTCAAATCCGATCAGCGATTAAGACTTAAAAGTAAGATTTTTGATAATAACAGGGCCTAGACGTTAGGCTCTGTTTTAGGGGAAGTATAAAAGAAATGGCGTTCGAGTACTTCTTTACTAATACAACAATAGACAAAGACAAAGATATTTTATTTCAAGTAGGCCACCAACCGGCACTTTTGAACGTTAGGTACATTAAAATTTACAAGTTATAAAAGTTGATTCTACCGTGCATTCGGAAAGTAGCTTGTTATGGAGAAGAATGCACAAGAAACACCATATTTACTCTTTAAAAAAAAAAAGTTTTTATACAATATTTAGTTGCATAAGTACATTCATTAATAAATTCATATATGTGAGGACAATGCACCCAGAATAGCACTACACACTATACTACGTACAGGCATAAAGTAATAAAAGTACTCACACATGCACTGTGCAGTTATATAATAGAAGCTAGAAAAAAAGCATTAACATCCGAAGCAGTTAAGTTATGACCAAGCCCAACCGACGGCGTCCGCTCACGAACATGACGCATGAATTGGCACCACCCAGCTCAACCATCATGAAGGGAACCGGATGATCCAACACACGCGCCACCATCAGAGAGACATTTGAGAGAGCATGACACACTTAACTGCCAGGGCACACACAAGTCAACGAACGACACACAGGTACAGTAAATGGTAGATTTACAGTTGGGTACATAGTACTCACACACGTGCTTTGCAGTTATACAATAGTAAGTAGTAATACAAACTGGTATTCCAGTCAAACCTTGAAATTTGATAAATACAGCCATTTGGCAGCTAAACAACTCTAGCTCTGTTCAGGTGAACCCGGACATTCATTGCTGGAATTAAAAAAGTATCCATTTATCATCCATATAGTAGTATGGAGCTTGAAAAAGTATGTTGGTAATTATTCTATCTCTAGCAAAATCACAACATCTGTGTAACAAAATGTATAAATAATTTGCATTATAAAGAAATTAAGTGCGTTTTTCTTCCTGCCAAATGTTGACGCATACATTTACATAGTAATACGAGTATAACGAAAAATAATCTTTTAAATCTTAGGAGAAATACCACGAAATTTGCCTTTAGATTTCAGAAGCTTATTTTCTTTTTGAAAGTAGTTTCAGGAGTTCACATAAGCCGAAGTGCATTCACACATAAAAATGCGATACAACAAATAGTGAATAATTTTAAATAGCCCGTGAAGTCCTGGGTGTGTCTGGTACTGCCAATCTGCCAAGCTGCCAGCCAGCCAGCCTGCCAGGCCGGCCATATTCCATTCATACTGGCACAAAAACTGGCGGTATAAACACTGTATGGAGTTTGGCAGTGCAGCGAATGTACGAGAAAAAGACGAGCGTGTTGTGGTGAGGGGCGTGTAGCGAAACGAAATTGTAGGCGAAAGAGAAGGGAGATGGCGATTGTAGAAGTTTGTGAAAACGCAGTTTTGATTACTTTTAACTCCAATTGTCCATTCCAATTTATGGGTTCACGTCTACATTGGGTGACGAGGAGAGCACGCTATTTTTTGTTTGCTGGGCAAATGTTTCCTCTATAACTTTCTACTCTTCCCATTGTGTTGTCTTCTCCGACCAATCCATCGGTAACGCTTCTAAGTCAGAAAGGACAGAACGCTTAACTGATTTTTTAGCAAAAGAATAGATGCAGTAGGTAAGTTTTTAATCTGTGTCAGACTGTGTACCAAACTAATCACCATAAGGCCGCGGACACCAAGTCAGCGGGCGCGGGCACGTATGGAGCACGCCGCTCCCCGCGCCGTCGTCGTCAGCGCGCCGCCCCGCGCCCTCTGACTTCGTGTCCGCGGCCTTACAGCGATAAACTAAATAAAGTAATGAAACTGGTACTGTTATTGTCAGTGGAAGTTGTATGCATCATGATGTCAATGATTTCATCATCGTCCCCTCCCGCTAACGCTTCTACCCCACACTACACACTCAACTCAATTCCAAATGTAACTGCAGTGCTTGGCACAGCCGAGTGTTCACAAAAAGTATAGTCGCGTATAAAATACAATTTATTTATTGGTTCCATTGACGTTTATACGGGCGAACGCCAAATCACGCCGTAAACACGCCAAGAGCAGCGCGCAATGTACAGTAAATAAATTGTTGGTAAAGTTTCACCGCGTCCTGGAATGCCGCGCCGTCTATGCTAAAGTTTTGTGTAGAAAGATAATTGGTGGAATTTCAACGGAACAGGACCTGGATAGAGTTTGAAAAGATCATAATATTTTTTTGTGGTGAAATAATACTTTACTTTTTTGTTTAAATGTCTAGTAGCCACAGGTGTGTCAGTAATGGATTAACAAGATATATCATACTAATTTAAAACACACTCACAACGCTACCAGAATACACATATTTCGGTTGTTTTCCTTTAAAACATGTATTTTCATTTTGTTTAAACACCAAAATAAATAATATTCTAAAAGTATTTTGTGAAAGCGAACGGAATTCAGAAAATATACCTTTCTAACGAACGAAAGCATTAAAGCCATATGGAACTTAAATTTAATGCACAATTTTGTCGAAATTCTGAAATTCTGCAGCCAAATGAACCCTCATCTTTGCACGTGGTACTGAATTAGACAACCTTGAGACACAGTGTAGGAAAAATACCTACAAAAAATTTGTGACTCTGGAACTTTGGCGGTTTTAACTAAAGAGATGTTTCTACACTGTGGTCGAGTGCTGGTAAGTCTGTAGAGGTATATAATCGTCTCATATCGTACTTTCTCGTCGATTAGGCAAGCAAATGAGGTGAAAGGAATGTATTGTGTGCGAAAGAGACAAAAAGTGGAGCGAAGCAAGCTGAATAAATGACTATTGATTATGTTGATTTTGTTTGTGTTAAATACCTGAGATAGTCTCTCCTATTTTTGTTCAATGTTGCTATCTTAGCGTTTTCGTGTAAGTGCTTTGATTTAAATAATGGAAATATAATTATTCCACTTCGATTTTCCATTTTGTATTTTAGGAACTTTTCCTTTCAGCATTGATTTTCTTTCTTCACAATTCTAAGTTGTTTGAACTTTTGCACATAATCCTATTACAGTAAAAATAAATATTCATTGCTTTGTTCGATTAATCCGTAAAGCTCTTATATAGCCACGAGCCACTCTAAGCTCATCATTAAAATTGTATTTGCTCTGTAAACAACCCTGAAAGACATTTGTGGAACGAGTCTAGTATTAACCACAAGCGCTCCAACAGCAGCAATGTTAAATAAAATGGAGTTGAGGATTCAGAGCAAATACTCAGTTTGTCTCAAGAACTAAACGATTATATTATAAAATAATATTACTAAAATGTTGAGCGCATAGTATTATGAGAATCACAATATTTATTGTAAAGTAATGTCTGTTTTGTTTACTTTGGCAAAAAATATTGGTTTTACTTGGTCTAATCCCAGGGTAAAAATAAATAAATCTCATTTTCTATTGAATCTGTTTTTTATCTGAAGAAATACGAAACTTTTATTTTATGGTTAATTAAATTATATTCTCGTCTTAATGTCTATTAGATTATCTTAGAGTGCCTCGACTGGCTTGTTGTCTAGTGGTCATTAGCGCTTATGCTGAGCATGAGGTCTTGGGTTCGATTTCCGGGTCTGCCAAAATGGTATGATTGAAATAAATGCATTGCGATAATAATAGTAATGTTAATAATAATACTTTGAGTTTGACAAAAAATATCAAGTTCCCATTGTGAAAGACTTTGCCAGAACATTTGGATATTTTGATAGCTTATGTTATTTTGTATCGATGCAAATAAAACCGTATCTCCATTGCAACCGGGCCAGTAACGACGAGACGTGAGGGAGTACGGGGGATCAGCCAACAATAAAACATTGTGATAAAACTAACACTATGAATGCGCTTCGACAGTTTGGTTAGAAGACACCTGTGACTTAGTATAGAGCCCGATTTATACCTTGTTATTGCCTTTAAGTAATTGAATTTCAATTTTACAATTTCAGTTTTCACATTTTATATGGTTACCTTAGTAAAGTTTCAATTTACTGGGATTTTATATCGATATAATGGTGAAAGAAATACGAAAATAACTGTACTGCAGAATGAAAACTTAAAATAGATTGTGAATGATTAGAATATGATTTAATAACTTCTTCGCTAAATTATCTACTTTCGACCTTCTTGACTATGTGGTTCAACAAACCTACTCGTATGTTACCTAATTTTACAACAAATTATAGGTAAAATCTTTATGATGTTACTCCTTCTTACTTATTTACATACTAGTTTACAAAACACACAGTATAATACCCATGCATAGTGCCTGAAATGCCAACGTAACATGTATCGTACACGCACAAGGTAACATTACAATAAAATGCTACGCGTGTGCTACGCCGTAGCAATAACTGCTACGAGTTACGCTTTCGTAGCAAATTAGAGTTTTGAATCGACTGGCCTGTGAATATTTATGATTTTCGTATTGTGCACTCATTTTTTGTAAATATTTTAGGAATCTTATACATATTTATAAAATATATAAATTTTGTATATATTGTAGAAATATGACACAATAATC
Organism: Orthosia incerta; assembly: GCA_948252205.1. Classification (NCBI taxonomy): domain Eukaryota; kingdom Metazoa; phylum Arthropoda; class Insecta; order Lepidoptera; family Noctuidae; genus Orthosia; species Orthosia incerta. Next base: position 1,138,870 of record OX411748.1, on the reverse strand, counting down.
ATTGTAGTATTCTATGAAATAAATAGATGTCTCTTGGGACAAAATAAATAAGCTAGTAAAACGCCTCAGATTTTTCTATATTTTTATAATACTACTATTTCTGGTATACGTCAGACATGGCGCGCAAAAACTTTTTTTCTTTACTACCTACAATTTACAAGTCTATCAATCTACAATTTTTACAGAATTTGTAGATACGTGAAATAAAGAGCTAAGATTCTCATCACATCTGCAGAGTTTCGCTAGCTAATTCGATTTAACCTGTACTGTTTTAATATAATTACTTTACTGTAACATTCCAGTCACATCTAGAAAAGTGTACAAATGTATCAAAAATGAGATTAGAAGCAATGTCGCCGTGTCGCCGTGTCGTCGTGTCGCGATGCTCCGTCTTGCGTTACAACAGTAAGCTCTGATCGATCGCTGCACCTGTGACTGATCACCCCGTGTTTGTTGCTGTTCACTTGTATTGGATATTGTTGAGAAATTGTGCAGTTAAAATTGTTTGATTGTTTGTTTAGTTGTTATTTTTGCTATAGAAAACTTTAAACTCAGTTATATGAGACGAGAATTACAAAAACACCAACGATTGGACAAATTGCATCGTGACCACGACCACTCTCTCCAGAGTGAAACGAGAAAGCAGGCAATTAAATAATAAAAGCTGTGAGGTTTGATCTTCCAAGTTAAAGAATTCTTGTTAAGTTTGGTCCGTAGATGCGTGACCATCTTGACTCTTCTCACAGAGACTCTTCCGTATTTCAGAAAAGATGTTAAGTAGATAGACTTGGATGTGATATTTGTCAGAAATTTAAAATCTGACAATCAGACTCGTCAAATGGTATCGTACAACCATGTAGCTGGGTTGCGGAGGTGACATTGTCAGCCACTTCATATAATACTGAAATAACTCAACATAGTGGGGCAATAGTTATTTATGCTACAAGTGCGGAAAGTAGGTGATTGCCGATGAGTGGTATTTTTATTCACGAGCGAGCGAAGCGAGTGAGTGGATAAATCGACACGAGTCGGCAATCATCTTACGCACGTGTATCATACAACATTTTACTGTGCATTGTGCGAGGAAATAAAAAAAAAAATCTGAACCAAGTAAGAAATTAATAAAATGGCTCTTATTCAAGGGCGCTCAGCATATCCACAGATTAACTAATACATCTCTCTACATAGCATTCGTAGATTACTCCAAAACGTTTGACAGCCTAACACACTCAGCCATATGGAATGCCCTAAGAAACAACAAGATTAACAAAAAGTATATTAACATCATAAAGAACATCTACACGAAGAGCGTGAGTAGGGTGAAATTAGAGAGGCAGGGTGAACACTTTGAAATTGTGAGAGGAGTGAGACAAGGTGACCCCGTCTCTCCAAAGCTATTTATCGCCGTGCTGAACGAAATTTTCAAAAACGTGCAATGGAAAAACAAAGGAATGGATATCAAATAGAAAATTGACTCATTTAAGATGCCGATGACATCGCGCTATTCAGTGAAACAGCCCAAGACCTGGGAACAATGCTACGAAACCTAAACATAGAAAGTCAAAGAGTTGGTCTATACATGAACGGATCTAAAACAAAACTTATGGCAAACAGTCACAAAAAAGACATAACAATAGAAGGGAAGAAGATAGAGTATGTGGACAACTACGTGTATCTGGGCAAAATGGTCTCTTTCGACAGTAATAACAACGAAAATTAAGTGGACAGAAGAATTAAAATTACTTGGCAAAAATACTGGTCGAATAAAGAAATATTAAAGGGAAACTACGACCCAAAAACTAAAACGATAATAATGGATTCCTGCATTCTCCCTTGTTTAACATACGGCAGCCAAACATGGGTGTATACAGAAAAGGTTAAAAACAAAATCTTGTCCTGCCAACACGCAATGGAAAGAAGCCTCTTAAAACTGAGAAGGATACACAAAACAAGAAATACTGACATCCAGAAGAAAACAAAACTAACCGATGCACAACAGTTTTGCCTGAGGCAGAAATGGCGATGGGCCGGACATGTACCCAGAAACAAGGACCAGAGGTGGACTCTTCTAACAGCTAAATGGATAGGTCCACTAGACAAAAGGAGCGTGGGAAGACAAAGGAAAAGATGGTCCGACGATATCATAGTGATTGCGGGAAAAAACTGGATCAATATTGCTAAAGACAAATACAAATGGAAACAGATGGAGGAGGCTTAATAAAATAGTAACTTAATTTTAAATGTCTATTTATATGTAGTTGTGTGAGAAATAAAGCTGTAATAAATAAATAAAATAAATAAACTAATACATAGTTTTTCGGGCATATCTACTGCGCATTTGCAAATAGCTGTCACGTCGAATCGCAAAAAGGCACGAACAAAATATTCATTCTGCCAAACATATTTAATAAATATTTAAAATTAATTTATTGATGAAAATCGAAATCTAGAGTTATTAAAAACGTCTTAAATGAAGTATTAGTTTTGTTTTACCTTTTATATGAATGATAATCTGTACTTAAGTAATTTTTAAAACTTTTCTCAAATAATAAAAACTCTATGCGGCGGGCTGACGTTGGAGTTAAAAATTAAAAAAGTACAGGAACTTAAAAAGAACTAGTAAAATAAAGTTACATTTTCCGCACAGTTTGGCTGCTTGGAAAACGCTCTTTTCGAGGACATGCATTGTAAAAGTTAATTTAACGAAGACAAAGACAAAGATATTTTATTTCAAGTAGGCCACCAAGCGGCACTTTTGAACGTTAGGTACATTAAAATTTACAAGTTATAAAAGTTGATTCTACCGTGCATTCGGAAAGTAGCTTGTTATGGAGAAGAATGCACAAGAAACTCCATACTTACTCTTTTAAAAAAAAAGTTTTTTTTTACAATTTTTAGTTACATATAAGTACATTCATTAATAAATTCATATATGTGAGGACAATGCACCCAGAATAGCACTACACACTATACTACGTACAGGCATAAAGTTATAAAAATACTCACACATGCACTGTGCAGTTATATAATAGAAGCTAGAAAAAAAAAAAGCATTAACATCTGAAGCAGTTAAGTTATGACCAATCCCAGCTGACGGCGTCCGTTCACGAACATGACGCATGAATTGGCACACCCAGCTCAACCATCATGAAGGGAACCGGATGATCCAACACACGCGCCACCATCAGAGAGACATTAGAGAGAGCATGACACACTCAACTGCCAGGGTACACGCAAGTCAACGAACGACACACGGGTACAGTAAATGGTAGATTTACAGTTGGGTACATAGTACTCACACACGTGCTGTGCAGTTATATAATACTAAGGAAATTGAGTTTATACAATAAGAAGATGATGATGATGGTTCAAACCCAAAACTACTAAACTAGAAAACTATAAATTATTTTTCTTTTTAAGGTAAGGTTAGGTTATATTTTTAATCCCTGACAGAAAAAGTGGGGTGCGATTATTAGGTTGACGTGTTTTAGTGTATTTGTGTATCCGTCTGTGGCATCATAGCTATGATGGTTTGGAGCTCCTAAACGGATGAACCGATTGATTTCCGATTTTGGTTCAGTCGTTTAAAAATTATGGGCGTTTTACTGTTTGAATCGGGGTATTTTCGCAAGATATCGTGTCATAATTACGTGTTCAATATATTGTCGATCAAAGCGTGTCTACTACTAGATAAAAATGTAGTAAGAAATAAAAATCAGTAGGGGGATTTACAAATCTTACTTATTATATATAAAATTTATTTATTTACTTATGTACATTATTATTTACAAACTAAAATTAGAACTAAAATAAGAATAAATATAATATATATAATTACGGGGCGTCTACATCGCTGTCAACAGGAAAAGTGCCCAGAAGGCTGGCAACATTGCCACGTTGGATGGCAATTCTGATTCTTTGTCCAAAAAATAGGCCAGCCCTCTGGTCTCGTGAAGAGTCGACCAACCGCTTGGCGATATCCCGAAATAAAAGGTGTGCACTCGGACCCCATGGCCTTAGTGTTTCAACCCCAAACGGCTCAAACACACAACTACCAATTAAGTTGTAGTATTTGCGCCGTTGGGGGTTTTCAGCACCTGCAGCAGCCGCCCCAGCGCAGCCCACCGTGCTAGGAAGATGGGATGGTGCAAGGGTGTCGACGCAAGTTGCATCCCACACCAAAAACCTACCCAACTTCTATGGCATTACGGTCATACCATCTGGTCTAGTCTCTTCCCATCGACGCGTGCCAGGCCATTGGGTTCTAAGACAGCTGGCACTCCGGCGGTGGCAAGAGCACGACGGATGAGATCATTAATGCTAGCGTGCCGCGCAATCCGACCTGCACTCTTACTACAAGAAAGGCCATGGTGTCCGAGGCAGTCGACTGCTTCACCGCATTGACAGCGATGTGGAGCCCCACAAGGAGCGCCCAATCGCAGGCATGTAGCGAGTCGGAAGGTTGTGTCACCTGGCATAGTGCCTATGTTAGGCGACAGTAGTGCCTAAAGCCAGATGCCACGCTCAGCAGTATTGGTAGACGTATTAACAAGGTTATTCCGTACCAACCTGCAGAGCGGCTCATCTCACTGTCTCTGGGAAAATAGGTTCTCGGGCCGATCCGTATCCAGGCAAGCCACTTTCCAGGCGTTCTCTGCGTATGTCAAGCACGGCACTTCCGAGTCAACCAGGGAAAGAGTTAAAAAATTTCAGTGCTGTGGACAGAAGACAGGAACGCTGGTAAGCTTACACTAGAAATTTTGCGGACGCCGAGGCCACCAAAACGAATTGGTAGGGTGGCTTGCAACCACGCACGGTCGTCCAAGGCCACATTAAGAATGGATGTTAATGTGTTGCGAATAATTTGGTCAATTTTGTCCAAAAATTGTGGTTTCTTCCAAAGAGGAGAAGAACGGAGAAAATACATAAAATTTGGACCGAAACAGCAATATCTGATAAGGGTGAATGCCGAATGTATATTCATTTTGGAGATCTATAGAATCCGAAATATCATTAATATGTTTGATTTTGTCTTATTATATTAAACATCATATCGTTTCATATCTCAGTATAAATGGCAGACGTGCGATAGCATGCCATTGGCTTGAGACGACTTCAACAAATTGTGTGCGGTGACACACACCTGATGCTTCTGTGTTCCTAGTTCAAACCTAATATCACGTGAGACATATCTTAGAACGTTTGATATTCAGCATTGTTGCTAGGTTCTTGGAAAAAAAATCTTGGTTATGAGTAACAAGTAACTAGCTTTAGTCAGAGGGTTCACCCGTGGTGAACAGAAGTTATCTGTAACGAAAAAGTATGAAGAAGAAAGAATAAAGGACCACCATCAAGGTCAACCCATATGAAATATTTCTCTCAAATACGTTTAAACGTTCAATCGTAATTGACTTACAAGCATCCCAATATACAGACTTAATTTATACAAATAAAATAAAATAAAGCATTTATTGCCTCAACTTAAATAACTTCCTTTAAGATTCAGATTCACATTTAGATTCATATAACTTTATTTGCTCAAACATATTGTGTGTACATACAATTATATGAAACAAAAAATTAATGCAAGGTGATATAAGTACACGGAGTTGTGCTAACATGTTTACCATATTGTCATGGTGTGAAAATAATAATACAATCTTGGAATTAAATAATATTCATTAATATTGACAATGCTGACATAAATTGATAAATTAAATTTGATTGATTGATTACATAATTAGTTCATATGAAAATAGATTGGAGTTGCATACAAAATTGTCAAAGATTGAGTGCCTGCCATCACTTTAGTGCCGTAAAACGTTTACTTTCTAAAACATACTGCTTAGACGGCTAGGATAAAAGGTTTGAGAAAAATAATTACAGATTCATGTACATTATTTGTGAAACATGGTTTTTTCGTGTAACTAATAGTTTGGTTTGATAAAATAATTAATAACACGATATTTTTTCGCTGCTTGTGTATACTCCTCCAAAACGACTTGGTTGTTTAAAATATTTCTACACAGAAAAATTTATAGCTTTAATTTCTTCATAACTGAAATAGCATATGTAAATCAAAGAATATTTTGCAAACAAAGCTGTCCAAAAGGAGGTACAATATTGATTTTCTGGCCCCGAGCGAGTGCACGGCCACATTGGAGAATATATACGCCTTAAGCAAATAATTTGCTTGTGTTAGGATGCTCCGCCCTTCCTCAGGTTATATAATTGTTATTGAATCTATTGAGCCTGTTCTAATTCTGTGTAATTTATAACATTAAATAGGAAGAAATAGAAAAAGACATAATAAGCGATAAAGTAGACTGCAATGCTGGTTTTTTTTGTTAATACATCGTGAACTTTTCTGACGTAATCCATTAAGTTCCTACAGCAATAAAAGTGCTTTAACTTTTTTTTTTGTGACATTCAAAACGACTAAGAGATGAGATGACCATCTGCTCGGCAGATACTGGCAACCCAACGAAAATAAAACGGAAACGGATAGTAAGAAGGCGGGAAAGACACCAGTATTGCCAAGGAGTATCATGTTACACAGTTATTGGGTTATGGAGGTCAGATAGGCAGTCACTTCATGTAAATCACTGGTACTCAGTTGAATCCGGTCAGACTGGAAGTCACATAGTTGGTGGGAAAAGGGTAGTTAGATTGATTGAGATAATACGGCTTTTAGCAAAAAAGTTAACATTTATGTTAAATCTTTTATGAGGTGTGAGGTAGTATCATCATCATCATCATATCAGCCGAAAAATGTCCACTGCTGGACATAGGCCTCCCCCAAGCGTCACCACATTGACTAGTGTAGTATAGTCACTTCATTTTACTTATTAAGACGCCCTTTTATTTTATTTTATTTTACAGTTTTAGGAAAACTTACAGCTAAACAATTTAACACAAATGAGAGTAACAAAAATAAGGCCAATTAAAAGTTTTCTCAGATAGAAGACAGCTTATAAACAAAAAAAATATATTGAGAAGGTAGACAGTGTTTTAAGTAAAAACAGCAGTAACATAATCGAAATCAAAACGAATACACAACTGAATTGAGAACCTCCTCCTTTTTGAAGTCGGTTAAAAACGTGACTCAAACAGCGTGAATTTTAGTTAATTAGTTTAAGTTATCAAAGAAGAGGTTACAAAGAGTCCTTTTTAATTTTAATGTGCTAGTATTTAAAACATCGATGTCGACGCCCCGGCAGATCGCATTATATGTATGACTCGCTCTCATTAATTAATAATTATGAATTTCGTCTGTAATTCGTTCCTGCCACAGGAGTATCCAATAGACAGGGATTGCACCGAAAAGTAGAAGGTCAGGAAGGCAGTCCAATTTTGCTCAGCAATTCGGGCAACTCGGTTAAACCATTAGCGATTCTAAATAAAAATGCCAAGTCTGCAATTCTTCTACGTTCAGAATGAGGAAGTAGATGGAACCTTTTACAGCGAAGGAGATAAGTGGGAGAAAAACTTTTTGCTCCATAATATAGAAACCAAACCCTAGTCCTAGCCTAAACCTAGAACAACGCATTAAGAATAATAAAACCACATTAGTTAACTGTGAAAGCCATTAAAAACATTAGCGGGTAGACACACCGCTCCCAACGTGTGTGCACGGCATTACATTAAGCGTATTCAAAAGGCGGCCGCTCTAACCGTTTTACTAACGAGTAACAAACTCCGCGTGTGCTTGCTATGTACTTTCAATAAACCGTTGGCCTGGGATGTGTTGATGAGTGACAGCGGCAGTTAGATACAATTTTGAAAACTAAACCTGAAAATACAAACCCCTTTCTTTACCTTGTCCTACTAATATTAATATATATGAAAATTCGTGTTTCAATCACGCAAACGGCAGTCCGTCTAGCGTTGATATATGGATTCGAATTCTGGACATCAAAGGAGACGCATGAACAAAAGGTCCATACCAACGAAATGGAGACGCATAGATGGGCGGGCGGTGTGAATCGGCTTGACAGAGTACGAAATGAATACATACGAGGAAGATTCAAAGTTTCACCTGTCACCGATAAAATGGCCGAAAACCGCCTTAGTTGGTATGGGCACGTCAAGATACGTAGTAAGGACCATGTGGTGCAAATCATTCTACGCCCACCGGAACAAAAAATTAATACAGGCCGCCCGCCATTGACCTGATGGTCCACTGTAGAAAGAGACCACAAGCAAGCACAATTGCTCGAACAGACAACCCAAGACAGAACAACTTGATGCAGGAAAGTGAGGAGACCCGGCCCAAATAATAGGACAAGGGAAGGAAGATGAAGAAGAATCACGCAAAAATGGCTCAACGGATTTAGATGAAATTATGAACACAGATAGTGTTGCGAACGAATCATTTCGTTCCCTTGTTGTTATTTTATTGCAACACTGAGTCAGCCCGCTGTCATCGATATTTTTTTCATTTGTTGGTTGAGTTGACAGTTGACACTAGCCTGAAATTTTGATTTGACTGTAGCTGGACGTACTACCTGATTCTCGTTTCGATCTTATTATAATTGTTGAATAATCAAACCATCTGTGTTGAGAATCACGTCGCCATCCGCACAGTGGTATTGTGCTCCACCCATGCATTGGTTTTTGTGTATATTTCGCGCGCAGCGAGGAAATTTTTGCGGGAGCGTGTCTAGGTGTCTGCAGGGAATCTTTGCCCAAGACCGCGTCCCTTACCCTTTATTATATATATATCTTCCTTTATAAAACCGGACACGGGACCAGGAGGCCACCACGAGGACAAGGGTAAGTGGGTAGTTGTAAGTATCACTTTCCACCTGTCAGACAAGAACCAGTATGTGTGGTGTAAGGGGGTCCGGGGTGTAAGGGGCTCCGCTAAGATCTTGGAGCCCAAGCCAACCTCGCCTGCACGTGGCGCACCTGCTGGACAACGGAAAGGGCTCTGGCGATGCCACTCCTCTGGGGTTCGTCCTAGGGGTTCGGGGGTCAGACGGCAGTCGCCCCGGTAATTGGCACAAAGCCACTTAAAAATGGATAGAAAAAGAAAGAAATATACGTTTAGGGTTAGGGCGTCGCCGCATAACGACGCGCATGGAGATCGCCTTAACCCTGCGACAAGTATGCGAGGGCTACCGGGCCCCGTGCGAGCCCGGCTAAAGACGTTAGCACCAACTACGAAGATTCGCTTTGCAAACTGGAACATTGGCACGCTTACGGGACGATCCGCAGAACTTGCGGCCATACTTGCCAGGCGTAAAGTGGCAGTGGCATTCCTGCAGGAGACACGGTGGAAGGCCAACAGGAGCTGAAATATTGGGCACGGCACAAGCTGATCTATACAGGCTCATCTGGTGGGGAGAACGGTGTGGCAGTGGTGATCCCCGAGCATTTCCACGATAGCGTCCTGGAAGTTAGACGCATATGCGACCGACTTATGGTGGTAAGGTTGCTTATTGAGGGGGTCGTGACCCACTTAATAAGTGCCTACGCCCCACAGGTCGGTTGCAGCGACTCGGATAAGACGGTGTTTTGGGATCGGCTCGGAGATGTACTACGCGGCATACCGTTGTCCCACGATGTCGTTTTGGGTGGCGACCTGAACGGTCATGTGGGCGAGGTGCAGGGGGAGTATGAACGTGTCCACGGCGGCTATGGTTACGGCCGAAGAAACGCAGAGGGGGAAACAATTCTCAGAACCTGCACTGCAGCAGACCTGGCCGTGGTGAACACGTTCTTCAAAAAGAAAACCGAGCACCTGATTACCTACAGGAGCGGTCGGAACGCCACTCAAATCGACTATCTACTGACCAGGAGAAGCCATATCAGTCGCGTGGCCAACTGTAAGGTCATACCCGGTGAGTGTCCCACTGCCCAACACCGACTTCTTGTCATGGACCTCTGCGTAAAACCCCGTCGCAGACACGCCGAACGTTGCCGCCGCCAAATCAAGTGGTGGCTGCTGGATCAAACCAGATACTCAGAGTTTGACTCTGCCGCTGGGGATATTAGTCTCGACACAGCAGGCAAGTCCGTCCAAGAGTGCTGGAAAACGATTCAGACAGCAATCACAAAGACGGCAAAGCAAGTTCTCGGCGTGGCGAAAGGGGGCCGCAAAATCGACAAGGAGACCTGGTGGTGGGACGCCACAGTCCAGGGTTCATTACGGGAGAAGAAAGTGCTCTTCAAGACGTGGCAAGCGACCAAATCTCCTGAAGATCGCGCATCTTACAGGACTGCAAAAAGAGCTGCCAAGAAAGCTGTAGCCAGAGCCAGGCGTGACCACTTGCAACCATTATATGCTAATTTGGACACTCCTGAGGGGCACAAGCTCATATATAAACTGGCGCGCTCTAGGGCCAAAGCAGCGCAAGATATTACTCGCTGCTGCAGCGTCAACGGCCCTAATGGCGAGCTCCTGTACGATGATCGTGCGGTGAAGGAGAGATGGCGCTCTTATTTCCACATCTTGCTGAATACTCAGCACCGGGAAGTGCACCCTCCCGAACAACTCCCGAACAATGGACTCGTGCCACCGATTACACCTGACGAGGTCCTCGCATCTCTTCGTCACATGGAGAATCGGAAAGCTGTCGGACCGGACGAGGTGCCAATTGAAGCGTGGAAAGCGCTGGGGGCTCGTGGTGTGTGCATTCTTACTAACCTTTACAATAAAATCCTGAGCGACCGAATAATGCCCGATCAGTGGCGGCTTAGTATAATAACGCCGGTCCACAAGGGTAAAGGGTCCGTTCAGGATTTCGGTAATTACCGCGGTATAAAGGTGATGTCACACACCATGAAGCTCTTCGAGCGCATTATTGAGACCAGGATCCGACAGGAGTGTACAGTGTCGGACTCCCAGTATGGTTTCCAACCAGGACGCGGTACCATGGACCCTATATTCGCCCTAAGGATCCTCATGGAGAAGCACAGGGAGAAGAATAAGCCTCTGCATTTTCTATTCCTGGACCTGCAGAAGGCCTTTGACTGTGTTCCCAGGGAGATGATCTGGTGGGCGTTGCGGTCGAAGTTGGTACCAGAGACCTACGTGGAAATCGTACGTGACATGAACCGCAACTCCGATTCAATAGTCAGGACCGCTGTTGGTGATACCACCCCCTTCCCCATAACCGTAGGCGTGCATCAGGGCTCCGTCTTGAGCCCCTATCTCTTCAGTGTGATATTAGACGAACTGTCAGCCAGCGTACAGAAACTAACGCAGCCTTGGCTGCTTATGTACGCTGATGATATCGCACTGGTAGATGGGGACAAAGGACGGCTCACCAGACGCGTGCACGCATGGAGGGAGGCGCTTGAGAACGGCGGGCTGATGCTAAACGTGGCGAAGACGGAGTATATGGCCTGCAATAGCACAGATCTGACGTCTCTCCGTATAGGCGACGACACTGTCGAGCGCATGGACAACTTCAAGTACCTCGGATCTGTGCTTGATGCGTCCGGGGACATCGATCGCGACATCAAGGCCCGTGTATCAGCGGCTTGGGCGAAATGGCGCGAGGTGACGGGTGTCATTTGTGACCCCAAAATGCCGGTCAAGCTGAAGGGACAGGTCTATAAGAGCATCATAAGGCCTGTCCTTACGTACGGCAGTGAGGCGTGGCCGGTGCTGGAGTGACACCGACAGGTGTTGCATGTCACGGAGATGAACATGCTGCGGTGGATGTGTGGCGTCACGCGGAAAGACCGTGTACGGAATACATACATCCGCGGCAGCCTTGATGTCCGTGACATTGCTGACAAGCTGCAGGAAAGTCACCTCCGCTGGTACGGCCACGTCTTACGACGACCGGCAAGCTACGTGGGAAACAAATGCCTGGACATGACCCTACCTGGCACCAGGAGCAGAGGACGGCAAAGAAACGCTGGCTTGATGTCGCGCAGGATGACATGCGCGCCAATGGGCTAGTTGCGAGGGATGCCGAAGACCGGGCAAAGTGGAGAAGGAAGTGTAGGAAAGCGGACCCTGGGTTCTCCCGCGCTGGGCGGGATGAGCAACCGGGTAAACGCTAGGTAGAAGAAGAAGACAAGAACCAGTATCTCAAAGAACAGACCTCTAGCAACCGCTGCTGTGAATCGCAGTTTCGCGGGTATAGACCTGATAGGATCCAAGAGTCGCAGCACTGCTATGGGCCCCAGTGTTCGCCTCTTGGCGTTGTGATCCGAGGCCTGTATTAAAGAGATAGTTTATATCTTGGATTAACATACTATAAGATACTTTCATCCCGATAAACTCGGTATAATAATCTCTTAGGATAATAAAACACTTTTCAAGTTAGAATGAACTGAAATATAACGTTCATTAAAAAAAAAAGTTTTATTTAGTTATTTCGTGCCTTCTATGTACGAGGAGAGATCTTCACCTTGCTGGGGGACGAATATCTACAGGCTGCTATTGTTATTATTTTTTGTTAGAAAAAGCTCACGTTTAGTATTAGCTAACAATTCTTGCGAATTGTAGTCGCTGGAGTAGAAAAGTAATATTCTCTTGTCAAATTGTATTCTAAGTAACAGAAACTAATTTTTCAAGTTCAATAAACATTTTGATTTCAATAGGACTTTGATCTATAATTTTGCCAAATCTAGCTCTTCTGAGAATTACTTTCTTTGATACATGTTCTTCAGATTACTTTATAATCGAATCTTGCAATTTACTTGTTTAAATAAAATAACATTTTTGTTTACATCAAATTACTTCAATAGGTTTTCAAAGTATCTAGTTATTTACCTAGTAATTCTGAAAGTTGAATGGTCGGGATAATAGCATCACTTCAATTAAAGCGTTTGATATCAAATAATAATCGTTTATAGGTAATCGTAAATCGCAATTCAAAAGACATTTAGGTCCTTTCAACTGTGAAATTATTTTCAAGTTGGTATTTAAAATTAAACATCAACTGCGAAATCTCATCTCATTATTCTCTTGCTCATAACCCAATTTATTTAAAGTCGGCGCAGCATTTCTTCTTCTTCTTCTAAAGGCCAGTCACGAGAAGCTTTAAATTTTGTAAATAAAGAACTTCTACTAAGTAATGCAGCGACAATTAAAAAAAACTAACGAGCAATTTCACTTGGTCGGGTTATATTTTAGCGATATAAAGCGCTGTCGTTCAATGTTTTGTGGTATTGGAACGTCTCACGAGTCGAACGCGTTCTAGTACTTCAAAACATTAGATGACAGCACTTTATATCGAGAAAATATAACCAGACCAAGTGAAATTGCCCGTTACGTACCAAGTCACTTTGAGTTGAATGAATTTGGTATTATTTGTTGAATTGTTTGAATTATTTTTTATATTCGCTACGCAACTATTACAAAATTTATAGCTCCTCGCTATTTACAAAATTTATAAATCTCTATTTGCCATCATCTCTATATTCAAATCTTTTCCAGCCATATCATATTATGCCACAGAATCCATCCTTCGTTTCTATTATATCATCTATTTGGATGCACGTCTTTGTTTTATTGAGACAGGTGGAGATCAACTTCTCGAGTTATAAATTGCTTGTCAATCATTTTGGTTGACAGCAGTTAAATTCCTAGATTTACAGTATCCGCAAAGATACCTACTGTTACCTAGCCTTGACTGTACCACTGCTGGCAAGTCCTCTTTCTTGCTCGATGAATTTGTTTCCTACCTTCGCCACCAATCTATCAGGGACGAGTCCAACAAAATAAACAAACCAAACCTAACAAACAAATAAACCTTAATAACATATTTTTTATAAATTTGTGTTGCATCGTCTCGCTACCCGCTACCGCTTCTGAATAAAACCTTAGCCTCAGTCAGCACTCATTACGAACTCGTGAGACAAAAGCCTCGCTGAAGTTCCATTATGATATAAAAAGGAAGGGTCGCTCCCATACAACTCACACAAACAAAATGTAATACATAAATTGCGTTACACCGTTACCACAGATTAGGTGAATGCAGAAGGCTCATGTATGATGCCAAAATCATTGATGGAAACTAGATTGTTGCTGAGCATCTTAGCATACTTTTGCTCTGACAGTTTTTAGGTTTTCCAGGTGACAGTGGTGTTTTCCTGCATCAAGTGAGCACTTGGTGCTATACTGTCTAGTTTTATGATTATGTGTTAGCAAAAATTATTACAACATGGAAGAACTAGACGCTTACGCGCGGGCTGATTCAAAGAGGCATGAGAGAAGGGTTCCTGGAAGCTAATTAACAAGAAAATATTTAATGTCGACTGGTAGAAAATGTGTAAGGTATTCTCTACCAGTCCGCATCTATACTTTTGTGTGCATGAAGAATTTTTATTTTTATAAATAAACCCAACCAGCTTGCAGTATGCTATTGTTTACCATATAAAAAAAAACTCTTTTATCTATTTGAGAAATGTGCCTTCTGTTGCCTATATTGCATGTCCCCACCCAACCACTTGAAGTAAAACTTGGAGTTTGTTTAGTTCTCCGCTTTCTTCAACTTTATTATCGCTTACAATGTTTGTGGCTCGTATTGTCTAAAGCTGTTACGGGACAGTTTTCATGTCGTATTGTGTGCAAACAAAGTGCCCAACTTGAGGTGTATTGGTTCCTGTGTTTTTGTTCTACTTACAAATTGAGTTTGAAATTCTGTAAAAATGTATAGGTTTATCTCTTTCCTGTTGTTCTTCAGGGATTTGCCAATAAGTATATTCATTTAAATAATGTAGCAGGTTATTTCAAATGCACAAAGAAAATGTTACTTCTTAATAATCTTACTAATACAACAAATTTGAAAGTTTGGATAGATGTGTGTGTGGATGTATGTTTGATACTCAATCATGCTAACACGGCTAAACGGTTCTGGATGAAATTTCGCACAGACATAGATTTTAGTCTGGAATAGCCCATAGGCTACTTTTCATCCCCCTTTGGATAAGAAAACACTTTTCAAGTGCGCGAAGCCGCTGGCAGAAGCTAGTAGGACATAATAATGACCATATTTTTTTCATAACTCTAACTTTTGAATAAAAGTAATTAGCAGTAAGTTCACATTCGAGTTTGGGTCATCTTCCTTCCTGCCCAGCATGCAACGACCTGCACCTTCCACAACTTAAACGAAGGCAATGACAGAGCTATCCAGCTGGCTACATTCTGGCCCAAAGCTGGGCAATTTAATTATTTTCTACTAATAAGTACAGATAGATCTTTATTGTACACACAACGGCAACAACACAGATCAATAAAATAATAGCAACCAAACCAAATGACTAATACCTTCTTCGCAAATGAGAAGCAAACAGTTGACGCCAAGCAACGATACCTCGCACGAACTCTTAAGTCCTCGGGCGATCCTGTAATCCACCGCAAGAGGATTGGCCGCGCTTTGACCAGCCACCTTTATGACGCGGCGCAATTTATGAACGAGTTCAACGAGCGGCTTCTTGCGGCTTTGATCTATTGAAAGTTTCTGTAGAAGTTAAAGACTAGACTTAAAAAAGTTACTGTCTAAAAGTTTTTCCACCGTTGTGAAGTTTAAAATGTCGGATAATGAGACATTTTGTAATAACAATTGCCTTCATATAACCCACCACAGCACTGACAACAACGCTTGCCCACTTCAGTGTTTTGAGACAATTTTCATGGTATTGTTTTTAATATTGCCTTATTTCTTTATTATATATGCATAGGCTCGCGCTTGACCGCTATTTCACCTGATGGTAAGCGATGATTTGGTCGACGGTGAAGCACGCTTGATGTAACCTTTTCACTCTTTTTTTTATTCTAAAACAGCATTGAATTGCATCTTACGTCACCCATGATGAAAAATATCCGCTGGTTTTGGATACTAATCCACTTGGGCTCTAAGATCAAACATATTAGGCCCAACACAAGTATTCTTAATTACTTACCGGGTCTGCCTCAAGTAAATAAGTAACTGTAAAAATTCGAAACACAATAAACTTTTTTTTTTTATTTTTTTTTTTATATTTACAGCAGCATCGTGGTGTTTATCCTGCAAAATAACAATGCTACATGGCAGACGTAGTTACGAGAAAGAAGAAGAATGGCAAACAAAACCGTCTGCTTTAAAAGAACTATTCCATAAAATGCTCTCCTAGCTAACCTAACACCCACGGATCTTAAGCAGTTCAATCGAAAAACCCTCTAATCTCTCACACCTCGCATCCTGTAAATCCTTAGCCTAAATAGTGGAAACATTCGTGAGTAATTTAAGGATTATCAGGCTTCCGATACGTACAAGTGTTCCGGACCCGACCACTTGAGATACTGCTGATACGCTATAAATAGATTTAAGTGGTGTTATTGACGGTAAGAGTAGGATTGTGTATTAATAGGACTACATACTTGAAGGATTCACTTAATTGAGTATATAATTATGATTAATTTGCTGTGCTCATATTTGGTCATGTTTTAAAAGCTGCTTCTGCCTATATAAATGAACTACTTTCTCCTAGGAAGTCATATCTAATTCTCAATAAAAAACTTAACTTAATATAACGTTGTGGATACCCAAAGTTTGCATCTTTTTTTTAAGAATTGATTTTGAAATTGAAAAATTTGTTGCCCGTTACAGCCTGTATACATAATTATAGTAATCATTATCATCCTTTTTAATGATACCACTGCTGGGGCATAGGCCTCCTCTCTGTGAGAGGGACTTATAGTAATCTATATATCTGTATATATATAAGAAGAAACTGACTGACTGACTGATCGATCAACGCACAGCCAAAACCGCTTAGCTAGAAGCATGAGCAGACAGGTTCCTCAACTGACGTAACTGATAAAGGATTTTTGGTAATTCCACCTCTAAGAGGTGATCTGCCTAGCTTTTCCCAACTATATTGGGGTCGGCTTCCAGTCTTACCGGATTCAGCTGAGTACCAGTATTTTACATGGAGCGAATGCCTATCTGTTGTGAGTTACTGGGTAACACGGTACCCCTTGCCAAGACTGGTGTCAGATCTCAAGCTTCTGACTACTCGTAACGACTGTCAAAGATCTTCAAATGACAGCCGGGACCAACGGCTTAACGTGCTTTCCGAGGCACGGAGGAAACTCGGAATGTTGAAATGGTCACCCATCCACGGACCGACCTCGTCAAGCGTTGCTTAACTTTGATGATCGACTAGTGCGGCTATTATTATTTAGCCACGAGCTCCTCCAAGGTCTATAAGTCTCTAATGTCTATAAATCTAAGTAAATAATTAAGGGGTGAAAAGGGTAAAATTTGTTTGTATGAAAAATCGAATTCCTAGGGGATAAAGTAACTAACAACAAAAGTTTTTTTTTTTTTTCAAATTGGTAAAATTTTATGTAATGTGAATGTAATATTATGGACTACTGGGTCTGAAAATAAATTAATTATTATTATTTAAAACTACCCACCAAATAAGGTTAAGGGCTGTTAAAGATTTTTTGAGGCATCTTAAGAAAAGAGACTCGATCCTCAACGGGGCAAAAAGGGGTTATTAAGTTTTTAGGGGAGGATTCTACTTTGTGGTGGTAACTTAAAATTTATTATTATTTAAGTCAAATTACTAATCGTCCAAAACTAATAAACCCTAGATATCTACGATAGCCCATTTTTATGGCTTTAACAATAAAATATTTTTGGTCACTTTCACTAACTGCACATAAGAAAGTCATAGGTAGGATAAATTTAACAAATAGAGAAAAAAAGTATAAAATGCCTGAGTTGTTTCACAATGTTTCGTGTAAAGTAGGTATCTATGTCACAGATGGTTTTGTAATGATATAAAAAATGGGAACCTTTATATTTATTTCACAACACCAAAAGCATGGAATGAAAGCCTCAAACACTTAGAGAATTATTTATAAATAAAAACCTGACTTACAGAGAGTTTCCATTTTCTTCTTCCAGGTAAAATAAAATGTTTCACATTTCGGATTTTCAAACACGACTCGAATTATGCCGCTTTCGTTTTGTATTCTAAAGTCAAAAGTCCAAAAGTGTTACGTGCCACCTCGCTAGAAAAAAAGAACAAAGGAAAATAAAATACCACACTTCACTCCTCACTGTCCAAAAAGTTTCAATTGAATTCTAACTCAAAAAAGAGGTCAACTCTTCGCGTAACTCGACATCGACACTCACGAAATAACTTCACGATGAGTGCATCGATTGCTCTTTTTGTTTGAATCGCGATTCGAACGTTTTTAACTATCTGAACAATGTAAGCGCGACACAGCGTGCTTTTATAAACACGCTCATCGTATGGCAAAAATAGTTTGAATTTGGAACGGTTCTGACGTTTTCTGAATTTGAAAATTAGATGAGTGGTTCGCAACATCATACGGTCTAGATTTTTTTAACGGTGTAATAGGAAGAAGCAACTCGTTTAGATAGCCCTTTAACATAACCGCCTATGCAATAATAAGTTGCTATTCAATCAGATCCGAGTACCTAATGAACGCCACTGAGACCTAATGAACGCCACTGACGCTGCAATTATCGTGGTCACCTAGTGAGCCCAAAATATTTAAAAAGTTTTCCATCGACTCGTAAAGAGGAAAACATCCAAGTTATTTCCAGAGATTGCCAAATGTGTGTTTACCTATCATGTTTGAGTTATTGCGAGCTCAAAACACACTTATTTCAACTTCTGAATAAAGCATAACTTGCCTTAAATCTTCCATCATAATCAGCTTGAAGTCTTCAAGCTGTCTATTAACACTTAATAATAATATAAACTACACATCGCCAGCCACTTCAGACCCACTCAAACACCACATATGCAGCTAAATACCCATGAAACTAATTAATATATCTTGCAGTGGGCAGTAATTGAGGTTGGAAGACGTCCAGCGCAGGCAATCACGTAGGAACACCGATCTGTACAAATTAGGCTGAGACTCTTGATTCAACGTGTTTGATTCTTATGTGAGCCTGGTACAAATCGGCAGGTATTTTTTCACAGATTAAGTTCATGATCTTTGAACTTTGAAATTACCAGCAATATTTATAAATGGTATATGGCTATGTGCTGTTCTGCTAGCGTGAAAATAATTATCATTATAATGAGCTTGTTGTGTCTCACAGATAATCAAATGACCTCCAGTCCTTCATCTTTCTATTTTGTGATTTGAGCACAATCCTATAAGTAGGCGTCTTGTAATTTGGAAACCTTTCGGGGGTACTGCTAAGTGGTAAAAGCCAACTAATTATAAAAATAAAATTAATCATCTGTGACAAATCAATTTATGTCATTATCAGGTACAAAACTTAACTGCTAAATCTCCAATTCTTTTATCACAGCTACACTTCCCTTCAGCTAAAAACAATTGCAAACCCTTCAAGTCCCCGTAATCAACTGCCCACTTAACTGCCACTATCCACATTGAAACTAGTCGACTCGAGCATTACTCCCCTTTATTACAGCCCCCTCAATCACGGGTTATACGCTCCTACAAATAGGATGGTCCTTTAAGATGTCTTCAGGAAGTAAGGATGCCAGTTTTTGGTCCTTCTCCACTCGTAGATTGGGACTTCCGTAATTGTGGCGTAATAAACGGCCTTTGTTTGACGTTGATCGCATTTGCAAAGTTGTTTAAGAACTGAAAGTTGTTGTTCAGTTTTTAAGTGGAGCGGAAGTAAGTACTTAAGATTTTGGGCCGTGCTTGTTTTATAAGACTATTGTCAATAAACTAATTTTATTTAAGTATTTTTGCGTACGTTTCAATCATCTTACCTTTTTTTTTTGCCTGGAGAAATGCTCATGCATACTAGTGCAGTAGTCCACGGGGAGATAGTGCATTTATGTGGGACTCTAACCCACTTAAACTCCACGGTGTCCTCCTGTGCCGCTTATGGCGGGAACACGGGCACGCGTTAGCACTCACCGCGAACCCGCCGCGGCTGTCCGTCACCGGACCCTCCTCGGGGGAGTAGCCCCCATCACCGGCGCACAAGAACACACTGTACGCCGCGAAATCAGCACATGGGTGCCAGACGACCCCGTGTATGGCACCCTTGGTCCCACTGTGACGGGTCAAGGTGAATGGCCCCGCCACCTACCATTTTGCGCTATACCGACAGTCCTCTTCCCCTGCGGCCCCACCGCGTCCGCCATCAGACGGTGGCGACCCCGTCTAGGCCGCGGAAGGTAGGGAGAACGGCGCACCGCAATACCGGCACTCCTCTCCCGCCCCGGCCTCCAACCGTCAGCCGCGATATCGTATGGGACCTGGGAATCTCCATAAGACATCGCGGCCCGCCTCAGTTGCGATGTCGCCTGTTGCCAAGTGGCACCGCAACCTACTAGTTGGCCGCTACGTCGTCGGCTTAATCGGCAAAAGCCCTGACGAGCGGCCCACTCCTCGGGTTCCTCTTCGCTTCACCGTGGGTGAGCAAGCCACGGTTACTGAGCCCCCCCGCATCGACAATGCGGGAACCCACCGGGGGGGTTCAATCATCTTACCTAGCCTTTTCCCATATATGTTGGGGTCCGGTTCCAGGCTCAGGCTTCAGCTGAGTACCAGTATAAAGTATTTAACATAAAACGACTGCATATCTGACCTGCGTTTTTGACATTCGAAATTGCCGTTTAACCCCTTGTATTCGAGACACAATGAAAAAGCCGTTGTGTCTCGCTTAGATCTGCGTTCCGACATACAAGGGGTTAATGTCGTATTGAAATAAATGATTTGACTTTGAATATGACCTGCATAATCCAGTAACTGGGTAACACGATACTTACTTAGTTCGACACAAGCTTTTCCTTGTTTGCGTACGTGTTAATTTTAACAAATAGGTTTTATAACACGGCTTTTTTTTTCTATAAGTTTGAAAATCAGAACTAATGAAACGTCATAAATTACGAAAGACAGTCCACCAAAACGCCTAAGACCTGTTACCACTTCCTATTGTTTTAGCTGGACAGAAAAAGTGGTGCAACAAACTCTCACGCAAAACAAATCCGTTTAAGTTTGCAAAACATAAAATGCTTCATCTAGCTGACATTCAGAATACGACAGCATATTTACCTGTATCAAAACCGTATTCTCTATTTCCGTTCTCAACAAAAGTAGCCAATTTCATACTAGATTTTTCTGTGAGACCGAGTCCCGCGAGAAAGCTTTTCAGTATTTTTATAAGTTAAACTTGTTTCTATCCTAGATTACGTTTGAAAACAATTCTTCTTTGATATTTCGGTTGAGAAGCGGACACTTGATTTGGAATTGAATTCTTCACTACTCGACAATTTTTACTGGGAACATAGATTTTATAAGGAAGTGTGACATGGCAAAATACTGGTACTTCAGAACGGTACATTACTTAAAAGCTAGCTAATACTACTATTGTTAGTAGTCTTCGGTTTACAATTTTATACTGTTGTTACCGCCTGCTGGAGGTATGCCAGATTAAAAAAGTCTTTCTTTTAAACTAAGCAATGACTTGGACATAAAGATTTTTTACTTTGTCTTTTCCTATAAAAAACTTTCATGGTGATCTCGAATGAAATTTTAAGGCAGGTGAAATTTGTTGCTTAAGCTGGACCTGATCTTTGTTTATCACAACAACAATTAAAATTAACTCTGTTATATCAAGTTTACATAAGAAGAATGTGACATGATTGGGCAGTAATTTGTTTGATATCTAGAGACAGGGTGCCATATTATTATATGCCACATTTGGGCTTTACAACTCTGGAAAAATATTTATTTTTCCTACGATCCAAGAATTCTTGACTATGCACAATTTTTTACAGAGAGAAGATATTTATTAAATCGACGCCCGATACAGATTTTTCCAACTTCCATCGCTTGGCAGACTTTTATAAGTTTTGACAGCGTTTCTTAAAGTTTGCAGCGCCTTCAACTTGTCGAGTAGAACGAAAACTGATATTTTACTTCTTGCAGATTTACAAGAAAGACTTTACAGTTTAATAGGAAGTTATTATTAAGGTGGTATTTATCTGAAGTATTTTTTCTGTTTGCAACAAAGTTTGCTGTCTTTCTTTGACAATAACAAACAGAGTAAGAGAACATGAACAGTTTGCATTGCATATAGCTGGCTGTCATTAACCAGGAATCCTAGTTAGCTACGTGCAATCACATCACGATAACATCCATGTAGTAACCATCCAGTTAGGGGTAGATTGTAAGATATTAAATACCAGTTATGATTTTGATAAGAAGAACCAAGAATATCCGAAGACCAAGTTGCAAAATAGATATTTCGTAAATATATACCAACTTTGGCAAAGTCACACATTATACTAAAAAATAATAACTCGATACAATTATTTTATCCCACTTAAAAATCCAAAGAGTCGTAGATACCTACAAAAAAGTGCTCCAATAAAAATTTATAGCACTCTGTAAACTGACAGGCGGATAAAATTGTAACCTTTAAACACAATGTTATACGGTTCCGAGAGAATTTTTACATGAAAGGGAATGTTGAATTAGAAAGATATATTTCTGTTTATTCGACAGGTAGGTTCAAGCATTAGGAACCGGCGTAAATATTTTATTAGTAGCTATAAAATATAAATATTTTATGGCGTTACGAAGTGGTGTCGGTATAAAAAGTGCAATAAACCCGGTGACACGTCCCCGATATTATTGACGTCTGTGTGAAAGGAGGCCAGTATTGCTTACTATGTGCATGGGAATATTTCTGGATTTCACGCTCTCTTATTGGATGATACGAAGAAATCGTTTTCTTCATATCACTGTTTCTTGGTAAAAACAGACCTTGTTATATGCTTTAAATTTGCAACTTTCGAGAGACAAATGATTGTACAACTTAGTAATTTTCTGCCTTAAAATACTGCTACGATTCCTTCTTGTAACAAAATATTGTCCTATTTCCAAGTCAAATACTTACCATTTTATGATACTAGTCAAAGCGATGCATACAGCTTTAAAAATACAAGACGGTACCTAGAGTAGTAACTATAACCCATTAAATACGCACTAATATGGACGCTTTGTGCTTCACTCTTCACGCTGTTTTATAGCGAGGAGCGGGCAGACACGGCGCTATTACCATAAATACTGACACACTATCTCGATTTTATGTAGCAGGGATTAGTCATGATAAATTATGGTGGATGAGAATAGTGGATTGCGTGTTTGTTGCTTAATTAGGTCAGGGACTGTGTTTAATTAGGTTTTTATTATTTATAGGCTTGTGTGTAACCACTATCTCACCTGCAGATGGTGGCTTATGGATTTCAGGAGTTGCAGTGGTTTGGGAATAGTGCGATGGGTTTGTATCTCATATAAGCGGTGATGTGGTCGACGGTGAAGCACGCTTGCCTAGAAGTAACCTATTCAGTATTTACTTAAATACACTTAGATTGTAGCTATCGGGAAATACAGACTGCGACAGTGAATTCCACTCCTTACCTGTACACACAATAAAGGTATTTCCAAAACGTACTGTGCGTGTGTGTGGGATGTCCACCATAGTATAACGATGACGCTTCGCCGTTCGTCCCGAAGTCCGATAATGGAACGCGCTAGGGCTGGGTAGACATTATATTTCACGATTGTACAAAACAATTGGCCTAAAGATTTCTCTCATCATTATCTTAATTACTTTATTATTCTCAAGATGTGATAAGACATGTTGTGATGGCTCATTGGTTACTTAAAGCATCGTTTTTCATTTACAAGGGTTCATATCCTGGGAAATACCAACGTTTCTAAATCATCACTGATATGACTGCAGGATGAACATTGTGAAGAAACCTGGAATATAATTTTATTAATTGCCAACCCGTCTTGAACAAGCATAGTTATTTATTATCTGTTAGAGAAAAGACCTTCACCCAAAAGACCTTCAGTAGGGCAGTTACAAGCTGGTATTAATATTATACACACCTACGCTAAAGCTATAAAATCTGCGACAAGCCAGCCCCATTTTCAGCAATACAAACGAACTTGACACTAATTACATCTCATTTCCCCCTCTTTATCACACAAGTAAAATTCCATACAAAACTTAGGTACACCCGTAACCTACATTACTAAAAGAAAGTAAGACACCAAACTCGTTAGTGAGGGAACAAATTTGCAAAGACGGAGAAAGTTGAGCGCGATGCGATGCTATAACTCAGCAGAGCGATGATATAAATCATCGCGAGAGTTTCGGGTGGTATTTATTGAGTGCTCGCCTGTGATGGAGTTAGGGAAATGCTGGCAGCGGAGGTTTTGGTTGCTGACTGCTGATTTCGGACAAATAAATATAAAGCTGTTGACAACGAACGGCTGAGCGATTGGCTGCTCTGCTGTGTATCGCAGGTTCGATTTCCGTACAAAACAAATATTTGTATGGCCTACAGGTAGCTGTTCCAGGGTAGCTGTTTGTGTAAGTGAGTTTAAAAGTCCGTACAGGCATTCACGATACAGGAGAAATAACAAGTGTGGGACAATCTTTAAAAAAAAGTTTGAGAATTAGTATGTACTAATTCTCAAACTTTTTTTTAAAGACTATCCCACACTTGTTATTTAGTCTTAGTCTTAGTTTATGCAGTCGTTTTATGCAGTAATTTTACTGCAGAATCCACTGGCCAAGTATGAGTTAACTGAGTTATATACGAGGCCAGGATGGCTTTCTTACTGGTTGAGGCTTGTATAATGCTTTTCTCAAAAATGAAAGAAAGTTTAACAATAAATTCGTTTAATTAATATTGAAGGTTACATTCATATTAGGGCAATTACTGATAGGTATTGTGATCGATTTACCAGGGACATTTATATTTGTTTGTTGTACGTCTTGATTAACGGACACAAAAATATATCTATCTCATTAAATGTCATACCAAAAAGAGAGATAGATATATATTTGGAGCCTCCCCACTGTAACCATGTTATAATGGCTAAACTTTAATATGTGTCTGGCTGGTACTATGTTTTTTTTCTAAGCAGATCTGAAGAGGATGACCTACTGTCTAGAGATGGGTGTTTTCGGTTTTTTGCACAAACGGTTATGTAACCGATGTACAGATTTCATATCGATATCGAAAACGGTTTTTAGATATCGATATTATTTAGTACAGTTTGCATAATTTAAAATATTATTTAGATGAGCAAACTAACAACGAACGCGAAATAATACTTAGAAAGAGAGGTAGCGCATAATTATGGTTCCTATCGTATGTGAAGTTTGCGTTTTGTTCGTAATTCGTACGTTTCCGCATTATTACGGTTTTAAGTTTTGACATATTCGTTCTCGCACGCTAGTAAGGTTTTTATTAGATACAGTTTTTGTAATATCGGTTATTTTAATATAGATACCGATATGATATGATTTCTAACACATATCCGATATAAGTTACGTTTTGATATATCGGACCAATCCCTACTACTGTCCAGTAAGTAAATTACATACTTACTTACTGGACAGTAGGGGATTCCAAATTTAAAACCTCGCTTCTTACTGGAGAGTTGTGAATAAGTCTCCGGTAGAGTTCATTTTCTGGATACTTTTTAGAGATGAGAGACGACATTACACGCCATTTTTGAGAAAACTGTATTAACTCTCAAGTTCCCCATAGTAATTTGTTATAATGCACAATTAAAGAGTATTCTATCCATATTTCAATTTTCAAAAACCTATTCTCAACTATGTAAGGAACGATTTTCAGTCTAACCAAAAGCAGGTAAATACCAGAATTTACAGGAAGCAACTATCTATTTGATTTCCACAAATGGGTAACAGGAAAACCTGGAAAAATATCGAGTTAGAACATACAACTTAATTATTTCACACTGCGTCAGCACTACCGCACTCGACACACTAAGTGTAAATTAAACAACACAAGGAAACGAACCATCCAAAACGGAACAAGAAATTAATTACAACAAACTGTCAACATTCTAAGCTGAAATCTCACAAATACAAAGGGAAAATTGTTTTTCAGCGTAAAAGCGTTCTTGAAAACTGCAATTGTACGTTCCATGACTTAAGCTGCACGATTTAGTTAAAATTTTACAGCTAACATTACATTACGAATATAAAATTGTATTATACAGCAAACTCGTACGAATTTCATTTGCAAGTTGTACGAATGTGAAGAAATTGAATGAGTCTGCGAACTGCTGTGAATTCGTGACATCCTAGTACTTATTAAATGTAATTTAGTGAAAGGTGGAGGTCTTGTGATTCTCTTGAATGGGTTAATGACGAAAATGTGTTGGGTTATTTTCGTTCATTAATTTCTTAGAACGAAAGATGAAAGGCGGTGGAGAGAGTTGTCTAAAATATTTGCCTGCTACTAAACATTTCTAGACGATCTTGTTATAAATGCTGCGAAACAATTTTCTCTAGTGTAACGGCTAGGTCTGTGGAGGATAGCCAGCGCAGGCCGCTAACTGATAGGAGAGTCGGTAGATGCAAAGTAAAACAGCTGGACAAGTTAATACATATATTTAGGAACTAAAGTTCTACATCTAGGTCGTGGGTAAGTAAAGTCACTAATTCTGTACC
Source organism: Orthosia incerta (assembly GCA_948252205.1). NCBI lineage: Eukaryota > Metazoa > Arthropoda > Insecta > Lepidoptera > Noctuidae > Orthosia > Orthosia incerta. The sequence continues at coordinate 1,112,426 of OX411748.1, read as the reverse complement.
GATCACTATCACTCGGTAAATACGTAAGTAGAGTACCGTCCCTTGGCAGCACGTGGCAGACGTGGGGACCTGTCACCACGGGCTCAGTAATAGGCCGGACGAACCTCGTACTCTCGCAAGTAGTACCCGGAGACAGCCTTTCAGCACCAGCTCGCGTAGGGTAGGCCGCAGGTAGGCAGGCCAAGATCTGGGCAGCGTGCGTAGGTAGCGTGCAGGAAGCTAGGAGCGTGCAGCAGTAAGCAAGAGGTCCAGCTCTCAGCCCGTACGAAGAGCCCTGGAAGCATCATAGGGTGCGCATGTTAGATGCGGTGCAATTAACAGCAAGCCGCATGCGATGTACCAGCTTCTGCCCCTTTTTAAGCCAAGGAACGGTGTGGGCAGCATTGTAGGTGAAAGCTCAGCACATCGCAGCGGTTTACAGGTAAGAAACTTGCAAACATAGCAAGCACATTGAAAGATGCAAAATTAGGTTAAGTATGAACACGCAAGCATTTATTAACATAAAGTAACGTGATCACTTACATTAAAACACTGAGGCACACCTCGATTCAGTAGAAATACATACTCATTACAATCTCCTATGCCCTGGATAACCCTTAGCCACGCGTTCAACAATGACAGCGCCAAATCAGATAATACATAGGTGATGGAATCGATATCGGTTATCCAGCGCAGAGAATCAGGTACAATTACTTAACTAATGTGGAATTCACCCTAGATCGGGGCACAAATATTTTTGAGGATCAGGAGATAGCTTTTGTCAGCTAAGCCAGCGGAAACGAAATGAGATACGTACTCGTAGTATCTCCAAGTCGTCTGTGGAAATGCCAGAGCGTTAGCGTCTCTGGTAATTAGAGTTGTTCCGCGTTTTTAGATGTGGCTTTTTTGATGTGGCGTATGAACTTACTAATTGTGATATTTAGTATAACTCGACTATTTTTAGTTGAGAATCCTCACAACGCTACACTAGTTATGAAAATGTAAATACGCAGAAAATTTACTATTCTTAAAATACACAAAATAACAACACACGCCTGTATTTCTCTAAGGAATAGGCAGACGTTAAACTTAAGACGCCCCTAATTAGGCCATCAACTTCTTGCAGACAGCTAAAAGCTGATTATTAACCTTCAAAGTTCAAACCGGTTTAAAGGTTTATTTTTCCTCATACATCAATACACATAATACATCTGTGGAAAAGTCGTTTTTGTACATTGAAAAACAGCTATATTTATGAAACTTAGTTATCGTTCCAATTTTAAACTGACGTTAATTAGAACATCCTCATTCAGATTCTCGGACAGTTGAACTCCATATTCGATAGATGGCGTTGTGCATTTGACGTCATTTTCTGAATGGCGGTGTTAAGGTTCTCCGCGGAAGAAAGTCCCTAGAAAAAAATAGGTTGGTAGGTAGGGTGGGTAATTAAGGTAGGGTAGGGTAGGCAGTAGACGGGAGTGAAGCCGTTCACACAGCTAGTAAACAAATAAATAACTTAATGCTATTCCATTTTTGAATAGCGGCAAACAGTCACTGAAAACTCAGAAAATGCTATCAAAAATAGACACAAATAGACAATCCGAAAAGAAAAATTTAAAGAAATAAGGTGAAATACTAGCTGCCGACTAGTTTTGAAAGAAGTCGAAGAATCCGCTCGTTGCAGTTGCCGGCAATCTGATCTGCGACTCAACAACGAAGTAACACTGTGTGTCCGTACAAGTGTACCGGAAACGCAGAAATTGATACTAGTTTAGTTTGCGAGATGTAGACGTGGAATTCAATGAAGCATTTTAGTCTTTACGTTTCTATTTTGTAACATAGCTGCTGTTTGTGGCTAGAGACATACATGGCTCTAAGAAATGGTCTTAATATATTGTGAAACAGCAAAATGTATAATTATGGTAGCATGCACCATTTTGTTATTTGAACATAAATGAGATTTTATCGCAAACTGCTTGGTTAGATACAATCATCAGTATCAATTAATAAAAAATGTTCTTTATTCAAATAATTAGCATTTATTTAAATCAACTACAACAACCCTTTTATTTTTGTGCAGACCGCTGAGGCCCTAATTGAACCACTTTGGGAATCTCTAACCTACAAATCTATCCTTTATAATGATGTACCTATTAATAAACAGTGAAATCTATACCCCAACTAATACTTACACCTCCACAAAACACGAACGTGACACAAAAGTTTCCAGTATCACAATTTAAACAGTTTAGATAACAAGTTACAACTAACAGTTGTTTAGCAACACAATTTAACATAACAACATGAATTATGTCGATGTAAAACACCAATTAAGAACAACAACACAACTATTTCATTATTAAGCAGTATTAGCTACTTAGCCCAGAGTTGCCCAGTGTTGCCCGGGCAAACGGGCGTTGGGCATCCCAATCGAGGAGGCTACATTTTTTTATCACTTCATCTCGATTAAATATTCAGTGGAAGGCGTAAAACCGCGCGCTGCTCCGGTAACTACTGCTGGAAGGGTGGTGGTACACTGAGAGAAGTTTTTCTTTATCTGTAGGTTTATTTTTGTTTTATTTTTATCTTATTTCTAACAGAGAGGAGGCCGGTGTCCCAGCAGTGGGAACATTGAAATGATAAAGATCTGAAGGTTACTTTAAAAACCACAATAATTATATATAGTAAATAGGTGAAATATAGATCCCGCACATATAGATTCCGAGCTACTCCTTAGAAATTCGTAATATTTGGAATGGATAAAACCGAATAGTACTTTTCCAGACTTGGAAATGAAATCCAGGACCTGATACTTAGCAGAAGCACTATCATTTTGACTAACAAATCAGTTATTATAGTACCCAAGTACCAAATAATAGTTCATTTATCTGCAAAAAGGTTAGCGACTACCGGAGCAGCGGAGTAACATTGGCAAATCTTTCAGTGTTTTGAAACGCGAAGGCTTGTGGTAAAATGTAGTAAAAAACATAATTTGGTATAAACCCAGTGTGTCCCCCATACCAATACAGGCTATTAGAAGGCGTGATGGTATCGGGGTTAGGCAGTAAAGCAGGTTTACGAGTGGCGTGCACAATGAGAGCCCCTATGAATTCGCAACGTATCGTCTGCGAACAATTCCGATACGCCTACATTTTTAAATGAACTTGCTTTGTTAATAGGAGGTGTGCTTTTCTTGTTGATGGTGGAATGGTGGCAGTTATATTAATGTGATTTTGATGGGGTTGGGTGGGGTATTTACAAAGGACCCATAATAATAATGACGAAGTTTGGTGATCTTAAAAAGTGGGTGGTTTCAGTGGAGTTATAAGTTCTATTCAAGACTGTTTTGATTTCTAACTGGCAAAAACGTTTGTTTGAATTGGCAACTTGGCTTGTATATGGACGGGATTGGATACACAAGACCCATCAATGTGACTACACTTAGGGGAGGTACAGTATCTTCATCTTATGCTTTTTATTTAAGGTCAGTTCATTTTTTATTTTTTTTCAGTCATGTTTTCTTCTCCCACACATCTATCATGATCGGTTGATTTGTATCTCAGACCCCAATAAATTACCTTCCCAAAAGTTCGAAGAGGTCTCACCTACCTATTGGCTTTTAGGCGATCATGATTCATAATTGGTTCACCACGTACAACATTTCTCCAGGCCACTTATTGCACCATTCAAATCGTCAAAAACGTAAAGTTAAATCGTAACAAATGGAAACATTAAGCCAAAATGCAGTCTCTGACGACAGCTGTGATCGATCACGAGGCAGACGGAGATAAACTAGTCGCAACTGCAGGATATCTTAACTCAGTTTCAAATTAAATTGAATCAGTTCTGTTGTTCCAGTAGTAATGGAGCTCCTTGTGAGAGGGCTGGTTTTGGGAATAACTATCATCATACCACAAAGTATGTTAGCGGCGGCACGCGTTTTATTTCGTGATCATACCTACTTTTGGTCGTCAAGTGACATTTAATGTGACATTTTGATCAGCGAGAGCCATTGGTGAAAAAATATTATTGTATGGGGTCGACTTGCACTATCGGTATGCGATTGCGTAGTAGTCAATCATTTTTCATTTAGGAAACCGCTATCACTGATACAATTAAACTTTCTCTAAAGCCAGCATACTGGTCACACAAAATATAAAACGTGACTCAAAAATTAGAAGATGTATCTGATTTTGCCGCCATGCAGAACTATGAGGACTAACTTTTTCCTGCGGCTTCACTGGCATGACTATAACACAGGTACTTTGCATTTTTAGGATTCCGTACCTCGAAAGGAGAAACGGAACCCTTAAATAGGATCACTTTGTTGTCCGTCCGTCTGTCTGTCAATACCTTTTTTCTCAGGAGCGTGTGGAGGTATGAAATTTATATCAAATACTCAAGTCTAATGTCCCTTAAAGCTATGAAAAAATCAAACTTCTAAACCAACGCAATCAAAAGATACAGCCGTTTATGCCGCAAATTTCCGTAAATTTTCGACACTCGCAAAACCTACAGGGAACTCAGAATCTTGAAATTTGGTACGAAGCAACGTCTTATAGCACAGATAAAGGAAAAATTGCGAAATTCATATCAAATACTCAGGTCTAAAAAACCTTTAAGCTGAGGTTTATACGGAACCCTCGGTGCGCGAGTCCGACTCGCAGGTGGCCGGTTTTTTTTCCAGTTTAAAAGTTGTCTATGCATAACACTCAGCGGTACAGCTTTCTGCCAGTGATAGAATTTTCGTACAGAAAAGTATTTCCAGAAATTATTTCCTACAAGTAATAATTTTACCTCTTTAGTAGGTAAGTTGGTTGAAATTAATTAATTAGGAGTTATAGATACGCGAGATTTATCAAATTAATCCTAAACTCTAAAACGAACTAGCATGACTGTTGATATTTCAAACTATAGGTGGTGATAACTACCTACGTTACATCAGGTGGATCGCTTGGCGTGTTTGCCAAACCTATCACATAAAAAGAAAGTTTAGCAATTCTGCTAAACGACGCGCGAAATTTCGGGCTGTAATCCCCAATACATGTGGAGATCTGTTCAGTTTAAGGTTTTAAGCCACTTATTGGTGGCTTCAAGAGCACATTACTGCAGGAAACGGCGGGAACGGCGCAAACGGCGGTGTAAACACACCGTAACGGCCACGAGACGTCACTCTGCCAGTACGGTCTATTGACGCGCTGGCGAGAGGCCAAATACTTCCAAGTACTCTTACAGCTGTTGACCTAAACTTAAGACCTTATGACATGGAAGGTAAGGAAAATAGGATGTCCAGTGATAAGTTTGTTCGTGCGGTCAGCATGACCAATTTATTTTTGCAGTTCACAGCATCCGATTTCCAACTGTGTTTCTAAACAATAGAGTCGAGTATTGTTAACCAGAATCAGAAAGCGTTGGTTATAGCTGGATGATAGTAATAGCAACGGGAAAAGGCTTAAGGATCGTCTGGGGTGAGATGTTCAGTTTTTTTACACGTTACATGCAAAAATGAAGCGATACTTCAAGTGAGGCATCTGGTTTTATTGTAGTTCTATTCCGAAGTAACAAGGTTGAGAATCGGTTGTTAAAAAGGGAAGTTGAATAGCCATAGTCATGAATTCGGTTATAGTGGACGTTTCAAATGGGTCATATTAATTTGGTGCTCAAACAGCAATCCGTCTGGAATGAAGTGCGGCGACCTCGAATGACTTCTGTTGACCAATAAGTCAAATAATATTGGACTTGAAATAGGAGTTATAGAAAGACATAAATGTATCACTGGAGAAACAAATACAGGACGTTTTGTTTACCCGTCGTATGACAAATGGTGGAGATTCTAAGATTGAGTGTGCTTGTACCAGCTGAGCAAATAAATTATTATTCAGGATCGACACAAGAAAACTGATAATGGGTAGAGACAAAATTCAACATCAATTTATTGAACACATTAGGTACACGGTATTTGTACACGTGACATAATTTTACACAAAATGTTTAATTTATCCTACCCGCACTGGGCCCGCGTGGTGGATACGGGCCATTCCCTCTCACAGAGAGGAGGCCTGTGTCCCAGCAGTGGGAATATTAATAGGCCGATGATGATGATGATTTTTAATTTATTGGGTTTCAAAAAATCCGCTGCATGCGAGAAGCACATGACCGGCCGACGCGCGATGTGGCGATACGTTAGAGAAGCCTTTTTTCATTAGTGGACGTCTTTCAGCTAAAATTATGATGATGATAGGATCAAAGCATATACAGAACGAAAATATATATTAAATATTTTTAAAAATAAATTCAAAATTCTTATTAGTCCATGTCACGTACCGTTTCCACCACCTAATACTCACCAAGCGCATCACTTGGCACATTCAAAAGCAAACAAGTCACAACAAACTATTGTATTATTTCTTTTAAAACAAAAGCGAGCGAAGACAAAGACGAATCAGTGACGACGTCGCGACGTCACGGCTCTCCATTACCGGACAAACAGTCGTGACGTAATCGATTTAGATGCGCTGCGCGAGCGCTGGATAAATTGATTTCAGTTTTATTATGGAATAAGTTATAAGCGTTAGCGTCGTATCTTATCTTGTCATGACTTAAATTTTTGGAACTTAAGTCTTGATAGGTGTTGTGAATCGCCCAGCACAATAACTTAAGGCCGTACCCTGACCAAAAAATCAGCATGAGATATGAGCATTCCCATTGGCCGAGCGGCACTGTTGGCACATGAATTACGGTAGTGAATACACCCAGATTTTAGAATAAAATCTTTATAAAATCGAATATTGGTCTTTTGAAATAAATAAAACTTACAAAATGTTCGATACCAAATTGTCTATACGTTAGTGTTAGTATAAAAAATAATTACTGAACACTTTACGAGGAGATGCATAAGTTAAGTTAAGACGAGCTGGTGTCCGCAATTCCACGACTAAGCGCGTATTTTGCGTACGGGATTCGTCTTTGTCACTCGATCCACCCCAGCTCCTCGAGGAAAGCCAGCAGCGCCTTGGTGTTGCCAACTATCCCCTGCACGGTACCTGGGTCGCCGAGGAATTTGGCCCTGTAACCAGCGATTACTGGGCAGCTTAGGAGCAGGTGTGCTGCTGTCTCGTCCTCCTCCATGCATGCTCTGCACAGTGGGCTGTCCGTGATCCCTAAGACAAAAAGATGCTTGTTAAAAGTCCCATGGCCAGTTGTTACGACTGCACGTAGCTGTGTTTTAGTCAGTCTCAGGGCTTTCTGCGTAAACCGGCTGTCTAAAGAGGGAAGTGCCTCCTTGGCCTGCCTGCACTCGCTGTGGTCATTCCACAATTTGTGGTGCTGTTCTCTGGTGCGCTTCCTTACCAGATTGCGGAGGTAACCGAAGGGTAGTGGTACGATGGGTTCTGGTCCCACCGCCGCCATACTGGAGCCCCTACGGGCCAGCTCGTCCGCTGCATCATTGCCTCGAGAATCGCTGTGCCCCTTGATCCATTGAATGGTTACTTTATTATGTGTACCGACCTGGTTCAGGCGTTGGTGACATTCGTATATCAGCCCTGAGCTGACCGTGTGACTGCTCAGTGCCTGCAGGACGGCCATGCTATCCGAGAGAATGCGTATAGGGAAATCCTTAACCTGCCTGGCTAGGATGGCTGAGGCTGCCAGGGTGATGCCCACGCACTCGGCTTGGAACACCTTGTTATGAACCCCAAGTGGCGCGGCTAGGTGGATGTTGAGGTCCTCCGAGAACACCCCCGCACCTGTGCCAGTACCTGTTTTGGATCCGTCTGTGAAGATCCTTAGCTCGTCAGGGCGTAGCCCTTCACATCGGTGGTCCTCGTGAAGTTGGATCCTGTATTTCTTGTCAAATATGAATTGCTTAGGTATCCGATCGTTGATTGCTTTTGTTAGAGGGAGTTCGATGTTGAGTTCCTCAGGCAGAGCGGTGTGTTGTGTCCCTTTCTTACCCCATAGGTCCAGTGCCTTGAGACGAACAGCCGCCATCGTTGCCTCCTGCTGTATAAACAGGTGCAGAGGGGGGAGTCCAAGCATGGCCTCGAGCGCAGCAGTCGGGGTGGTCCTCATGCAGCCCGTTATTGCCATGCAGGCCAGTCTTTGCATGCGTTGTAGTCTTCTCACGGCTGTGCTGAGTTTAGTACGAGGCCACCACACCACGGCCCCATAGGTGATCATGGGCCGCATCACCGCGCTGTACAGCCAGAGTATGATTTTGGGGGAGAGTCCCCACTTTTTGCCTATCATTTTCTTGCATTGCCAAAAGGTGATACATGCCTTTTTCAGTTTGCTGTCCAAGTGACTGCTCCAGTTTAACATGCTGTCAAGTATGACTCCCAGATACTTGACCTCGTTTGACAACTGTAGTTCCGTGTTGAACAGCTTAGGTAGGCGGAAAGGGCCTAGAGCTCTTTTCTGAGTAAATATGACTAGCTCAGTCTTAGTGGGGTTTACCGACAGGTCATACTCCCTGCACCACCTTCCACTATACGTAGAGCTTGCTGAGTGAGATTGCAGATAGTTCCAGTCACCTTCCCAGGTACGAGGATTGCTAGATCGTCTGCATACCCTATTGTGTAGTAACGGTGTTCGTTGAGTCTGGTGATGAGATCGTTGATTACCAGATTCCATAGTAGGGGGGAAAGCACCCCTCCCTGCGGGCAGCCCCTGGCTATCAAGGCCAGCTGCTGTTCTCCCTCCAGACGAACTGCTCGTTTGCTTAGCATGTTTGTTATACAATCAATTAGTACCTGATTTACTCCGTACTTGGAGAGTGCAGCACCGATGCTGGAGAAGTTTGTCTTGTCGAAGGCTCTTTCGATGTCTATGAAGCTGCCCAGGCATGTGCCTTTCTGATGGATCGCTTCCTCTATTTGGTTAACCACCAAGTGAAGAGCGGATTCAGTAGACTTACCCGAGCTGTATGCGTGTAGAGGTAATGATAACAAGGCGCCATCTCGTAGTTCCCTCTCGCACAGCCTTTCCATGGACTTGAGTAGAAACGAGGTCAGGCTGATTGGTCTGTAGGATTTGGCGTTTGTATAGTCCCTCTTTCCTGGCTTTGGGATGAATATAGCTTTCACTTCCCTCCATCCTTTTGGGACGTGTCTAAAGGCCAGGCATGCCCTCATCAGTGGCACAAGTCTTTCTGCCACAGACTTACCTCCCCACTGCAGAAGCGCAGGGAACACTCCATCTGGATCTGGCGCCTTGAAAGGATGGAAGCTTTTGATGGCCCACTGGATTTTTTCCAGTGTAATCACCCTGTGTACGTAGAGCCAATCATCGTTAGTTGGTATCTGAGTAGTATCTTGCCAGTCTGTTACCTGGACAAAGACGCTTCCTGGGAAGTGTGTTTCTAGAGCAGATGCATGCTATCAATAATTATTTCACATTTTTATGGTTTTGTTGGAAGGAGATTAGTGAAACATATAACTCTTTAAAAAAAAAGTGTACTACCATTTTAGAATCAACATTATGTAGAAATTTAAAGTATTTTTATTAATTGATATTTCTTTTTAAATAAAGAGTAGATAGCTCTTAAAAACTGCAGAAAAACGACTAGGCGCGGCATTTTGCTCGGGGAGGCGCCTTAACATATATTTTTGTCGTTCAAAAAGATTTGTTTGGTTTCCATTGCATCTAACCATGCACGACGCGTCCGAAAGCAGCAGCTACGTTACTACGCTACTACGCTATGCTAAACGTTTTATTGAGCAAGGATCACCCTGCTGTATAAAACGAATAGCAAAGCTAACAAATTAACTCTGTAGAGAAATTACTTTCCACCTATTTAATTACACTAGACTCTAGACTAGAAGTAAAACACAGCAACAGGGAACAGGTACAACACATACAAATAGGAAAACAGGTCGAAAATGGAAAGTATATAGTCAAGTCAAGTCAAATGTATATATTTCAATTAGGCCATTAAGCGGCACTTTTGAACGTTAACAATTAAAATTTACAAGTAATAAAAATTGATTCTACCGGGCATTCGGGAAAGTAGCTTGTTATGGAAAAGAATGCACAAGAAACTCTATACTTACTCTTTTTAAAATAATAGGTGTTTTACAATATTAAAGTACATAAATTAATAAATTCATATACGTGAGGACGATGCACCTAGCACTACTATACTACATATAGGTATAAAGTATTACAAGCACTAATAGGTAAAACCCTTCACTTGATAAATAGGAACATGGTTCTCACATACTTACAAATATTGCATACATAGGTATATTACCTAACTCAACAACAACGGAACAGTGTGTGAGTCAAAATTTTTTTAAACAAAAATAATAGAAAAATAATTAAAATAAAGCGTTACTATAATTATGAATATAATACAAATTAACCAGTTTGATTTTGTCTACCCTAAGGATTGCTCTATGGAGCAGGACTAGCATGTTTCCAAGCATTCTTATTTTGAATATAATCATCTAGTTTGTAATATGCTTGTTTACAAAGTGTGCTTTTAACTAAAGTTTTAAATTTACTTTCATTTAGTTTTAATATATCACAAGGTATTTTGTTATAGAATTTAACACCATGAAGGATGAGTGTACTTTAGCTAGTCTATAAGATGGTTGATCTAACTTATCTTTATTTCTCGTATTACAATTGTGTCTATCACTGACTTTACTAAAAAGATGTACATTTTCCCTTACATACATAATATTTTCATAAATGAATTGGCAAGAAACTGTCATAATATTAATCTTTTTAAATAGCTCCCTAAGAGATTCTCGGTGTCTTAACTTATATATGGCTCTGACAGCTTTCTTTTGCAAAATAAATATTGATTCAATGTCAGCCGCCCGACCCCACAGTAAAATACCGTATGACATAATGCTGTGAAAGTTGCTAAAATAGACCAAACGCGCGGTCTCCATATCCGTTACCTGTCTTATCTTTCTAACAGCGTAAGCGGCCGAGCTCAGCCGACTCGCAAGAGATGTTATGTGAGTCCCCCATTGCAATTTGTCATCTAGAGTGATTCCTAGGAAAACTGTTTGATTTACATAGTCCAGCTTTTCTCCATTCATGTATGATGTCGCATTCGCTATTTCTGACATTCGGCAATGTGAATCTAATAAATTAGTTTTTTTTTCATTTAGTACTAAATTGTTTACCGTGAACCAAGTTTGGACCTGCTGAATAGACTTATTCACATCATCAAGATTTTGTGACCGACGATCTATTTTAAATATCAAAGATGTGTCATCAGCAAATAACACGATCTTCAGTTGATTTTGTAATAAATGGGGCAAATCGTTAATGTATATGATATAGTCTAACCTTTTAGGCAACGTAAGAGTGATGTTATGTAAGCTGTTATATCCATTTATTTCCCGTCTTTTCACTCTGCCCTCTACTCTCTATCAGCCACTGTCTTGTACCACACAATTCTCTCGCTGAAGTCGTTGCGAGGCGTCCAAGCGAAGACAGCTATCGCTCGCCGTGCAGAGAGAATTCATCTCACGGGTACAGCGCTCAATTTTTACATGCAGTGCTGGACAACAGTCTCCTATAAATATCTAGGACGTGTGTGTAAGTAGAACAAACGTTGAGAATGTATGTGGCTGAGCTACTGCGCTGCGTGACGTGTGTTCGATCTCCGCACAGACTTAATATTGGTATGGCTTATAGATAGTTCTTCCTAGTTTGGATGTTTTTGTATATAAAAGAAATTTCTGGTGTAGTAACATATTTATTTTTTGCAAAAAAAAAACTCTTCTTGATATTATTTAACAAACTTCTCTACGAAATTATACTAAAACCGAGATTCGAACTCAGTAGGTACTGTTGCTTCTATACAACTTATAAACCGAATACAGCTTATCTTGCAGAAGCCAACTTAAGTAAACGAACATTCACCTAATCTAATCCATTTACATGGAGCCCTCGTTCAGTATTCCTGCTACGAAGTCCTGCTTGTCCTGGTACCTGAGGATACTAAGTTTCTAATGACAGATATATTTTGCTGTTATGCGCATTACGGTATCGCGGCCAGGATTAGTTCCGTACCATCTGGTGCAATTCTGTGATTAGAGGGGAAATAGTCAAGTATGCTAATGAACTATATACCTGTTTGTTAGTTTTAACAAAACATATTTAAGTTCACACCATTATCCCTGAACGGTAAGGCCAAGGTGCAACTATATTTATACATCTACGTTTATTTAAGTGAGATAGTTCTCGAAGTAAGGATGGTCGATGGGTCTAAAGTACTGCGTACCGAAAGACGAACGTAGCGTTGGAAGGTGAACCAATAACCTGGTGAGGTTGCAGGAATCAGTTGGATGCGAGACGCACCGGCCTCCGGTCGATGTAGCTACTTGGGGGCTTACGTCGAGCAGAGGAAGTCTTACGGCTGAAATGATAATAGTGTTTAAGTTCTAAGAAAGAGTCTTTTACTTAGATTTTTCAGGCAGAGTTTCTAACCGAAAAAACTAATAAACTAGACCAAAGGCCCTTGACCAACAAATCCCCTTGCTTGATAGGAGTTTTAGTAAACTCATAACCATATACACGTACTAATATATTACGATACTGGCAATATAAACGTCAAAACATTTACCAACGCAGAGACCAAGTTTATACTGAAAGCCTTATAGAGAACCAAATTCTGATAAGACTTAGAGAAAAGCAAACAAAAGGTGCCGTTTCCTCTCGTGTTAAGGTATCATTTATTTAAAGTCCAGTAAAGTGCAACTCAGAGCATTTGGGGAGCTGAAAAAGAAATATCTGTTACTGTAAAATAATGTTTTTGCATTTCAGGTATAAATTGTGGCCAAAGTCTGTACTTCACCTCTAGGCAAGTTGACAATCTACAATCGATGACGCTAGTAGAAAACGAATCAGTGTATGGGAATTACACATCTGAACGTTATTGCACGTGGTCAGACCATACAAATAGAAGGCATTAACGATTGAAGAAAGATATTCGATACGAAACGTTTGTAACTTGGCTAGGGGGGCTGGTGCCTATTGGTACACTTTAAGTTTGACCAATCAATCTGCCTAGCGTTTTCCCAGTTATTTTGTGGTCCTCTGACCTCCACAGCCAATTAACGGATAACGTGGAATCCCTTTGCAGGACTGGTGTCAGGGTTTCTAGGTTCTGACTACTCGTAGCGACTGTAATATATGAAGAAATAACGGCCGAAAACAATGGACTAAGGTTTTTTTCGAGACAGGGAAGAGTCTCAGTATGTATTACATGGTCACCCATCCACGGAGCGGCTCGGCAAGCGTTGCTTTGAAGATAGACCTGTGCGGATGTTATCATGTCGCTACGAGATTCTGCCGAGGAATTAGTTCGTCCTAACTGTAGTTAAATTAATAATTTACAACATTATTTAACACACCTTGACGTAACACAAATCAGTCTATATTCCCCACTTCTTCTCTTCTTTTCGTGTTAGGAGGCCGTCTCTGATATCAGAGTTAATTAAGCCGCCTCTGGGAAACTCACACGCCTCTGACTTGGCTATCTATAAAAGTCCAGATTTCCTCACGACGTTTTCCTTCACCGTTGCCTGTGATGTCCAAGATAAACTTAGAAAGTTTATATGAATTTGAAAAAGTGTCATTGTTACTTGCCTGGATTTTAAACCCACGACTTTACGCACGAGAGGTGAGTTCTTAGCCATGGGTCACCACTACATTACACCTTACTGAAAAAACACTAAAACTAATTCCCTGGCAAGATTGTTATTGTATGTGTTGACACATACAATAACAAGTTGCCGAACACAATTCCAGCGACATAATTATTTAAACAACAAAGCACTGAAGTAAATTTATTTTAGATCTAATCTGTATTAAGTGATCCACTGCGATTTGATAACAATGTAAACGTCAAGATGCTGGTGTTGACTCAAGATTTCCATACCTGTCCCTTTCTAACTTGAGAAGTCAAAGAGAGAGGGCCGGCCAATCAGGTGATTGAATTGTATCACACAATAGAATGGAAATTAGATTTAGTGAATCACATTGTTCGTTTGTTTATGTAGGGAGGGGAGCTATATCGATAAATGATAATTCTGGGACAATAAATGGCTCGTATTTATTTGTGTCTGGATTTCTTGTTTGGGCGGATAATTGTATTGTAATAGCTGTCATTGGGATGGTATTCGATGTAATAAGCGTGTGTTATTGAATCGTGCATCGAGTGTTTCATTAATATTGTGTTTTTAAGACTATATAACATCACAACAATATTCCCCGAAGAGTTAGACAGAGGTGCACCAGCGTACCCACATTTTTTCAGTTATGTTTAAGTTGCCTGTAATAGGGGGCGAGCCCATTGCCATCCAAAATTCCAGATGGAAAAACCCAATAACACTTTGCCGGACTCGAGAATCGAACTCAGGACGTCTTGCTCTATCACTTTCGATCTCTAGAACCGTTAGTCTGGGCGACTGTAACGGTTAGGACCTGGCAGGTAAATCAAATTTCCAAAGAGGGGGTAGATACAATAGTTTATTAAAGAAAAATAATTATATAAAATATTAATATTAACCCGAACATCGAGCGCGTGTTAAATTCAAGACCGCCGAAAGAAAACCACTATCCTGTAGTTCCCAGAACGTAGGTGACTGGAGGCAGCCAGGTAGGTAGGTCGATCTTTTTATCGGAGGGTAGCATGTAGAGTTGTTCAGCCACGGCCCTTGCAGCAACAGCGAAAGATTGTCCGGTACGGAAGAACCCCAATCTGGATTTATACTGAATTTATTTATTTGTCTATTTGTTCATGTAACGTGTAAGTAATAAATCAGTTGTTGTAAAATATGTCGTTCGAGATTACGATAAGAAAGGTGGCAGAGGTACAATTAACTACTGTGTAGACACTATCACTCTGCTGATTCGTAGTGCCAAGTCGTTCACGCAGTAGCATATCTTTATCTCAGAAAAAAAATCTTTCATTCAACTAGAAGGTAGAAAGGTGTTAACTATAAACAAGGTTTAGTGCTAATTTACAAGCTCTGTTCTCGTTAGAGCCTGTGTTTATGGTCACATTTAAGAGTTAGTGTCTCTAAATCTTATGACAAACAGCTATAACCCACTGTTTAGTAGGGTTAGTGACGTAAGAAGTCACTTTTTAGTTTTAAAAATCAAGAGTGAAATTTCGAATGTGACATGAAAACTTTATGTTGTCACTTCTATAGTTTTATTTGGAACCTATGGTATACATGTATATGTCATGGACCAAGTGATTAATCAGTGTATTATGAATCAAGTCAAGTCAAATCAGCCAATTTAATTAATACTAATTCAAACTTATATATTTATCACATTTTCTGGTTATTATAAATATTGATACGCAACTCGATAATTATGGTCAATGAATTAGTCCAACAGCGAGCGAAGCGAGCTCGGGCGTTTAGAGCACCCCAACACGGATAAGTTAGGTTCGCTCACTTCAGCTCCCGTCATCCGACAGGAGCTGAAGTGAGCGAACTCGGCTCCCGTCATCTCTTTCATGTTAGGTTACTCAAGACCCTGCAGACAGAAATATCCGTCTTTAAATATCCGTTGACTTTGTTGAAATGTAATTAAATTAAATTTACTTATTTGCAACAATATAGGTACTTATATAATAACATCGTAAAATAATTTTAGTCTCACTATATTCGACTTATCAGTCGTGCAAATATTTCAAGTAGGTATGTATGCATAAAAATATCATGAAATAACATCAATGTCATTGATCATTAGTCATACATGATGTGTCATAATAAAAGTAACAGTCTTGCTTCATTAATATTAATTAAGGTACATTATATTATAAACGAGGGCCTTTCAGGGACACGACCTTCAGTAATGAAGAATGCGACCAAGAAGAGATATTATAAACGATATTAAATTAAATTATGGGATTATATGTCACAGTTGAGTTTGGTTTGTTCAGCCAGCTCGCGAATATGTATCCTCCGACTGCACAGCATGATTTTCTTCTTGTTTACTTCTAAAATGTTACCGGAATAATGGTTATAATAGAATTAGATATTTATTGTGATAAACGATATTCATATGATGGTAAAAGATATCTATAAATACAGTACAGTAAAAGAAGAGCTTCCGTGGAGTTTCTTGCCCTTCTTCTCCACGAGAACTAGTTCAGCGAACGGGCGGTAAGCTCTCTCGAGTCTCAATATGAATTAATTGACAAACCTAATTGAAATAAATACCTAGTCTTGTCTTTCTGTGCTTTTCTTCATAAAACCTTTCCCTTATACACCACATACATAGGAACTCTGATACACAGTAAATAACCAGCAACCATCTTGACATTCCAAACTTGCTATCTTCGTAAATATCGATACTTTTATATGAAGTTCCTTTATGATTCTAAAAAGTGCCTGGCCAGTGGAAGGTTGGTTTCCGTGAGTCGGAACCGGAAGTCGCAGAATACGCGGTGAGTCGTATGCTATTGCGCACCAGTGAGTCGGGGTGATGATATCCCAGTGAGACGGGATAGTGCTGCTGGCTGCAGTGGGTCGGAGCGGTGATGATGTCCCAGTGAGTCGGCATAGTGTTGCTGGCTCCAGTGGTTTGGAGCGATGTAAGTAGCTGAGGGTGATGACCAGGAATACGCGTCCGCTGCATGCTGGTAGTCAGGATACCCTTGTAGATGCCGTGGGTGCTGCCTGGGTGTGTGACTGCTGCTCGAAAGCTTGAGGAAGTGATGATGACGTTACGATGAAGTAGCTCTGCACGAAAGCTGCGCTGATGTTCATCACGTCGGGGTCACCAGTTTGGGGGGAGGGGGGGGTCACCAGACAGGTGTTGTGTCTGGTCCGGGCAACTGCCCTACGGTTATTGTCGGACTGTTGTATGTGTTCAAGTCACACCGAAGACTTTGCTGGCGCGATGCAGAATTTGTGTGACTTCATGACATTAGTTCGTAAGTGGCGGCGTCGATGCCGCTACACTTACATACTCCTATTGCTTCTTTTACGTTCATACATCTGGTCATACACGCACTCAGATTATGAGTACTACTATCTATGTCCCAACATTCCCACTCACGTCTGCCTCACCTATAACTTTTATTAGTCGCCTTTCATTCATCATACATTATCATTTTCCTATTGGTTTTAAAAAAAGACCGAAAGACAACTCACAAATGGTTTCATAAAACATAAGCAATACATCTACAATGCGGCATTATCACACAATTGCAGTACATTCTCAAATCATAATCGCTACGTGCCTGGACCTGAACTCCGGAGCGTGTGCGATGCACTCCGCTCCATCATGGCGGCTGGAGCTAGGGAGCTATAAATTGCTCGGGAGCTCCCGTCTGACAGCTACCAAGTTCAATTAAACTGACACTACGTTTTCTACGAAATTTGATGATGTGTGGATTCGAGGAAGATAAATTTATGAGGTGGAGATGAATGGTGTGGGTATTGTTATTGGCAATTCAGATTGAGGAATTTTGGAGCGGCATATATAATTATGTAAGAGTTGAAATAAAGGAGATGGCAGGTGCGTTAGCTCGCTGCGGCAGACCTTTATGCTTATTCACATACGTAGGTACCTAACTTAAAAGGCAATATTTATTTATTTATTTTCTTTAAAAAAATCATAGTTATAGTTATACATAACTGGGCGAAATGTAAGTGTACTATCGGTTCACCTCTACCTAATCCTTCGGAGAATACAGGTTCTATGTTATGTGTAAGTTGTGTAATAAAACACTAGACAGACAACAGAGCTAGTACAAAGCAAGCAGTTGAGTCCAAGGACAGTGAATAGGAAAATACTCAAGAATAAATAATACTCACGTGTAGTTGGTAATTTAGAAATAACACATAGCT
Source organism: Orthosia incerta (assembly GCA_948252205.1). Classification (NCBI taxonomy): domain Eukaryota; kingdom Metazoa; phylum Arthropoda; class Insecta; order Lepidoptera; family Noctuidae; genus Orthosia; species Orthosia incerta. Next base: position 1,094,607 of record OX411748.1, on the reverse strand, counting down.
TGGACTTTGAACTAATCTTGATTTTCCAGTTCACACATCAACTAAATACAATAATCCACTTAAACGCAACCATCTTCCAAGCTCGTCCCTACTAGCCTGCCCAACTCGCTCAATAGGCCTCTCGTCAGAACATTCTCCTCTCCAAACGTCAACCGTCATTAGAACTGACGTCATTTGACTTTCGAATATATTCTAGAGTAATCAATTTAACAACTTTTAAATACTATTTTATGTTAAAAATAACAAATTTATTGCTAAACCAATAAAATATCAAATCAAATTTTATCAAATCAGGTTTGTGTTTATCAAAGAAAACCTAAAAGTTGTTTGTTGTTGTTTGTTGTTTGGCTTGCCTTGATCGAATTTAATAGATTTTGTATTTTTAGAATTATAGTGATCTTGATTGTATCAAATTATTCAATCTGGTAGCCCTGAGAGAATAATCATTCAAAAAACCAAAAAACCCGACTGCATAGCATGGCTTTCTTCTTGTTTACGTCTTTTTAGTTCGCTTCTTAAGCAGTCGTGTTTTTTATTTTTATAATTATTATTTTTTATTCATACAATTTTTTTAATTAGGTACATTTAAACATATAAGTTTCATATATTCTTGAAATCATCTCTTAAAACCCTTTATTTTGATATCCCACACTATGGATTTGGAAGAAAATAAAAAATTTTCAAACCCCACAATATGGCGCCTGAAAGCCGCCATTTTTCTATTTTTTTTTTTTATGTAGCTAGTGACTCTAGCAAGGTTAAGACAAATCGATTGATGTAAGGATCATCAAAATCGGCCAACGTGTTTGGTCTCTAGAATGCCACATAGGAACAAACATACATACATACATAGACTGATAGACACATTACCCTCTTTCGGCAGTCGGGTAAAAAAAATACATAATTGTAAGGATTTTCGTCAGCAGATTTTTGAAAAGCATTGTTTTCAATATGTATCTCTTGAACAAGCTTATTGAACTGATTTTTATTCAAGCAGACATAACTCCAGAATAATATTATAAAACTGTAGATCGATTTGATTTTCGCATCACCGCCTGACGGTCCACTAATTTAATTACGAAAATCTCTGTCAATAGCTGCTCAAAATTGCGATAAATTTAAATTAAATGTACGAGTAAGATTAGCTTCCATACCCGTAGAATTCAATGTGAAAAATAATTAAGTTGAAACAGCTTGTCATCAGTCTTGTATGCTGACAGCTATACAGTCAATCATCATCATCACTTCACCCAAAAGACGTCTTCTGCTGGACCAACATCACATCGACCGGTCCTGTGCTTCTCGCGTCCAACGGACTCCCGCAGCCGAAAAAAATGTCCGGCGATATTTGGGTAGTACGAGTATACAGAGAAAATACGGAGGAGCATAATAATAACAGCTGCACGGGTCGATCTTCAAAGTTAAGCAACGCTTGTCGGGGTCTGTCCGGGGTATATACCGAGACTCCTCCGTGCCTCGGAAAGCACGTTAAGCTGTTGGTACCCGCTGTCATTGGACATCTTTGATAGTTGCTACGTATAGTCAGAAGCCTGAAATCTGACATCAGTCTTGCCAAGGGATATCTTGCATTTACTGGATTGCGGCGGACAGACAGATAGTCGCTCCATATAAAAGTATCCAGCTGTATGCGCTTAGACTGGAAGCCAAACCCAACATAGTTGAGAAAAGGCTAAGCAGATAAACGAAAATACTAATGCCATAACGTTATTAAGTCTATTTAGAAGTGTCTGTAAAGGGGTCTGAACCTCTTAAGCCTTTTGGTACCGTTGATGAGAATAAATTGAAATACTGCTAACTTTTAATTAATATTAAGTAGCAAGTGAGTCTTCTCATTAAAAACTCATGTAAAGTGGGTGAAAATTAATAAGTTCCTTACTTTAGGCGCTTTATCGGTTTATGAGGTCTGACGTTTTTGACTTGTTTATGTATGTATGTGGTGGAGTTAATTTATTTGAGACAAGATATTGTATCGCAGTGTCTAGAGGGAAAAATTGTACATACAACTGAGTTTTACATAGATATATATGTGGGATTAAAATACCGTTTCTGAACGCATCATTTTAAAGTTAAACTCAATTTCCAAACGTCTGAGATAACTTCAAGGACTGGATTAAGAGAAAAAAAAACGAAGTCATGATGGTGGTATCGAAAATGTGCTCGAAGTATTTTTATTATTAACTGTTGTCAAGTGATAATTCAGCGTATATTGTGGTGCGAAATAAACGTTTTTTGAAGTGAACCTTGGCCGTCTCATTGTCACGCCCTTCATCCCACAAATTTTGGGGGCTCGTCCGGGATGATAGCGGACGAAAGACGGCGGTTGGTGTGTTTGGTTCAAATGTAAAAGCACGCGGTTGATAATACTGGAGGTGTACGATTATTGAGGTGCTGTGGCGTTCGTGGTGTTAAGGTGGTGGTGGTGGGTTGTCGCGAATTATTGAGGTGCAAAGGCGTTCAAAGACGAAATTACGATGCCACCAAAACTTGATATGGCGGAAAAGTCGGCGCCCGCGGCGTCGTCGTCATCGTGGTACTACGACGGTATTATACCCAAATTCGATGGTGAAGACAAGGCGTACACATCTAGTAAGTGGATTCAAGACGTAGAAGAATATTCGGAGGTTTTGCAGTGGACGTCGCTGCAAACTCTTATGGTGGCAAGGCGTTCGCTGTCAGGTGTAGCAGCATTATGGTTGAAAACTGAGAAAATTCATAAATCTTTTGATGAACTAAAGGTGGCATTAGCGAAGGAGTTTCCTGATGCGATCAACTCTAAGGAGGCTCACGAGCTCCTAGCAGCTCGTAAAAAACAAAAAGACGAGTCATATTACGAGTACATGTTGTCGGTGAAGGAATTGGCAAAGCGGGGCAAGATAGCGGATTACGTGGCGGTTCAATATATCATCGAAGGAATACCGGATTATGAGACAAACAAATCCATATTGTATGGCGCTACCACATACGGTGCTCTTAAAGAAAAATTGTTGATTTACGAGAATATGAAGAAAAACGCATTAAAAGCGTCGAAGCGGCAAACCGAACATAAACCTAGAAGCGAAAAAACAAGCTCAAGCTCTCATCAAGATGGTCGGCGGTGTTACAAATGTGGTGACAAAGATCACATTTCGTCATCATGTACCAAAGGTGTAAAATGCTTTAAGTGTGGTGCATTCGGCCATGTTGCGCCGCAGTGCACTCATGCTACCAACATAACAGATGGCGGAAATCGAACCGGGAATGGCGGCCATAGACAACCGAAGTCTATGACGTGCATGAAGACCGGCGAAGTGAACGAAGGGAACGTAAATGTCAACTACAATGACGTGAACTGTGACATTGACAAGAACGATCTTCCGTGCGTGTTGAATGTAAACAATGTCGGTCGTAAAACAATAAAAGTTATTGAAATCAATGGTGTAAAAGTCGAGTGCCTTATAGATTCGGGTAGTGATTTAAATTTAGTAACTGAAACTGTGTTTTTGATCTGCCTAATGGCCATTTTGTAAAAGAAAATGTTGTGTTAACAGGATTAGGTGGTCGGCAAGTAAAGTCTTTAGGAAAGTTTAATTGTAACATAAGTATTGATGATAATAAGTTTAATATATCCTTCTTTATTGTGCCAAGAGATGCAATGCCTTTCCAAGCTATTTTAGGTTGTCCGTTTTTGGAGGTGGCTACTGTTTTATTTGATAAAGGGATTGTAAAGATCATGCCGCAGGACCACAACTTATTAAGGTGCTTGATTTCAGATAGCAATAGTGGGCCTACAAATTTTATACCTCAGGAGCACATCCGCTCTGCAGTTCAGGAGTTAATATCTACTTACCAGCCGCAACAGAGGAAAGAAGCCCCAATTGAGATGAAAATAATTCTAAAGGATGACATTCCAATTGCACAGCGACCCAGGAGGCTGTCCATCCATGAACAACGAATTGTGGAAGCACAGGTAGAAGAGTGGCTGTTAAAAGGTATAGTGAAGCCAAGTTTTTCTGAGTATGCTAGCCCTTTGGTTTTGGTAAAAAAGAAGAATGGTCAAGTGCGTGTATGTGTTGATTATCGCAGGATCAATGAAAAGATGGTCAAGGACCAATTTCCTTTGCCGATAATCGATGACCATTTGGATAAGCTGTCAGGAGCTAAAGTTTACAGTAAGCTGGATTTAAAAGACGCATTTTTTCATTTAAAAATTTGTGATAAGTGTACTAAATATACTGCCTTTGTCACTCAGTCAGGACAGTATGAATTCAACAGAGCTCCTTTTGGTTTGGCAATATGTCCAAATTATTTTACAAGATTTATTAATCTTATTTTCCGTGATTTGATTTCTAAAGGCTATTTGTTAATTTTTATCGATGACATAATTATCCCTACTATAGATTATGAAGAAGCAATAGAACGACTAAAGTTGGTATTAAAAGTAGCATCTGAGTATGGCTTGATCATTAATTGGGAAAAAAGTGATTTATGTACAACAAGAGTGGAGTATCTTGGTCACGTGGTGGAGGATGGATCTGTTAGACCCTCAACAAATAAAGTAGAAGCGGTGATGAAGTATCCGGAGCCGAAGAATGTTAAACAGGTGCAAAGTTTTATTGGTCTTACATCATATTTTCGAAAGTTTATTGAAAGATATGCAATTATTGCAAAGCCGCTCTCTGATTTACTTAAGAAGGATTCTAAATTCATATTTTCAGATGAACAAAAGCATGCATTTAACACTTTGAAGAAGAGACTGTCAGAACAACCAGTGTTGAAACTGTTCAATCCACAGCTGCCCACTGAGATGCACACTGATGCTTCTATGCAAGCCTATTCAGCTATTTTGTTACAAAAGGATCCAAATGACCAGATGTTACATCCTGTTTATTATTCAAGTAAGAAAACTACTGATGCTGAAAAAAAATACACAAGTTATGAACTAGAAGCTTTGGCAGTGGTGGAAGGTGTAAAGAAATTCAGAAGGTACCTGTTGGGAATACCCTTTAAGATTGTGACAGACTGTTTGGCCTTTGAGATGACACTGAAAAAAAAGGATTTAACCACTAGAGTTGCAAGATGGGTTTTGTTGTTGCAAGAGTATGACTATACTGTGGAGCATAGATCTGGAACGAAAATGAGGCATGTGGATGCCTTAAGCCGCAATCCCTATGTAGGATTAGTCACTAGAAGTTTGCATGAACAAATAAGAAGAGCCCAGGAGCTGGACGATGGCATCAAAGCAATATTCGATATACTCAAAGAAAGAACAAGTTACGGTGATTACTATGAGCAGAATGGACTGCTTTATAAAGGTGATGAATTGTTAGTAGTGCCTAAAGGAATTGAATACGACATTATAAGGAGAGTTCATGGGAATGGGCATTTTGGAAAAAAGAAGATGATAGAGCTGTTAAATAAAGATTTTTATATAAAGGATGTGATAAGAAAAATAGAAGAAGTGATTGCAGCTTGCATTCCTTGTTTGCTTGCCATGAAAAAAGAAGGAAAGCAAGAAGGGTTGCTGAATACCATTGACAAGGAGAATATACCTTTAAATACTTTACATTGTGACCATGTTGGTCCATTGTCTGAGACTAAGAAGCAATATAACTACATATTGACCATAGTTGATGGATTCACCAAGTTTGTTTGGCTTTTTCCTACGAAGACTACTAATGCTAAGGAGACATTAGATAAGCTCAAGTTGCATCAGCAAACATGGGGTAACCCACGGAGAGTAATCACGGACAGAGGAGCAGCTTTCATTAGTGGTGAGTTTGCTGAATATTGTGCCACTGAAAATATCCAACATGTCAAAATAACTACAGGAGTACCACGTGGCAATGGCCAGGTGGAGCGCATCCATCATATTGTAGTTTCAGTACTAACTAAGTTGTGTATTGAGGATGATAAACAGTGGTATCGGCATATCAGTAAGGTGCAGAGATCCATCAACAGTACTTACCAGCGGAGCATTGGTATGTCACCCTTTGAGCTACTTACAGGAAGCAGAATGAGGTCTAAGGAAGATGTAGAATTAATCACTATGTTGGAGGAAGAAAGCAGAGAGTTATTTGTGCAAGAAAGAGAGGAGTTAAGAGAAAAAGCAAAAGTTCAAATTTTGAAGGTTCAAGAAGAAAATAGAAGAAATTATAATAGAAAGAGAAAGGTGGCGAGGAAGTACAATGTTGGCGATTATGTCGCCATAAAACGGACGCAATTTGGAACCCATATGAAAATCAAACCCAAGTTCCTAGGTCCATATAAGGTTGTCGAGGTGCTGGGATATGACAGATACAAGGTGGAGAAGGCAGACTGTAGAATGGAGGGTCCAGTGAGAACATTCTCTGCTGCAGATTACATGAAGCCATGGCCCGAATAGAGGTATTGATAATTTGTTGTTTACGGTAGCCATTTCCTCCTTATACATTTTCAGATTAGCTTATTTTTCCTTACGTTAATAGTGTTGCAAAGGGTTTGTATCTCTATTTCATTAGGTGAAATTGTTGTTTACAGACCATTGTTAACTGTGTATTTGATGTAATGTCTAGGCTAAGTCTTAGGTATTTTCATACAAGTTTTTTTTTGTTTGTTAGCCTAACTTAAGTAACTAAAGTTAAGTCTGCATTGTTTATTGTTAATGTAGTAGTAATTCTGTTTAAATGATGTTAGAGTCTGAGGCCAGACTTATATAGGATGGCCGAGTTGTGGGATTAAAATACCGTTTCTGAACGCATCATTTTAAAGTTAAACTCAATTTCCAAACGTCTGAGATAACTTCAAGGACTGGATTAAGAGAAAAAAAAACGAAGTCATGATGGTGGTATCGAAAATGTGCTCGAAGTATTTTTATTATTAACTGTTGTCAAGTGATAATTCAGCGTATATTGTGGTGCGAAATAAACGTTTTTTGAAGTGAACCTTGGCCGTCTCATTGTCACGCCCTTCATCCCACATATATAGCACTTAAACGTTAATTAACATTCGTAACCAAATAATACTGAGCATTAATTTATCCGTCTCCTTATCAAAATCACCTACTTGCAAAATGTCCTATGAGCAGATCGTACTATTTTCGACATTACCTATTAGCAGAATGAGCTACTGTCAAAGTACTTCTTCTTCAGTCGGTCCCTCATTACTGAGGATCGTGATCACTGGAACTGGCCCCTTTAAGCGGACAATCTGCCTCCATCGACTCCGGCCCAAAGTTGCCATCACCACCTGCTGGAATTTGCTTGAGGACGTTTCACTTGGTCAGACCATCGTGTTGGCGACCGGCCTTGTGCTCTCTTTCCTTCGGTATTGCCAACAATGACCAGCTTTTCAAGGCTGCTATCTCCCCTTCGCATTATGTGGCCAAAGTAGGTCAAAATACATCATCATCATCGGTATTTTAATTTTCTCTCTGTGAGAGGGAATGGGCTGTAATCCACCACGCGGGCCCAGTGCGGTTTGGTGGATGTCACATGTCAAAATACGCTGTAAGCCAATTGTAGACAATCGGGTCTTGATATTGAGTTGTGAAATGATAGAAATAGGTGTACGTTTGGCTGTCCATGGGATTTGGAGCACCCGTCTCCAGCACCACATTTTGAATGCGTCTTTCCAGAGGAAAATCGGGCAAATCAGCGAGCTTTGGTTTTGCAACTTACACCACGATTTTTCTAGATGTTCTGAAGATGCGTCATAGCCATGGCCATGTCTTTAGCCATGGCTATTCGTCACTTTATTTCCGGGACGCAGCTGCCTTCATTATTAATACTTGAGCCTAGATAATATATATATCGTCGACCACATCATCACTTACCATCAGGTGAGATAGTGGTCAAGCGCGAGCCTATCAATAATATAATCTATCAATCAATTTAGCTTTTAATAGATTTTTTGTTTTTAATTATAAATTCTGTAATTATCTCCGCATAATTTAGTGCATGCTGTGCTTTTCTGTAAGTGATGAGGCACTTAGACTTAAGTTTGCAATGTACAAATTTATAAAGTAACAGTGTACTCATTGTTGAAAAGCCTTATGTTAAATAAAATAAAATATAAAAAAAAAGATAAATAAAACTGTCTACGGTATCCATACCCTGGATGCCATTGGCGCCCGTTAGCTTTCCCGCACGATCTATCAAGCAACCACACGTATTCACAAGCTTTCAAAGCTGTCAAAGTACAGTCATGCTAAAAAAATACAGTCGATTTTTCGTCATGGTTCATTGTACATTTTATTCTAGAAGTAAAATTGAAAAAAAAGGAATAATTAAAGCAATATTGCATTTTATGGAGCATCAACCGTCTGATGGTGGTGTTACAAAGACATCTGATGGATGGTTCGATGGAACATAGAACTGTAATGCAGGCTCACAATCGAGGGTGGAGGCGACGCCGAAAGGAGAAGTTGTGCAGCTCCGTGAGCTCGTCGCGGCAGTCGGTGCTGCGAATAACGACTCGCTTCCGGTCGTGGTCCAGTCCATGGTTGGGAATGATAGCGTATGGGACGCAAACGTCTACTTTTGCAAGGAAGTGATGGTCGCAAAGGAGGCGGCAGAAATGGAACAAGAGGATACAATCGCCCACCCTATCCGTAGCAGACGCACCGGACACTGAAAATCACATGGTGGCCGGCTGCCACAAAGTGTAACATGCGGGTGATAACTTGAGGAGTTTCGTGCCACAACTGACAGAAGTGTGAAGAATTGACCAAGTAGTCGATCGGTAAAAGGTTTCAGTCTGATAGACCCCTCCGCTAGCTTCAGGGCGGAGAACATATAAAACTTAAACGAGAAATGTTTACTTTCACTTTAAAAATTTGAATAAAATTATTCCTTTAAAAATCTTATGTTAATGTGGTACGAGTTCCATTCCAATTATTATGTTTGCAGGACGTTTTGCTACTATTTCATTTTGAGAATTGGACGATCTGCTCATATGTTGCGAAAAGGGCGTTTTGATACGGAGTCACTAATATTTTAAATGCGAAAGTAACTCTGTCTTTCTTTTTATTAACTTTTTACGTCATAAGGACTGAACGGATTTGGATAAAACTTAGCACGCGGATAGACGGTCTTGGATTAGGCCATAGACTACTTTTCATCCCGGAGATAATAATATGTTCCCTTGGGAAAATTTGCACGCAGAAACTGGTATTTTATAAATAATTCACAATGATTCTGTATTTTATAAAACCAAATCAAAGTTGTCGACCTAGTACTAACGAAGGGACTTCAATCTAGAAGAATTTTTCCAAAAGTCTTCAAAACTCAGACTTTAAATTGCAACTTTCAAACTATTTAAATTACTAGAACTGGAGTATGTTCTTGACTTAACAATACTCAATTTAAAATCTCTTCGTCAATTTGCTACATTCAGTTCCAATTGGAGTTTCTGCAATTGCCATAGAAGTTTAGATTAGTTCGTTTTAAAAAACGCAGACTTTTATTTAAATGATATAATTTTTTTCTGACAATTGTACGCAGCGAGCGTTTTAACATTATTTGACAGGCTTTTAACGTTAATTTTTAATAGAACTCTTGTAAGAAATTACTTTTCTGCCTATTTTACAAAGGGGTTGACTCAGCTAGCCTACGACGGAATTATAATATAAATATAATAATTTCCTTCCAGAGAAGTTTCTTTATCTAAAATTTATTAAGGCTCCTTTTATGGCGATGCAAATTAATTTTCATAAAGTGCGAGGTCTTAATGAAATCGTACATAAATAAAATAAGTAAAACAAAATAATTCATTGACGATGAAAAAACAAACTTAATATCCTGCAAGTACTCCATTAATTGGCTACCTCGCTAAAGAAACCGTTCACACTTTTCCAACTTCCTCAATTTCCTTATAAAAAGCGTTGGAGATCGCTTACTAAACACAAATTACTCGAGTATCGATTAACAAGTAATCAGCAAAGCGAGAGGGCATTAAAAAACTTATTGACTTTACTGAGCGACGTTTAGACTGCGGACCGGAGGGAGATTGGTTCACAAACTTGTTCGACGACTTCAGAAAGTAGTTTTGAAGCTTTGGAGCGGTTTTTTTCTTCTTATTGCTGCTGTAAGTTCTTGTGGGCTGCAGGTTGTGAGTTCGGAACTTGGCTTTTTCAATGTCAGAGTACTTTGTAAGTTAATTTTAAAAGAACGCTGAAGATCTCGAAGAAGCACAATTGGACGCTAGCTTAGCTTGAGACCGTGCAAAGTGGAGAAATAGAAATACGGAGAAAGATAAGAACGGCCAACGGCCAACTCAAAGTAAATGCGATTAAGTCGCGACACAAGAAGAAGATAAAACGTGAAACTGCGCCTTTGGTCTGAAAATATCGTCATGGAATAAAAAACTTGGCTATCAATGCTCGCAGGTTTTCTGAGTGTAAAGACATACCTATACGCTACAGTGATACTGCCAGACGGTTACGTAATAATCGTCTTTATTATAGCTTATTCCAAAGTCGATTTATTCAAAATTGGCTATCCATATCCTACTTTACATAAGTACTATACGCAAAACTGGCGCCCATTCTCCTTGACCATAAAGTGGCGATGTCATGGCATTCTGCCAACCACTACCGACGGGGCTCGTCGCATTGCTGAGTGCATAAGATACTTCTTAACAGAACCTCATCATGCGCTGCATTTTAAACACGATCAAGCTATTTTTTTATTTAAATCAGTGTTTTATTTAAGTGTGTCATACTGCAAACAGTTTGCGAGGGCTTGGCGGTGGAGTGGCACGCTTGGCGGCTTGCCAAACTGTACGCAGGGGAATCACTTGAGCTGAGCACTTAAGGCGTTTTCTTCGGACGCTCAATGCTGCATTCTACCTTAAGTGAGTTGCAAATCGTTGGAATTGTAAATGTATTGTAGAGTGTACGATGCACAGAAGATTTCTCTAAAATGAAAAGCTGTGTTTGTTTCACCTGATTAAATCGTGCATTACGCACGCTAATGTTTTCCTTGCAGTTTAAGATTTTAATGCCCGAAAAATCTGAAAAGAAGAGAGAGAGAGAAGTCTGTTAAACAATTAAAATTCTGACTGGTCTTATAAAATCTTTTTGTGTTTGAAATCAAAAGGAAAAAAGATGACTGTTTTCAAAAACTGGTGGTGTCCCAAACTTCATTCAAGACAAGACAGTAAATGTTGTGCATGTGAGATAGTTTGGAATACATACACTCAATTCACAGCATATGTCTTTACACGCTGCACACTTTTAGTAAAAGCACTTCAAACTAGAATGAAAACGGTAGTCGGGTGTCGGTGTAAGAATATGTTATTTTTTTTACAGCAGTATTTATTTTTGGGATTGTCAACATCATGTGTCATCAGCAGTGTCGGCAGAACAACAGCCGGTAAGGTGGAATACATTCAGAAGATTGCGGGTAAGATCTAATTGAGTTTCGCACATACCAGGGAAGCATGGCACATAAGGGACGAGGCCTATACTTAGTCGTGCGTAAAACAAAGTTTGGTAATTATAATGATGAAGACCTAGTTCAAAATCAAAATAAAAATCGTTGATTGATAGTTTAAACTTATCTTCAGAGTAATCTCAGAACAAAAACATACTTAATTCGTCGTCATCTTTGTAATTTTGACTGAAAGACGTCCAAGTGTGGCCACACCGACCGATCCTGTGCGTCTCGCATCCAGCAGACTCTCGTAACCTACACCAGATCATCGGTTGACCTTGTGGGAAGACAAAAAATACAAATTAATGGGCGCAAATTATTACAACTATTAGAATACTCTACTAAAAAAAAATACAATATAAAAACTTCATATAAACCGTTATATAAAACAATTGAATGGAGTACTAGTTCTAGCGACGCTGAACAACAAAGTTAAATCTTTCATAAAAATATCGTTTAAATCCTAATTGAAAATTATCGTCGGCAACTCTTTAAACTCTTAATGAAATTCTAGCGTTTTTGTGACACAAGGAGCCATAAGAACTGCGTAAGAACCGAGAGAGAAATCGTTACAATTAATCTTGCGTGATATAAAGTCTATACGAAAAGCCTCTAAACTATGCTCTAAACAGACTCAGGACTCAGGTTTTCCAAAACAAAGTAAACCAAAAGGTACTGTACACACTTAGTATCGTGTTCCGCGTGCCTGCTTGTTACAGGAGCTAAACCAAAGATGTCGAACTGGTAGCCGGATTCTGGGCTGAATCTATTTTAATTGCCATCGAAACGCAAAAAATAAGTAGATACTGAAAGTAGCCCTGAATATAATTTAATTATTTATTAAAATCTCCCTATCAACTATTATTACATGTGTATACCTAATGTGATAGCGCGGTCTTAAAATTAACTTATCTACAATATAAAACTATGGAAAACTAGTAGTACTCATAATAACATCTAATAATAATACACACTCTGGCAAAATTAGCGGAATAAGAAAAAAATATCGTAAAACTTATACCTAATTGATAGAACAATTTAACATAAATAAACATAAATTATTACATAGTTAGACTTAAACAGTTTGGTTTTACAAGGGGTCGTTCAACTACTGATGTGTTGTGGTGTTGAGCTTTTAGGACATATTTATAATGCATGGGAAGATAGGTGCGATGACTTGGGATTTTTTTGTGATTTGTCCAAGGCATTTCATTGTGTTCTTCATGAAACGCTAAACAGGCAACTCCGCCACTACGGGATCCGGGACAGCGCTCTGGATCTTCTAACTTCATACATGAGTGTGAAGATTCAGAGCGTTGACGTTAATAGAAAAAGATCACCCGGATCTATAGTAACAATGGGAGTCCCGCAGGGCTCAATTCTTGGTCCATTCTTGTTTCTTATTTATATTAATGACTTGCCTTACCTCATAAAGGATAACCATGGTATAGTGATGTTTGCGAATGATACTTCAATTTTTTTTTAAACTTAACCGTCAGCAGCTGGTAACTGACAATGTAAATAGCGCGATCTCAAAAGTAGTTCACTGGTTCAATGTTAACAATTTACTTCTTAATGAAAAAATAAAAACAAATGCGTTAAGTTAACCTACCTCACGTCAGGCAGGTGAAAACTGATGTGTTGATAAAGGGCGAAGAATTGAATCCTGAAAATAGCACAGTATTCTTAGGCTTAACCTTGGATGCAAAGCTTCAGTGATATCCATAACATAAATACTAGGAACAAACACAAATTTGTAGTTCCAACAACAAGGCTCAAGAAAATAGGTGGCTCGTTTAGATGTCAATGTGTGCGCTTTTATAATAAGCTTCCAAGCCACGTACAAGTTCTAAGTCTTAATAAATTCAAATCATTCATTAAACGTAAGTTGTGCTAGAAAGCGTTTTATACCATTAAAGATTACGTTGAGGGCAAAAAGGCTTGGGATTGAGCTGCTCCAATTAAAAATTAATTCTGATTTTTTATATTTTCCACGAGAGCAGAAGAAAGTGGAGAGCAGTGGTGGCCCAGTGGTATCGGCCGCGACTTACAAGTTGTAGGTCGTGGGTTCGAGCCCAGGCAGGCGCTTTACTTTGTGTAAATTATTTCATCACCACTGCTCTCAAAACAGTGAAGGAAAACATCGTGAGGAAACCGGCATGTCCTAGAACCAAAAATTCGAAGACATGTGACATCCACCAACCCGCACTGGGCCCGCGTGGTGGATTACAGCCCATTCCCTCTCGCAGAGAGGAGGCCTGTGTCCCAGCAGTGAGAACATTAATAGGCTGATGATGTGATGTGTGATGTGTGTGATATTTTCCACCGTAATTTTTTTTTTTTTTTTGGTTTTCTTGCAATGACAAGAATATTTACTTTTTAAAGTATTATATTTTTATTTTTATTATTGTGAATGTGAAGACTATGTGGACCATTTTTTAATTTATCATAGTTTTTAATCGTGGTCTGGCAGTTTGAGTAATTTATGCGGCCTACCCGAATGTACTTTCTTTGGTATTGTTCGTCGAATCGTTGAACACCTTAAATTCGGTGTTGAGCTGCTCGGTTATTGACAAATGCGTGCACTGACTGGACAGGTCCACTCAATCTGGCTGGTTCTTTCCTCAAAAGACCATTTCAGACATCAATCTACATGGTCTTCACATGATCTAACCAAGATTTTTGTCTGGACTTTAAAAGAAACTGTGACTTTTGAGTTTGTTTCGGCCTTTCTTCTCAGAGTAGTCAGATAAGAAACGCCGATCACATCTAGTTTTAAAAATATGATCGACCTGTAAAAGTGTTTGTACAAACCAACTTACAAAAATAAAATCATTTATCATTTAACGTCAACTTTCATGCGATTGTTTTAACTCTATTCGAACTTAAATAATTTTGAGAGAGTGCCACTTATTGCCACTTTGTGGTTATGTTTTAAATTATCGAAAAAAATTCATTGGCATACTGAGTTATTTGTTTTATTTTTAACCTTTAGATCTTTTTGAAAGTTAAGGACGTCATTGTGCCCAACTTAATCCAAACTGAGAGGGCCAGGGCATTTGAGATGAGGAAAAATTATTAAACATACTGATGATGTACGTAATTCATCATTTACCTGTTTCAACCACTTATTGCCTTTTTCAATGATTCAGAGAGACTAATGTTTTTGTGAAAAGATCAGAACAATGCAGAAAAACAAAACTTCTAACATGAATAATCGTTTCATTCAGTTTCATATTCGCAAAACCCTGCGTTTAAAGGTCGTTCAAGCCATAAATGAGCTGGAGGAAGTTCAAGTTGCAACAGTATGTGAGCTTACGGTACGAAGAAGGTTGAAAGAAGCTGGTTTTGGTTCGTTCATGCTCGCCAAAGGTCCATAAATTGAGGCAGACCACCCTAGAAACACTAAAATTTGCTAGAAAATATCGACTTTGGTCCACGGACTAATGGAGTAAAATATTGTATTTAACCGTTGGCATTAACCAATGGGCCACTATATAGACACACCAGGTATTTATAAAAGTAGAGCGAGACTATACGAGTTATATGGTTTGAAAAAATACATGTTTGATACTCCTTTCCTGGAGTATGTCAAAATTATTTAAAAAGGTTAGCGTTTATGCTAAATCAAAATTATTAAGCGATAAAATAAAAAAATCCAATAATAAAGTAAAAACCACTTGGAAAATTATTAACAATGAAACGGGTAAGTCGGTTAAACAAGATAAAGAATTTGAGATTATGGTCGACAATAAATTAGTTACTAAAGCAGCTGACGTAGCTGAAGCGTTTAATGAGTTTTTTGCCAACATACCCATAACTACGCTGAAAACCTTTTGCTTAGTAGTGTGTCTAAAAGTATTCGTTTATTTAGCTTCGAACATGTCAACACGCCTCGTGATGTAGTTAATGTTTTTAACACACTCAAATCCAAAAACACTGGTGATTACTGGGGCATCTCCATTAAACTTTTAAGTAATATAATAGACATCGTAGCCCCCTATCTAGCTGTTACTTTTAATTAATGTGTTGACTTAGGAACTTTTCCTGACCTCATGAAGAGTAGTAAAGTCATACCATTATTTAAATCAGGTAATAAAAATGACGTTGGCAATTTCCGACGTATTTCCATTTTACCAGCATTTAGTAAAATATTTGAAAAGTTAATACTCAAGCAGTTGCTAAAACATTTTAATTTAAATAGCCTCCTTCATAATGAACAATATGGCTTTACAAAAGGTCGTTCGACTACTGATGCGGGTGTTGCTCTGCTGAAACACATATTTAACGCATGGGAGAACTCGCTAAATGCTATTGGGGTTTTCTGTGATCTCTCCTAAGCTTTTGACTGCGTGCACCATGACACGCTATTGCGTAAACTGCGTCATTACGGTGTGCAAAACGAAGCTCTCGATTTTATAAATTCTTACTTACATAATACAATGTGTAGATGTTAATGGTGAGAAATCTTCCGGGTTACCAGTTCAGTTAGGTGTACCTCAAGGCTCAATACTGGGTCTATTCTTGTTCTTAGTGTATATCAATGACTTACCGTTCTTTTTAAAGGGTATCTGTGAAGTTGTACTATTTGCAGAAGATACCTCTCTTATTTATAAAGTTGACAGGAATAGACATGATTTTGACGATGTAAACAGTGCACTCTCAATGGTTACGGATTGGTTTACAACAAATAACTTAGTTCTCAATTCCAAGAAAACGAAATGTATAAAATTCGCTTTACCGAATGTTAGAAATCTAGGACCCAACATCGTGTTAGATAAAGAGGTGCTTGAAACTGTGGGCTCGGCAGTTTTCCTGGGCATAACAGTAGATGCCAAACTTCAGTGGGGCCCACATATTTCAAGACTAGTGGGAAGGCTTAGCTCGGCCGCCTACGCTGTCAGGAAAGTAAGACAATACACTGACGTTGATACTGCTCGATTAGTCTATTTTAGTTATTTCCATAGCGTTATGTCCTATGGCATTCTGCTGTGGGGCAAAGCCGCTGACATTCAAAATATATTTGTTCTTCAAAAACGAGCAGTTCGAGCAATTTACCAGCTAGGTGCCAGAGTTTCTCTAAGAGATTTTTTTAAAGATATTGGTATTCTCACAGTGGCATCACAATTCATCTTCGCCAATATCTTATATATTAGGCAAAATATACACTTTTACACTAAAAACAGTGAATGGTTCGATGGTCCTAGTTTATCATAATTATGTGACTTCGAGTTACAGCTGTATTAGCTATATTTATTTATTATTTTTAATATACATTTTTTTTTTTTTATTTTATTTTTTTTTTTTATATGTAGGCGGGCACGCCCTTTATGCCTGGAGGCTTTATAATTCGGGTACTAATTCCGTTTACGTTTTTATTTTTAGTTTTTATTTTCGCTTGAGTTTAGATTTCGATGTTTTTGTTGGTAAATTGGCGTGTGCTAGCTGTCACTATGGCGAATATATTTTATTAAAATTTTTTGTGTTGAGTAATGTAAATTATTTGCATACAATTGTATAGAATCAAGTTTTTGTTTTTTTTCTAACTGAACAGACAGCTGTGGCAAAAGCACTAGGAAGTGGTGAAGGGCGGGCGTTTTTGGGGGACTGTCTTACGTAATTTTGACTTTCGGAAAGTGCTGATTCTCAGCCTAGTTTGAATAAATGACTTTTGAATTTGAATTTAACACTCAATATCATGTGATATTTTTATTGTAAAAATGTTTTTTTTAACTGTCCTTATTAACCTTAAAACCGGCCAAGTGCGAGTTGTACTCGCGCCACCATTATCCCAAGAAACGGCAGAAAAACACGTTTATTGTATGGGAGCCCCACTTAAATATTTAATTTATTCTGTTTTAAATATTTGTTGTTATAGCGGCCACAGAAATACATCATCTGCGAAAATTTCAACTGTCTAGCTATCACGGTTCATGAGATACAGCCTGGTGACAGACAGACAGATGGACCGCGGAGTCTTAGCAATATGGTCCCGTTTTCACCCTTTGGCGT
Source organism: Orthosia incerta (assembly GCA_948252205.1). Lineage (NCBI taxonomy): Eukaryota > Metazoa > Arthropoda > Insecta > Lepidoptera > Noctuidae > Orthosia > Orthosia incerta. Next base: position 1,077,184 of record OX411748.1, on the reverse strand, counting down.
ACGGAACCCTAAAAATCAACAACGTGCAGTTTTGACATAAAATCATGTTATTCACACAAAGTGTACTAAATGCGATCTGATTTTAAATTTAAAAGGTGTATTTTAAAGCAAGGAAACCTGTCTTAATATAACTTTTTATAATTAAACTGTAGTTTTTTTTAAATCGACTTTTTTATTTTGTTCCGCAAATTTTGCCGGTGAAACATAGTTCCCTAAATATAAAAACAGAATATTTTAAAATAACAACAGCATGTAACCTACACTCTGTCAAGATAATTAAAGAAGAGGCTTTTGTAAAAAAAATAAAGTCGTATATGTCACGCTTAATACCAGAATGACGGTCTTTAACAAAAACTCGATGTACTTAACGCCTGCTCGGTATCGTAAAATATTCCTGTATTACTGTACCCACAATAAACAAAGTCCTTTTGCAAGTCACAAGACTAATTAAAGCTGAAATTGCAGCACAAATAATATTATTGTGGAGCATTTGCAACACTCGCAACTCGCCGGTTTTGGGGCCCGACGGCGACGTCAGACGAAGTTTTTAATAGTGTTGTGTCGAGTCACCGTCCAGAGTTAATTACTGGCGCTCTGGCCTCTGACACCCTTCACGTGAGTCTCGACCTTATTGACTGCTAGCCAATTAGGTCATTTTGCTTTTTGTATTATTTGGTGTTTAGTGAGAATTTTGTTTATTTTAGTTATTTTTACTTACTGGCTTCTGACAGTGGCTCCTCCTGTGTGAAAGTCAGAAATGATCCCAAGAAAATGCATCTCCGGAATAAAAAATATCAAAAACGTATTTTCCAAGGTCTGTAGAGCAAAATTCATAAGAATTGGTTCAACGGCTTAAGAGTGAAAAGTGCACTGACTGGACAGCTCCACTCAATCTGGCTGGTTCTTTCCTCAAAAGACCATTTCAGACATCAATCTACATGGTCTTCACATGATCTAACCAACATTTTTGTCTGGACTTTAAAAGAGACTGTGACCTCTGAGTTTGTTTCGGCCTTTCTTCTCAGAGTAGTCAGATAGGAAACGCCGATCTCATCTAGTTTTAAAAATATGATCGACATGTAAAAGTGTTTGTACAAACCAACGTACAGAAATAAAATTATTTATCATTTATCAAAACGAGCCGATACGAGTGTGCGTTAGAACCACGGGGAATGTTATGGTTCGTTCCTGGATCCTCGCGCGCACGCTCCTTGTTTATTTCTCTTTCGGAATTTGAAAAAAATCTAATGCATTCACCTCTAATCTGAGTTATTCACTATTTCGCTCTCGAAAGTTCTACGCTTCTCAATTAGTGATGTAGTCGATATAGACTATATATAAACAAATGTATTAATCATTAATTTTTACATTCACTTGCAGCAATACAAATGATTTTATTTTTTTCTACTGCGTTTTATTGACCGTTTAATTAAGCCAAAAGACGGATCTTTATTTCATAGGGTTGAATCTCAAGTGCGACTATAAAGGTTTTCCGCAAGCTTATTACGTAAGAAACAGCAATCATCGTGCGATCAAACGCTTTATGTCACAAAAGTCGGAATTACATACGGTTTAGGAATGGTAGGTCCTACACAATCGTTTGCTAACCGCTCACATGTTTGCAAAATGCACTTATTTCTAAAAACACAAAGTCTCTAAAACTTCTGTAATGAAGAGCAATTATTGCGCAAAAATCGCTATCGTTTTGCTGTTGCAAAAAACGTAATTAAATAAGCCTGCCGGTTACTGCAATGTAAACATTAAATTTTACCTGCTTAGAAAAAAAAGAGTTAGCTCAATCTAACTTAACTATTTAACCAACGCAAAATGATTCTTAAAAACATACTGTAAAACAGCATTATCCCTTCAAACTTTTAATACTTTCCATCATTGATTCCTTCTAAGAATCTACAATGTTAGGTAACATCAGCTCAGTTCAAAGTTGGGTGCGCACCGACAATTTGTCGTAGATTACTGCACATTTCCGATACATTGCTCTCAGCAATGCTGCTCATATCGAGGCTATTCGGCGCAATAGCTCGCTACGTACCGCGCACTTGGAGAGAAATCATGGGCTATTATCACTGGCCATCTTCTGCGAGAAAACTTGTTTTGTTTGAGATTTTACGTGTCTTTCTATTTTCTTTTTAAAAGATCTTTTATTTGAATATAGAATAGTTGCAACTGCATTTCAAAATAAGCTGTTTGTGCAATTCGTCGTTTATGAAGGTATTAAGGCTGCATACAGCATCAGAGCAGTGGTGGCCCAATGGTTACGGCCCCGACTTACGTGTCGTAGATCGTGAGTTCGAACCCAGGTAAGCGCTTTACTTTGTGTAAATTATTTCATCGCCACTGCTCTTAAAACGGTGAAGGAAAACATCGTGAGGAAACCGGCATGTCCGAGAACCAAAAATTCGAAGACATGTGGCATCCACCAACCCGCACTGTGCCCGCGTGTTGGATTAAGGCCCATTACCTCTCTCATAAAGAGGATGCCTGTGTCCCAGCAGTGGGAACATTATAAGGCTGATGATGATGACAGCATCGGAGTATTAAATATTTCCTTGCTTATGATTAACTAGCTCCTGCCCGCGCCCTCGACCGCGTGCGTGTCGGCAATTATCCCAATGGAACACTATCGTATATCCAGGACATGGTTTTCCCCGTGTGTCAAGTTTTATCCAAATCTGTTTAACCATTAAGATGTGAAAAAGGTAACAAACACATAGATACAGTTACTTTTACATTTATAATATGGATTTTATAACATCGTGCTATTGAACTTTGTTTAGCCAGACCGTTAAACAATATAAAAATATATCTTCATAAATAGAAAGTGTAATATAAGATAAACCTCTATTCAAGTCTTCTGACAACGGATAAATGATTGTAGTTCATTATTATGAGTTAAAAGAACAACCTTCTTATAGAAGTTATTATTATTTACTAACTATAGCAGAATCCTAATCTGTCAAAATCACAGCAGCATGGATTCAAAACTTATTGAAAAATGTTTTAACAGTCTACAACGGGCTTTACAAAGATTGTATCGGCACATTCGGCACCCGTTAACGGCTCGTTCGTACAACGAGATGAATATTGAATATTCTAGACTCCGAAAGGATTGCTTAGGATTTTTATTCTGCAGTAAGGCTTTCCAAATCAAATCTTGATTTTGGCTCGTTTACGAGAAAGGTCCCAAATTGAATTGTCTGCCACGTCCCTTGGCGCGGGTAACTCGGTTACTGTGATCATCTGCGTACGAGATATATTTCATCGCATATTGAAGTAAGATTTGAAATATTATTCGTAAAACTTTTTAGGCTAGGCTGTAATTGCATTGGGCGGGCCATAAATGCAGAATGCACCACAACAGATGGGCCCGATTCGTCACGCAGTGAAAGCAAGAAGACGGGCGTAGTCGCCGAGGGAGGCCTACGAAACGCAGGCGTGATGACTTAGAAGCGTTTACGAGAGACTGGCTGGAGGAGGTAAAACATCGGGTAGATTGGAAGGCCATGGGGGATAACTTTGCCCAGTGGTTGGACAATACAGATTTTCTTTTTTTTAGTAGGACTTTTTGGAGACCTTTTAAATTAGTCCTTCTTGTGCTTGAGGTTATCCAAAGTCTTATCGGTCGTAGTAATGCATGCCATCAAACAACATTGCTATGTTCAAGAGGACTTAGACAGCGAGATTATATTCAGTAACACTGATTGTTCAAATGTCGGTCCCATACATTATTAACTTTTGACAATCGTTTTGGTTGAAACACGCTGGGTACCCTATATTGTGGCGTTATGTAAGCATGATTTTATTTATTTTATAAGAGGCACTATCAGCTGATTAGCTGATGCGTGTTTCAAGTAGCTTGGACACATCAATGATGGCAACATTATGACAAGCTCTCATGATTTACTTTTACGAGCCGCTAAAATAGCGCAATTTTCGTACCGATGTAAACTGGTGTATCTAGCTGTTAAACGCTAGTTGTTGATAACACATTTGAATCGCATCTTCAGATGCAATAAACAGTGATATCTCATCCTTATTCCGGCTCAAGTTTCCGAAACCTCCTAAAAAAAAATTGCCCTTCCAAATAGAAGCTGTCTAATGGCCGATCGGTTTAACGACTACCATCAAGCCTAATTGACGTTCCCGCCAAATTTACTGTCTTCAGTCCTGACTGACGGCTGCGATTAAAATGAGTAATATAACGCGAAAACCCGGGATGGCTGGGTTGTTACAATCGAGCCGTCTTCATAGATCGTATTAAATAATTAAAATTTGTTGTTTATTAATTATTTTGGAGGAGTTGGAGTACAAAGCTTTAAGTACTGATTGCGATGATTACGGGAAGTATTTTGTAACAATACTGTATTAAACTGCCATTTAGCAATTTGTGTGTCATGGTAGGCATGTGATGAGGAGGTATGAGAAAATGGCATTACTAAAGTTTTGAGTACGAGGTACGAGTTCGACGCGCGACCGCGACGCGACACCGAGACATGTGTCGCACACAAACTCTCCTCAATTTTAATTGTTCAAATCAGTTACATTGTTAAAAATTATTATTCCACATTGCAATGCAAAGCTAAATTATCAAATGACTATTGGAAGAAGAAGAATACGACGATATGATATTATACTATTATTATAAAAATAAACAAAGATTGGCTTTCATCGAATTATATACAACTAGAGTCCAAAAAATATCGTTTCGTTCGTTTGTCAAAATTGAAGTAAATCAAAAAATGCTTATTTAATTGTTAAATGACAAAATGATCGGGTATTTCGAGTGCGACGCGCGTCAAAACTCGCCCATGACCGAGACCGGCTAGCGGTCATCTATCTGTCGCGCGTCCCGGTCTTGCGCGCGAACTCACTCTCATACAAAGCCTCAGAACAACTGGGGTCGCGCGTCACCTGCCTCGGTCGCGTGTTGCGGTATCGCGTCTGGGTTGCCCGGTGAACTTGCACCTTTAGTAAAGATGTGGCTATAAGAGACGATGGGTGGATTTTGTGAAATATGATATGTCTAGAAAGAGGGTGACTACTGAAAGTACGTCTGAAATAGAAAAGAAAAGTAGAATAAACACAGATGTTACGCCGGCCCCAAATATTAAGGAAAATGAAGGTAGAAGAACACAGATGTTACGCTGGCCCCAAATATTATGGAAAATTAAGGTAGAAGAACACAGATGTTACGCCGGCCCCAAATATTAAGGAAAGTGAAGGTAGAAGAACACAGATGTTACGCCTTCCCCAAATATTAAGGAAAAGAAAGGTAGAAGAACACAGATGTTACGCTGGCCTTAAATATTAAGGAAAAGAAAGGCAGAAGAACACAGATGTTACGCCGGCCCCAAATATTAAGGAAAAGAAATGTAGAACAACACAGATTTTACGCCGGCCCCAAATATTAAGGAAAAGAAAGGCAGAAGAACACAGATGTTACGCCACCCCCAAATATTAAGGAAAAGAAAGGCAGAAGAACACAGATGTTACGCCGGCCCCAAATATTAAGGAAAAGAAAGGCAGAAGAACACAGATGTTATGCCGGCCCCAAACATTAGGAAAAGAAAGGCAGAAGAACACAGATGTTACGCCGGCCCCAAATATTAAGGAAAAGAAAGTCAGAAGAACACAGATGTTACGCCGGCCCCAAAATATTAAGGAAAAGAAAGGCAGAAGAACACAGATGTTACGCCGGCCCCAAATATTAAGGAAAAGAAAGGCAGAAGAACACAGATGTTACGCCGGCCCCAAATATTAAGGAAAAGAAAGGCAGAAGAACACAGATGTTACGCCGGCCCCAAATATTAAGAAAAAGAAAGGCAGAAGAACACAGATGTTACGCCGGCCCCCTTATTGCACATCAACAACACTTTACAGACGTGCACAGCATTTTCATAAATAAAACTCATATCACAAATCTATTTTAACAAAGAAAGAAAACATAAATTAAGCAAAATTATTAAAATATAATTATAAATCTTTCTAATGTTGTTACTAAATCACGCCGGAACGACTGAACGGATCTGGATGAAATTTAGCACACAGATAGATTAGTCCTGAATAGCACGTAGGCTACTTTTCATACCGGTATAATGTTCCTTTGGGATGATGACACTTTTCATGCGGGTGAAGCCACTGGCAGAAGCTGGTTGAAGATAAAAATCGAGAATAGAAAATAAAAAATCCATGAAATATACAAACAATATGAAGAAAAAAAATGTATAAGCTTAAAATTAGAGTAAAATAAAATATAATGGTGATATTATACCCAAATAAATATAAAACAATGGGAGGGGAAAAGTATTAAATTATAAATTGTAGTATTCATCATCATCTGCCTAGCCTTTTCCCAACTATATTGGGGTCGGCTTCCAGTCTTACCGGATTCAGCTAAGTACCAGTGTTTTACATGGAGCGACTGCCTATCTGACCTCCACAACCCAGTAACTGGGTAACACGGTACCCCTTGGCAAGACTGGTGTCAGATCTCAAGCTTCTGACTACCCGTAACGACTGTCAAACATCTTCAAATGACAGCCGGGACCAACGGCTTAACGTGCTTTCCGAGGCACGGAGGAAACTCGGTATGTTGAAAATGGTCACCCATCCACGGACCGACCTCGTCAAGCGTTGCTTAACCTTGATGATCGACCCGTGCGGCTGTTGTTATTTAGCCACGAGCTCCTCTATAAATTGTAGTATTATAAAATATAATTACCACAGATCACAACTATTAGTTCCTTTTCTTTTCCAAGATCTTTCATCTGAGCCAAGTGGGGCGGTCATGAAAAATCTTAGAATACGAGAATGATGACTGTATTTAATAGACGGTGAGCCTATTGCCACCTACCGGAAACAAATCCAGACTCCAGCAGCCTAATTGCGCAAGTGAATTCGGCAAGGCAAAGGGTTTGACTGCCATCAATCGACCAATCACATGCGAGATTAAAGACGCGATGTGGATTTCCGCAATTAGGCTGCAGGCTGCTATTGAGGAATCCCAGATGGAAAACCTCAACAAAACTTTACCCGAACCGGGAATCGAACTCAGGACCTCATGCACAGCAGTAGCAGTTGCGACCACTGGACCAGCGAGGCAGTTAAAACAAAATTAATCGGCTTATGTAACTTAGAAATAATAAAAGGATTAGTAAAATTAAAGGAACCGTTATGAATATAAATGTGGATGGATGGAGAGGGAGGGGAAAGCCTTATAAGAGATGGCTGGACTGTGTGAGGAGTGATATGAAAGAAAAGGGAGTCAGCGTGATAGCGTGACGGGGGACATGATGGTATGGAAAAAGACAGAGCTTAGAAGAGGTTTGTCTACAAGTGAAGGGAGGCAAACTGAGGCAAGTATAAAATTAGCATAACGCTGGGACTCTTGTGCGAGACAAAGCCACGGCGCTGGTTTTCAGACGATGTCAACCGTAGAAAGTTGCAACATAAATTGTTGAAATAAACAAAAATAACTTTTAAAGTATGAAGCGTATTGGCCAACAAACAGGTAACTAATTCAACGACTACTTTCTAGCGAATACATTCACCACAACATCAGATAGCTCGAACCAATACAAAGTAAGAAGGATTCCTAATTACCTTTTTCGCTAAATACAAATCTGGTTTCCATGTGTGCAAATTAAACTATGCACTTCACGTAACGAACTGAACAAAATAAACTACGACCCACCTCCACTATACACTGCCCTGTAACAAAACATAATTCTGTGGAATCCTCTCATTTTTCCCAACACGCCGCTGGCAAATAAATACGCTATTTTTAATTCCATACAGCGGTATTTCGCTTTTAATTATCTCATTAGCTGTATTTAAGGCCACGGTTAGTGCACGTTCATTATGAATTAGTTGCACGTGTTATTTTAAATTTAACTTTTCATAGTGTGTGGATGCTGGTAAAGAAATGTAGGGAACCTCACCAGGTCTTTTATAAGCAGACATGCCGATAGAAATATAAATAAAAAAATTAAACCGACTTCCAAAACAAAACACTACAAAGCGAAAAATAACTTTCTTTTCGGAAATCGTTGTCTTTGGTACCTATTTATTTTCGTTTTTGACACCGACTGCCGTAAAGAAAGTTATTTTTCGATTTTTAGTTCTTTGTTTTGGAAGTAGGTTTAATTATTTTGTCATATTTTGTTTGTCATATTTTACGTTCTACACTCGTAGGTAAGTAGGGTAGGCAGGAAGGTAAGTAGGGTTGGGTTGGCAGATAGATGACGGGAGCAAAGCCGCAGGCACAGCTAGTCCTTAATAATGCGTATTTTCATGGTTATAAAAAGTAACAAAAATAAAAGAAATAATTAAACAAAATATGACAAAATAATTAAACCTTCTTTACCTACCTACCAATTTTTTTTTCCTATAATCATCATTCTTTCGCGGAGAATTTTAACATCGCCATTCAGAAAATGTATTCAAATGCACAACGCCATCTATCGAATATCGAGTTCAACTGTCCGAGTATCTAAATTGCGTGTGTTGTGATAATTTTACTTCTTGAACACTTTAAATTCATCTTACTTTTGATAGAATAAACCGATTGCGATGAAACAAAAACTAAGTATTTTTTCAAGTTACGCACAATTTTAATATATAAAAGTTATTTACATTGGTTTCGTACATTTCACGTGATGCGTGCACAAATAAACAGACAAACAGACAAAAATTCCAAAATTCGGAATTAGGTTCTGTTGGTTATCCTTTAACACCCTGGCTATGTTTTACGGAAATATTTCCGATGTACAAAAATTTAATAATACAAAAAGTGAATTGAATTAAAAGACTTGGTACCAATTTAATTGAGACCATATGAGAGGCTTTCAAATAAAATAAAAACGTAAAAATCGGTTTATAATTGGCGTAATAAACATACAAAAAATACAGTCGAATTGAGAACCTCCTCCTTTTTGTAGTCGGTTGAAAATAGAAATGGAAATCATTTTTGATTCGATAGATACAACGACAAACTCAAAATTACAATCGAGAATTGCGCCGAGCGTGCTCATGCTCAAAGGGTTACCAAATGATGAGATCGATAGTCAGTATTCCAACAGTAATTATGAAGCTATTATTGGTTTTAAATAACTTATAACACCTACCGATCAGCAAGTTGTAGGTCGTGGGTTCGAATCCAGGTAGACGCTTTACTTTGTGTAAATTATTTTATCACCACTAAAAATATTTTAAACATAATAATAAAAAAATCGTGTTGTTAACTATTTTCCTAAAGAAAAGTATTAGTTATACGAAAAACCCATGTTTCTCAAATAATTTATATGAATCAATAATATATATATTTCGGAGGAAGGTATATGATTAATAATCAGGAACAAAGAAATATCGCTTGTAAACTTATTAATTCAGTTTTGTTTCATTGGCAAAATTTAGTCTACGATTCAATCTCAATTTGATTTTATTCAATTGGCAACACTCAATTTTCTCCAATGTCCAATGCTAGGGAAGGATTTGAATCCTAGAGGAAGGTGACACACAATTTGGAGGAAGACGCGAAGGCGCGGGTTGACTTGACTAGAGAAAACTGGAGAGGAACATATGTCGCGATTAAGTGTGTTAAGTGGCATTATTGGTGCCGGTGGAGTTGCGTCTAAAAGTATCAGGCTAGTGAAAGTGATTACAAATTGGCGCGTCAACTTGCTACGAGAATTGGACAATGGACTGTAACTCTAAACGCATAAATTACCTACATTCTGAGCTTTAGCTGCATGCACTTACCCACGAAAAGCCCACAAGACCGAGGGTTTATCCAAGATGGGGTGATGCCAATTTGGTCAGTTTCAATGCTGCGAAGACCCAGGCGTGTCTTTTTTCCGCTAAAAAGAGCCAATTCCACCCGGCTCCTTCTTTCCGTGGTGTAACCGTGCCGATAACAGACCATCTCGAACTTCTCGGTGTTACGTTGACATCAACCCTCAACTTCGGTCCATTCATTGAGGCGAAAGCTCAGTTAGCTGCAAAAAAGTTGGGGATTCTTGCTAAGGTGAGACGGTACTTCACGCCTGAACAGCTGCTCAACTTGTATAAAGCGCAAGTTCGGTCATGCATGGAGTACTGCTCTCACCTCTGGGATGGATTTGCCAAATACCAGCTTGATGCACTTGAGTCGATCGACAGACGGGCCAAAAGGCTTATTGACAACGATGCACTGGTCGCCTCAAAGCTCCAGAGCCTCGAACATCGACGCCGAGTTGCCAGCCTGTCGGTTTTTTATCGGTTACATTTCGGGGAGTGTGCGACGGAACTGCACAATTTGATTCCGCCTAGCCCTTTCCATCATCGGACTACAAGACGTACGGCCATGCGCCATCGGTACATGGTGGACATCCCTCCCATACGCACAAAGCGTTTTGCTAATACTTTCATTGTGCGTACAGCTAAGGAGTGGAATTCCCTTCCGGGGTCTTTGTTCCCTGATAGCTACAACCTTGGGGTCTTTAAGTCAAGAGTGAATAGGTTTCTTCTAGGCAAGCGTGCTTCACCGTAGACCACGTCATCTTTTAACATCAGGCGAGATAGTGGTCAAACGCGAGCCTATAGATTATTAAAAAAAAAAAGATCTTCCGATATATATTATATTTTGTTCAAATCTCTTAACCTAGCCATTACTAAGGAGTATGCTTTAGAAAGTAACCATGTTACGGCAATAAAGCGGAGTTAGGGCCTTACACCATCTATCGACTGACCAACTAGCTTCTAATCGACAAACAAATCCCATATAACTTCCTTTGCCCGCACACAGTAATTACGTTGTACTCGCTAAATCTCCGTGTTTCTTTAGCTACATAGTCACGAGTGATCGCCATTCCTCGTGGCATCCCTGAGGCCTGCCGCCTGTCTGGCCGAATTACGGAGCGGTTTGCTAGTGGGCTGTGCGCTGTGCTGCACGCGCGCGTTTTGCCAAACAACTGGCGCTCTCTTGTACATTACATAGGTGGCTAAGTTATGAGCTGAAGTCGGGTTTTTATATGTTTAAATTTATTGTCTCTCTGAGGAATTGCAAAACTGAAGCTTAAAGAATCATCACCCTGCAGGTAATCGGTCTCCTTCCAGCATTGCTCATGGACCGGTTTTTTTAAATCATCTTTATAGAAGAAAATTCGTATGCCTACTTATTGAAAATGCCAAAGAGATATTAATTTTATTCCAGAATAGTCTTTTTTATCACCAATTTCTGAAGGTTGATTGATCACTGCATAACGCCATAAAGAACTTTAATGAAAGGTCGTTGTTTAACTAGTTTTATCATCTAATAGAATATACTTCATTGTACACCAAACAAGTTACACATTTCTTTTACAAAACAACAACAAACTTCAACATCATACTAGCAATGATTTTCTGTTGATAGCTCACTCGCTGATTGCTCATTCCTTGCTTCATACCCACCAGTAAACTACAGAGTACATACATCGGCTGCAAACAACTTGTATTAGTTTCAATGCAATCTGAGTGTTCGATGCAATGCCGTTAAGTGCTGTTTGTAGCCGCGCACAAAGAGCCGGACTCCGGTTACCAAGTATTTTGTAACTCGGAGGGATGGTAGTTTGATTGTAATTGTTGGACTGAAAGCACGGGAGTTTCTTGCAGATGCGCTCTGCTTTGGAGACAGAGGAACTAAACTTGGAGTTTGACAAATTTCTGTTTGCTGGTAATATTAGATGCCTCGTTCTTATCCTATTGCGGCGAAGCCTAAAGAAAGGTGGATGCTTTTCTTGTCACGTTCATTCTAACGTCGCAACCCACCCTGCGAAGATAAAGAAGTTTGGGACGCACCTAAAACATTGGTGCCAAAAATGTTTACCCAAAGAAACATCTTATCTTCACAGCATTCAAACATTTTGGGCAAGTGGTTTTTCTGAACAGTTTGTAGTATGCAACATGACAACGCCACACTGAATGCGTACTTAGACATATAGTATAATAAACGATTGTAATACCAGGCGTAGCTTTGTGCATAATCTTGATACAGTGTAAAGACGTCTTAAGACCCAAGAGATACGATGATAGCCGCTATGATTTCTAAGGACAAATGATTTCATTACCAACCATAGAATAGTAATTGTTCATGTTTGGTACAAAACACAACTAATGAACGAAATAATACCCTGCCCTGATATACAATGGATATGAATAGGTACAATAGGTATAACTCATAAGTAGGTATATAGACCCTTCTCTACTTATGAAATAATGTTATGTAAACTATAATGTAGTGTGAATAAAATAATAATTCCTGGTTTCCAGCACCCCTGGGCCGGTGGGTTTACTGAATAACTTTATTTTCGTAACACACAGTAAATGCTTTTGTGCTCGTGCTTACAAAGAATATTTTTCCTTACATACGTCTCTTGGGAGGAAAGGAATATTTGTAAACGTTTTCTTGTTGCTTCAATCATGTGTTATTTATTCTTTGTAGTTCTTGCTGGATAAACTATCCAAGGATGTTATGAAAGACGTAGTAAATACAACAGCCACTAAAGATAATCTTTGTGTAACGGTTCCGTTGACTAGCTGAAATGAACCATCGCTGACACTGCATGAAAATGAATGTTGTCCTAAACCTGGTGATTGAATTGAGAATTCAAAGTTGAGAACTAGTAAAACCCTTCTTTAGAGCTTGAAAAGTTAGGTAAATTTTAACTTCAAATTCAGTAACCAGGGTTTATTCTATAAGCTAGTCTTTCTAGTGCCGATCAAGTGTTTATCTCAAATAATTTAACTCACAAAAATAAGATTTTCGCTCCCAAACTGCTAACAAACCAGCCAACATGAAATCATCTGTAATCAGGCATTGTAGCTGATATTTTGTTGTGGCGGCGTGGTCTCAAATTTATTAATTATAAGGAGCTCGGAGCAAAAACAGGCGGCCATTTGTTCAACAAATTATGTACATAAATTAGACATAATCGTCGTGCCGGCTGCGCTTCTAGTGACATAACCCCCTAAATGTGGAATTTAAACGAAACATTTTATTTTTTTAGTACTGCTTTGTAGTAGGGCTGGCGGGTGTAAGGATTTAGCGGGGTATTCGTTGGAGGCGCTTTAGTTTACATGAATTTAGTGAAACTATTACTATATTTAGCTTGATTTGCCACGCAAGGCAGGGCCTCTCTTTCTAAATTCAAGTGCAAGAGTAGACGAGTCCTGTCTGTAGGTGTCACGTTCGTCCCGCCATCTTTGCCTGAGTCTGGTGCAATTAAATAGGTGATTATACTGTTAGAATCCTTTTTCATGGAGTGTAGGTTTTGACTTAAGATCCTATGTCCCCTAGCTGAGGCAGAGGGTGTTCACAGAAGTCCTCCATTGCCACCGGTCTTGAGCTTCACGCTTCACCTCGTTCTACGTCATTCCGATGCTCGTCGCTTCAGCCAATACGGTGCGTGTTAGGTTTATTACGGTGCGCTTCTTTTGCCCAATGTTGTGCATGCCTGTAAGTGACTTGCTTACACAGGATCTTTTCTTAATGTTTCATTATTAGTAATGTTGTATGTAAATAAGTCGTTGGTGTGCCTTATTAATAAATAAATAAATAAAATCCTATCTTGATTTTAAAATAACAAAAATTCAAACATTTTGTTAATTAATTAAACTGTGTAATTTTATCTATGATGTTACAATCCTAACAATTTCATTAGGCAACATCAAGACCTACAACTAAAATTAACGAATTAATTGGACAGTTTGGTAATTATTGAAATCTAAATTGGTATGACTAAGCTAATTAGGAAACATACGGAAGTGCTTTCGCTAAACTGTCACGGCTATCGTAAAGCAAACCCTACAATCACTAAAGCAAAAAAAAATATTACAACGTTAGTTTTTACAGTAAAAATCAAATACTTACATAATTTTTGTTCATTATTGGAATTTGAATTGGAGTGGAATTCCCTGCCGAAGTCTTTGTTTTCTGATAGCTACAACCTTGGGCTCCTTAATTCAAGAGTGAATAGTTAACTTCTAAGCAAGCTTGCTTCACCGTCGACCACATCATCGCTTACCATCAGGCGTGATCAAACGCGAGCTTATCGTTAAATAAAAATACAAAAAAGTTAATTCAAAAAATCATGAGGGTGCACATTCGCGAGCTGGTTGGCCAAAACCAGATATATCTTCCGACTGCACAGCATTATTTTCTTCTTATTTATGTCTTTTTAGTTCGCTTCTTATGCAGTCGGATTTTTTGATTTTTTGTTTTTATTTATATAAGTTAACATTTTTTTTTCGAATTACATTCAAACATATAAGTGTTATATATTTTTAAATCACCATAAACCCCTTTATTTTGATACCCCACATGAAGGGTTTGGAAGAAAATAAAATTGGGGTCCACAATATGGCGCCCTAAAGTCGCAATTTTTAGGGTTCCGAAGTCAACAAGGAACCGTTACAGTTTCGACCAGTCCCGACAGAGTTGTAAATTAAAAAACTCCTATAAAAGTGTTAAGTGGGGATATTTTTTTCTCGTCTGTCCCATGGTATGGGGTATCGTTGGATAGACCATTCTAAAATATTACGGGTTTGTTAAAACCATGTTACGATTCAGAGATCCGTTTGCGTAAAATTAAGCTTTAAATTGCAATTTTTTGTTAGAGTCAAGTGTGTCGCCCCCCTGCCAGCGAAATGGTTGCTCTTGGATATGTGGATAAAATTCACGGCAGTAGTATATATAACGAAATTAAAAGAAAAACTATTACAGCGTAAACTTGTAAAGCCTTCTTGGCTTTACAAGTTTACGAGTAATAGTCGACCAACTTATAAAATGTAACAGTAAATATTTTGTACAGATGCCATTGAAAATTACTTAAATAACGTTGTTAGCTGTGTAAATATGCTTATGAACCACGTAAAAATATACAAAAATAAAATCATAACAGTCTTAATAATAACGATTTCTAAATTAATAATGTTTAAGCTCGAATAACGCATCGGAGTCGTTAAATTGGCAGTACCGGTCTTTAGTCCATACGCGCGGGGGAGCCTATTTTGTGTTAGTGCAGAAGTATTTTCGTTACGTTTTGTAATCTAAAGTCAAATTATTTTCGATTGCCAAGCAAATTCCGCTACCCGACCATCGATGACGGTATTCTGAGTGGTCTCGATTATAAAATTAATTGCGTATGCCGTAAGGTTGACATTCGTGTCATAGATCAATAGTAACTACTACTCAACCATGGTCACATCAGTGCAATATAACACATTGCAATTTTAATTACATTATCGATATCGATAGATACCCGATTTCTTAATTCGAAAAAATAAGAGATCTTTTTTTTTTTAAAAAAAAACGTTGCTCCACACTATGAATTTCTTCCTGTATCGTGGGTGCGTTTACAAACATATATCGGACTACCAGACGTACGGCGATGCGCCATCGGTACATGGTGGACATCCCACCCATACGCACTAAACGTTTTGAAAATACTTTTATTATGCGTACAGCTAAGGAGTGGAATTCCCTGCCGGAGTCTGTGTTTCCCGATAGCTACAACCTGGGGGTCTTTAAGTCAAGAGTGAATAGGTTACTTCTAGGCAAGCGTGCTCCATCATCGACCACATCATCGCTTACCATCAGGTGAGATGGTGGTCAAGCGCGAGCCTATAAAAGACAAAAAAAAAAAAAAAAAAAAAAAAAAAAATATATATATAAACTCACATACACAACACCCAGAGCCGGAACAACTATCTGTAGGTCATACAAATACTTGTTCCGTGCGGGAATCGAACCCGCGACACGCAGCGCAGCAGTCAATCGCTCAACCACTGCGCCAACAGTGCTCCCAATTTCCCAATTTGGAGGCTTGTATATATTTTTATAAATAAAATCAATTTGAAAGTATATACTAATTTAATTATGCTCATTGAGGCGGGCGGGCCTCTTCACAATATTATCTTATAGAAATATTAAATTACTTATTTTCTTTTGTCGACATCCATCTATAAAGTCAATATTCGACCCGACTACATCACTAATTGAGTAGCGTAGAACTTTCGAGAACGAAATAGTGGTAGTAAATTAGAGGTGAAAACATTTGATTTTTTTCAAATTCCGTATGAGTAATAAACAAGGAGCGTGCGCGCGAGGATCCAGGAACGAACCATACCATTCTCCGTGGCTCTAACGAGCGCTCGTATCAGCTCCTTTCACAATTGACGTCCTTCATATAGATTATTTATTGCAGCTTATTTACGTTGGTTGTTTGTTCCTATCATTGAATAATTTGATTTTACTTTTTGGTAGTTGAGTAGGTTGTTTGAAAATACTCATACTAAAATATTTGTTTTCGCTTTGTAATTTTTTGGAGATTTTAACGAAGACTATCTCCATAACGGCAATACTGCAATTATTAAAATTATTAAGTGACGCTGGTTATAAATCTTTATTACAAACGCTTGCCTCTACACGCGGTGGTACTCAAATAGATAATATTTTTTGTAACTTCACTTGTGAAGTTGGCTGTTATAACTCCTTCTTCAGTTACCATCGTCCTATGAGGCTCCGTTTTTAGATGTTGTGAGCCGCTGAAACCGTTATAATGTTCATGTAACAACAAAAATCCCTCTTCTTAGTCCGCATTATTATGCAACTACGGAACCCTATTACTGCGCGTGACACGCACTTGGCTGGTTTTGTTCTATTTTCCAATTAGTGACAGTCGCCAAGTTAAGACGAATCGATTGACGTAAGAATCATCAAAATTGGCCAACGCGTTTGGTCTCTAGAACGCCTCATAGGAACTAACATACATACATACATAGACTGATAAACACATTACCCTCCTTTGACAGTTGGGTAAAAATAGCGGTAAAAGCGCCGTTCCGTATGTTTCCAAAATTTGCCAAAAATATGTTACCGATTTCACCGCGTTTGCGATGTTACATTGATGGACCATTTGCATATCGGCAAATATGCAGATAGCTCCCTCGAATGATAAATCCTTTTAAAGCGGAAATTAGCCACGTTGGTCAGGTGACACAGGGTATTAAAAACCCTTTTATGAAAGAATTGCTGAGTAATCAATACAGATGTTCCTTATAAGATGGAACCAATATTTAAGTATAATGAACATGGAAAAAAGAAGCATCCAATGAAGTGCATTATTTCTCGATCATTTAAATGAATATTCGTCACGTTCGTGGATCGTCAACCTGGACCTTGACTGCATATCCTTGCCTACCTATTGTTTTATAAAGAACTTTTATAATAAAAATATAATATAAAGGCCCCTACAGTTCAAAGTTCAGCTCCAAGTTTGATTTCTACGAAAAATCTGCATCACCCACACCCTATATACATACATACATTAACTCACGCCTTTTTTCCATAGTGGTCGGTAGAAACTATAGTTAGTTATCCCTTCATTTGATTTGTGTGAAATGATAGTGAGAGATGTCGTTACATAATTATTTCAACTGTGTCTACGTATGTGAGTGAACTATAGGCGCAATGTTTTATTATTCTCTAAGTTACAAAAGCATTAGCCCATTTATTTTCCAAGTAAAATATTTTCCAATCACATGAACAGAAAAGTTTACAAATCTAAGCTAACAAACACAAGCCACTTATGGTTACGCAAGCATCTTGATCGGCTAACCGGCACGTAATTAGGTCAATTGCTGCGGAACCTGGCTCTCTGCCAGACCTCTTGATCTGAGCGAGGTGGCGTGCAGATGCTCGTATGTGATGCCAGTCTTCTGTTTGTTGAGGACTTTTGTATCTACAGGTTTGTGTAGATTAGCCTGTTACTGGCCCGTAGCGGTGTGCAAGTTTATCTGTAACAAAAATATGATGTCTTAAATAAATATTTCACAGAGAAACATGTCTGGGCGTTTCTTAAGCTCTTCGTCCTGCTTACGTCGTTGCCCCTATACTGGGGCAATAATGAGGCTACATTCTTGATTTTGTTCACCCGAAGATGGAGTTTTTCATCACCGCATTTTCAGCAGTACGATTTTGTTTGCTTCGTAATGATAATATTAATGGCCAATTTGAAAAATGCCAAAATTTATCTCAAAACCAATCTTTGTTTGAATTTGTAAACACTTTATATATGTAAGCACAAAACTTCAAACGGCCAAAATGTAAAATGGCACAATTCCACATTCAGCACGAATTCAAAAAGCGTGGGACGATGGGATTGAATTCGGAAGGATCTCGGAAACCCACGCATTTGATAATGAAACGTACGTAATCGTGCGTAATGTTCGGAAACCGTGGGATGTGGCACCTGACAGATTCTAATGTGAACTTTGAAATCTGTTTGAAAATGTGAAATTGGAAACGGATAATTTCCTTTGTGTCCGTTGGTAATGTACCGATGATAATTTTACAATGAGAAATGACACGATATGGAAAATGTTTCTAGTATTTTTTGCATTCATACAAAGTTTTTTTTTTTTTACTATCTATAGGCTCGCGTTTGACCACTATCTCGCCTGATGTTAAACGATACGTCATCGTTTAACATTAGGTCATCTTCGCGGTCTACGGTGAAGCACGCTTGCCTAGAAGAAACCTATTCAAAGTTATTAAAAGTTAAATAAAAAGCAAGGTGCCTATCTCTTCTCTTCTTAACAGGATAATCTGCTTCATTCGACTTCGGTCCAAAGTTGCCAACACTACCTGCTGAAATTAGCTTGAGGACGTAAAATTCTTTCACTTGGTCAGACCATCGGCATCGTGTTGACGACCGGCCTTGTGCTCTTTTTTGACAAGGTGCTAGCTTAACAGGGTCACTGTCTGCATAGTAGACACAATAGTTAAACAATCACGTGAGTCATATAGTAAAGGTATACTTAAGGTGTATTTCTTTGACTACCACATAATCAGAATATAGCATCACATGTATGTAATAGACAACTACTTGTAATGATAAAACCATAATATTAACTTATTTCGTTGTTTGTTCGCTTCCTATAATTGCTGTGTTGGCAAAAACACGAAGTAAATAATTCATAAGACTATTATTGCTTGTATCATCAGCGATTTATAAGTATGTACCTTCTATTTTAATAAGTACTTACTAAGAAACCATTGCGAGAAAATTTCGTATTCAAATCAGCTATTATTACTTTCCAATTTACACTATCAAGACAAAATATTTTTGACAATTAATAAAAAATTTTACTCGTATTACGAATGATTGTTTTACGTAGAAAAAAATTGTTCTACGGTAGGAAGGTATGTATGTATGTATGTACCGGTGAAGGCTGCGGAAATCAACTGGACACGCGACATACAGGACCGGTAGATGTGGCGACACTAGAAGGGGATTCCTCTCTAGTGTCGCCACATCAACCACCAATGTCCAACAGTGGATGTCTTACGGCTGAAATGATAAGCTATTAATAATATCATAAATGTTTAATTTATATACTTGAAATTAATAATTTTCTTTGGCACTTTGGTAAATTATTTTACAATATCAATTAGATAATAGCTAGATTATTAATATTAGGTTAAGGTTAGGTTAAAACGGGCTGGTGGCCACATTTTAGTCAGGATATGATAATTACCGATAGTTAACCTCTCCCAGGGGGCTACATCCTGCATCATAGTCTGGTCTTAGAGATTAGCATAATCTGGTAATTAGCGAGTGTGGTCTGGTGGTGTGGGTGGTACTTAATGGGTTACTAATATTAAATAACACATTATATAACTTAACTAAATATGTATAGAAGATAAAAATGCATTCATAATAATATATAACAATTACAATAATATGGTGGAGAGGTTATGATCTTTGACTTGTTTCTTGAATAGATATACATTTTGGGAATTACGAATTTTAGGTGGAAGTGAGTTCCACAGACGTACTGCATGAACAGAGAACGAGTGAGAATAGAAATTAAAACTATGGGATGGGATGTTTAGGTGAGGCGTAAGGTGGGATCTACACGGGACATCGGCAGGGCGAGTGAAGGAGTAGTGATCGCGCAGATATTCAGAGTACGAAGGGTTAAACAGGATGTTGAAGAGGAGACATAATATTCGAGTGTTTCTGCGAAGGCGGATAGGGAGCCACTTGAGATCCTTGCGGAACTGCGAGACATGGTCGTATTTCCTCAGACCAAAAACAAAACGGATGCACAGGTTTTGCAAGCGCTCAAGCTTATTTAAGAGCTCCTCCGTGGCACCCAGATAACAGGCGTCAGCGTAATCGATGATCGGCTGAATAAGAGTTTGAGCTAGATAGATTTTAGTTTTAAATGGCAAGAGGTTTTGATGGGTTTTTAACGAGTGAAAGGAAAAGTGCACCTTACGACTTACATAATTAACTTGAGCTCGCCAAGAGAGGTTACTGTCTATTAAGACACCAAGGTTCTTAGCAGTATCGGTGTAAGCGATGGTCGCGCCGTCAAGAGATAAAGGCGTCAAAGTGGATATGTAAAGCGCAATGCGATGGTATCGACTGCCTATGATCATAGCCTGGGAATAAGATGGGTTGATTTGTAATCCGTAGGACTTAGCCCATTTACTTATACTCTCCAGGTCACGATTCATGGCGTCGATCGCCAAGTCCACGTCTACAAGCAAGAAGTGTCGGTATCATCTCATCTGCCTAGCCTTTTCCCAACTATATTGGGGTCGGCTTCCAGTCTTACCGGATTCAGCTAAGTACCAGTGTTTTACATAGAGCGACTGCCTATCTGACCTCCACAACCCAGTAACTGGGTAACACGGTACCCATTGGCAAGACTGGTGTCAGATCTCATGCTTCTGACTACCCGTAACGACTGTCAAAGATCTTCAAATGACAGCCGGGACCAACGGCTTAACGTGCTTTCCAAGGCACGGAGGAAACTCGGTATGTTGAAATGGTCACCCATCCACGGACCGACCTCGTCAAGCGTTGCTTAACCTTGATGATCGATCCGTGCGGCTGTTATAATTTAGCCACGAGCTCCTCTAGCTCGACTCCACGAGCTCGGTAAAGCTGCAAAATTATATGACTGCTACCAGTTGTTTGAAAAGCTATTGTAAGTATTTATGAAAAAGAATCGCAGAAAATTGGATCGCTGTTACCGTGTTCCTATATACCTTGACTACTAATTATTAAGTAACAAGAGGGTGAAATTAATCATTTAAAGAAAGACAAGTAGGAATAAAAACACAAAAAGCGTTGATGATACACAATTTTAAACATTGTTGCAAGTTTGACTTATCGACAAAATTTTAGTTGATCGATACGAAAAGAATAAGAACATTGTAGCGAGACCATCGGGGGACCAATGCTCATCGACGGATTCTTTTAAATCCTTTGATAAAATATGAGTAGTTTCAAGACATCTTTAGGGATGTTCGAATCAAAACAAAGCTTAATAACTCATAACATGAAACAATTAGAACAATTTTATTTAAAAACAACAATAATAAGGCTAGCGTTAATCGCGCTTACCGGCGCTTACCAACGAGGCGCTGATTAACGACCGGTGCCACCTGCGCGTGTGTGCCCGTTTTGCCCGACTGCCCGCGTTGCCCGCTTTATACAGATTACCCGTAATCTTTACTTATTGAACGATTTTTTGTTTATGCACTGATGGATTGAAGGGGTTGCAGGGAAAAATGAGGCGGGGATGTGTTAGACGCACAAATGTATGTGTGAAGGATCAAGTATGGAGAAGAGATAATATTTATAAAATCTCTGATTACACTACACTGAATACCTAAGTAACTGAAATGTAAAGAATACCTATGTTCAAAAATATAGATTCATTGATTGAAACCGATCAGTCAGTGGAGCAAATGAGTTCTAAAGTGGAGCCCGCTTATTGGGGTTATTGGACGATTCGCACGAATTTAACTCGCCGGAAATGTGCGAATCGACTCTTTTTAATAATATTATGTTTTAATTTATTAGTGTGCGAATCGACCACTTCAAAATTACGTAGAAGGCAATTGGCATATTTTTTTATTTTAGAGAACAAAAAATTAAAAGTACAGTTGTGCTCACCCGTCTCAGCAATAATATGAAGAATGAATCGAAGTTAATAGTTATTTTACTTGAATCTAGGAAAGCAATGCATTAAATAAGTAAATACCACTTTAAACGTGGAGATATGCAAGTTAGATATAATAAGAGGGCGACAGCAATATTCGCTACAAAAAAAAATTAAGAGAAAGCTCTATACGCTATCAGCTCATACAGGTACCGGTAAAGAACAACTTTGTCAAGCGTAACGTGAGATGACCTTTAAAAGATACCTGGGAGTGCAGGGATAGACTGCAAAGGACAATCTAGAAGTAAACTGAGTGTTTAACTTTCTTAGTTATTAAATGCGAGGGTAAATGAAAATGCGACAAGGATGGACGTATCGCGTCGACATTTCTTGTTTCTAATCAGGATATTGCTTATGAGGTTGACCTGCTAAATTTGATCATATTTATCAAAGTAAAATGAATAAAATTGTTAAAAAGATAAAACGAGACACTTAAAAAGAAAATAAACCAATTAATCTACCTAAAATGAACTAAGAAGCAAAATCCACGTAAAATTAAACCTCGTCCCACTCTCGACACGCCCTACTTCCTAAACAAATCCTTTCCAAGTTTCATTCCAACTGGAATATTCCAGAACATTCCAGAAGTCGGGGTTCCATTAGAAGCTGACGCGGGTTCGTAATAACTGTAATGTGAGGCACATTACACCTCGTACTCAGGAACCTCCAAACTTGGCTCGGATACTACACACAAGTAAGTTCACAGGTATTGTCTTGTTTTTAAAATTTACGTCTTGCTTGTCATATCTGAAGGATTTAGCGGCAACTAATGAAGATAGATGGTGAGTTTGCCGGATTTATACTATTGGACATTAAAAAAACTTTAAATTTATAGAGATATCAAGCTAAGGCCCGTATTCCAGCCGCATTGACTCATGCTCATGCTCAACTCAAACTCAAAATTGGCAGTTATGACTTGTTGTAGTTTAGCACAAGATTCTTCAGCTTGACATAATTATGTGTACTCAATACAGCAAGATCAAAGATCAATATCAAGATCAAAAATCGTTTTTCAGACACAAAGGGCAGAAAAACGCGAGCGCTCGGTTCTGTTACAACATTCCTCGCAGAAATTATATAACATCCTTTCTCAATAAACATTATGTTCTTAAAACTGGCCAAGTGCGAGTCGGACTCGCGCACGAAGGGTTCCGCACCATTATTGCAAAAAACGGCAAAAAAAAACACTTTTGTTGTATGGGAGCACCCCTTATTTTTTTTTTTATATTTTTTTATTATTATTTTTTGAAGTGAATATACAACTAAATATTATGTGAATATTTCAAGCGTCTACCTGCTGTCGTTATTAATATCGAGCAAAAACCGGCAAAAAATCACGTTTTTTGTATGGGAGCCCCCCTTAAATATTAATTTTATTCTGTTTTTAGTATTTGTTGTTATAGCGGCAATAGAAATACATCATCTGTGAAAATTTCAACTGTCTAGCTATTGCACGGTTCATGAGATACAGCCTGGTGACAGACGGACAGACAGACAGACAGACGGATCGTGAAGTCTTAGTAATAGGGTCCCGTTTTTACCCTTTGGGTACGGAACCCAAAAAAATTAAGTCCAGGCGCAAACTACACTTGGCATGCCTTCTGTTTGGTGTGGTTAAATATAAAAAACCGGAATAATTATATGATAAATTTGGTTGGATAACGAGTAGACGGGAATGTAGTAGAAGGCTATGCTCGTAGCAACTCTCGACGCAATCGCATAATACAGCAGCGAATAGGAGGCAGCTTTTGTTAAGCGGCTTCCAAAGTTTGGAATAATATTCCATCGTCGATCAGAATTGCCAACACAATGGACACACTTAGGAGACGTATACAGTGAGCAGTATCTGGTGGAAGCGCAACGTAAGTTGGATATGGTCGCATCAAACTGATCTGATGATGAAGCCGGAAGGTAGGCACTGGAACTCTGATATAAAACAATGTATCCTAGTCGTGTTTGGGCTTTATTGGAATCGTCATGAGATGTACTTTGGCTATAAATTATCATGTTAATTGGAGACGCCTACCAAAACTAAACAGAGAAAAATAAAAAACCTTTTTACTCGGTGTCTTTTGTTCCCATTGTTTTCCGTTTTTCGACACCGACTTCGGAAAAGAAAGTTATTTTTTGTTTTGTAGTTTTTTGTTCTGGAAAGTCAGTTTGATTTTTTATTATAAAGTTTTTTTGCTTATGACGTTATCTGATAATGCGAAAGTGAATACCGATATTGAAATTGCGTCTTAAATATGTTCCGTCTATTATTTACAAAGTCTCTGCTCAAACTGTACTTTAGCCAGAAAACCTGCCAAATTTTGAAACATTGTATGGCTTGACACGTTCTTAACGTCAAATACTCGAATTAAAAATCACAGTCACAGAGACAAATGTTATGTCTGTGCTATGGATTTGGGCAACATAGAAATTGAATTGAAAAAGGGGTTTTTATAACTGTCATGGCTAAAATCATTTGAAATAATTTATATATAGGTCATCAACTCATTTGACTTTGAAACTACACAGCATATTGCTGTGTAGTTTTAAAGTTTATTTCGCTTACTGGAAAAATAAACAAGTTGGTAATACATACTTACTAATGTTTATCCACTACTGTTTCTTGTTTACAGAGCAAAACTCTTAGTTCATGCTAAAAAAATCTATAAACCACTTTACAAAATTCCTAAAAACTCCGAGCTCAGAAATGCAAAATAAATCAATTAACACACAGTTGGCGCAACGAGGCGCATATGCATCTGAATGGTGGGTAGTTGTAAAAATGCGCGCATTAACATGTAAAGTGCGCTTGCACTAGCTCCTTTGTGCGCGAGCAGCGAGCAGCCGCGTGTTCCAACAAATTGATCGCAAGTGTAGTGTCATAGAGTTATGAAGTGAGAATAGATGTGACATTGACATATTGAAGTATTGGGCAAAATCGACTATATGGTACAATCATTATAATAGCTTGATAATAATTTAAAATACTGCACTACAACGAATAGACTGCAGCTAAGCTTATTTATTATTGGAGATAAATAAAACAAACAAAGCTATACAGATATTCTATTAAAATATATAGCTACATTATATTAGACTTGGCTATCATATTCCATACTCTATGCATCTCAAACAAACACAGCAAGTACAGAGCACTGAACGCGTTTGCTCGCGACTGTACACAAACGTGCTAACTAGATTAAGTAACTGTTTCAATCTGTGCGAGAGTTTTAAAGTGTAGCTTGGAATGTCTCCTCTGTGACTTAGTGACGTTTACTATTTGGCTTGACAGATTGAGTTGTTAGCTTGATTATCGTATTGATGTTATTCTTGTTTAATGTCTATGATTATTATGTGCCTCGTTGGTACAGTAGTCACAAACACTACTGCTTAGCATGAAGTCCTGACGGCATATTTTTTATATTATTTGTGATAGGCTCGCGTTAAACCACTATCTCGCCTGATGGTAAGCGATGATGTGGTCGAAGGTGAAGTATTCTTGATGAGTAACCTATTCACTCTTGAATTAAAAACCCCAAGGTTGTAGCTATCAGGGAACAAAGACTCTGACAGGGAATTCCACTCCTTAGCTGTGCGCACTAAGAATGTATTAGCAAAACGTTTTATGCGTATGGGTGGGATATCTACCGTTAACCGATGGTGCATTGCCGTACGTCTTGTAGTTCAATGATAGAAGGAGCTAGGTGGAATCAAATTGTGCAGTTCCATCGCACACTCCACGAAATGTAACCGATTCCTGGGCCACGCACAGTGTTATTGGGTTACCATCTGCAATTTCTCACTAGCAGAAGTCTGGATTTATGGGTCAGGTTAGGTTTGTGCGATATATGATAAATGATTTATTTCGGTAAGTTGGTTTGTACTAACACTTTTACACGTTAATCATATTTTTTTAACCTGATGAGGTTAGCCTTTCCTATTTCCCAGATAAGAAACGCAGAATAGTCAGCTACTCTGTGAAGAAAGGCCAAAACAAACTTGGAGGTCACAGTCTCTTTTAAAGTCCAGACGTAATCTTGCTCAGATCGTGTGACATGAGAAGAGGCTCTTCCCCTATTACATGTGATTTAAATATAACTGGCGAAGTTTTTGTGTATTATAGGTGAACCTCTGCCTACCCTGTGAGGAATACAGACGTGGTGTTATGTGTTACGTATTAACAGCTTGTATAAGTTAGCTTGTTATCTTATACAGCCAATTATTGCTCTAAATATCTGCTGAAACAGATAATAAAAATAGGAATAATGGTGATAATAATCACCATTATTCCTTTCAGTTTTTAACCGACGAAAAAAAAAGAGGCGGTTCTCAATTCGACATGTATATTTTTTATGTATGACCACGCATAACTTTTTATAGAGTGGTCCGATTTCAAAAAAAAATTGATTGGAAAGAGTATTGTTTGTTGAATTGTTGTTTTATACAAAGTTGGTCCCCTTTAAATTTTAATAATAAAATCCACCATCAAAGGTAGAAAAAAAGGATTTATTGTTAATTTTTCCACTGAATTTTCAATTGTAAACCGATTCTGTTGAAATTAAGTAAACTAAAAAGCGAAAAAATAGCATTTTTAACAAATAATTGAATCGAAGAAATAAGAAACTGAAAATGAAAAAATAAAAACACTTTTAGTCTAGCATTTTGAGTTGGCGCCAAACTTCGGTCAGTTCCTTATTTCGTCGGTATTTTTTTTTTGTTATAAAGGTTTTTCTTTCATATTATGGCAGTGGTCGATCGGAAGTAATGGCCCCTCTTAAGCACTGGGATACTCTTATACGGTTTGGAACATGAAAAGCACAACGGTAATTTGTCAATATTCGGTAATGTATGCATCCTGTGGTAACTGCCGTGGCTTACGTGTACGCTCATAACGGTGCAGGAAAACATGTCCTAATGTCGATTGCCTCATGTTGTTTTCCTGACCAATGATCAAAAATTTGAAGACAAATTGTGTCATCCACCAACCCGCTTAGTGGTTTACAGCCCATTCCCTTGAGAAAGCAGGATAGTGTCCTAGGAGTGGGAACATTATGTATAAGCTGGTTAAATGCTTTTCAATCCAAGAAATCTTTTGGTCGTATTTTTTTGTCATAATTCATTATTTATTTACCAGTGATTTTATTCCAATGTTTTCTATTTAACTGAAAACCCTGAAAGTATTTCTAGACGTCTTTGAAAATAACAATTGTTATCTCGATAGTTGATACTGACATCGCCAAACAATACCTATTGGACTCATCTTCCAGACGAGAAGCTGCGGCTTTCGGCTTTATTATTACTAAAATAGAATTAAACAGAAAGCAATTTCCATCTAACCATACAACCTAGAAACTTCGACCTTGCTTCTCAAGAAACAACCTTATTTAGCTCAAGCTGAATTACTTAAAATTCCATTTAATTTGTGGCTGGTAATCCTAATCTTTAACTTATTCATACTTTTCATTCATTTCATCAATTATGCTTATATACTTGTATAATAACTAGCTGACCCCCGCGGCTTCGCTCCCGTCAACTGGCTACCTACCTACTTATCCTACCCTACCAGCATACCCTGCCTTCCCTGCCTACCCTGCCTATCCTGCCTACCCTGCCTGCCCTGCCTCGCTTGCCTGCCCTGCCTGCCCTGCCTACGCTGCCTACCCTGCCTACCCTACCTACCTAATATTTTTTATCTATCATCAATAGTTTTATCAGCACACGCCAAAGAATGACATAGACATCATTTTGCTACCACGGGTTACATTATTGCAATTTTAATAAGGATCTCTATTTTTTTGATAATATATTATAGCCTGTGACACACAAGAATAATGAACCTTTCTACTGGTGAAAGAATTTTAAAAATCGGTTCAGTAGATTCAGAGATTACCCCTTACAACGTCACAAACTCACAAACCCACAAACTTTACCTCTTTATAATATTAGTATATATTATAATCTATACTTATATATATATTTATATATAATAATAAATATTATAAAGCTGAAGAGTTTGTTTGTTTGTTTGTTTGAACGCGCTAATCTCAGGAACTACTGGTTGGAATTGAAAAATTATTTTTGTGTTCGATAGTCCATTTATCGAGGGAGGCTATATAACATCACGCTACAATCAATAGAGAGCCGAGCATAAATGAAAAATGTTGCAATAACGGGCAAAAATATTCCTTTTTGAGAGCTTTTGTTGCGTGCGCTGCGTAAACGGTTTAAGTTGCGTAAATATAATGTATTATGGAATTGTTCTTCTTTAAAAGTTCTAAAAAAAAGTCTGCGACAGTATATGTCTATCTTTTAAGATTGACTCACAATAGCAGCTTTTATGTTCTAAATTTTAATTAGATCGCCGCCGCCCGCCGGAAGAAACAAAAGTTTACAGGTTACATTCGTATAGTAGTAAGGGTAGGTAGGGTAGGGTAGGGTAGTGTAGGGTAGGGTAGATAGGGTAGGGTAGGTGGGTAGGGTAGAGATGGGAAATAAAAAAATTAGGGTAGGTAGGTAGGAGGTAGGTAGGGGTAGGTAGCCAGTTGACGGGAGCGAAGCCGCGGGGGTCAGCTAGTCTGATATATAATCCATACTTAATATTACAAATGTGAAAGTAACTTTGTATGTTTGTTACCTGTTCACGAGTAAATGGGTGTACTGATTTATATAAAATTTGGAATGGAGATAGTTTGAGATCCTGGGAAGGACATAAGAGAGTTTTAATTCCGGTAGTGTGTTTCCTTGGCAAGATAAAACTTTTTACGCGGGCGAAGCAGTGGGCAGAAGCTAGTAATAAAATAAATGCGAATGTGAGTTTGTTTGTTTCTTACGTTTTCACTTCTTGACGGTTAAACGGATTAGAATCAAACCTGGGACTCAGATAGACCATGTCTGTATTGTTTAGGATACTTTTTTTTGTTCCCGCGAAAGTAAGGCCAAAGAAAAGTTGGATGAACTATGTGAGGAGTGACATGAAAGAAAAGTGATTCAGGGATAGCGTGGAGGGGGACAGGGCGGTATGGAAGAAGAAAACGTGTTGCGCCGATCACAAGTAACATGGGATAAGGACAGAAAGATGATGATGAGATGACTTTCGACCTTGACGCGAGTGAAACCGCTGGTAGGAGCTAGCCTGAAATAAATGTTTTATCTTCTTAATTACTTAGTCACGAGAATTAAGAACAAGCTTATTATGAGTAAATAATACAATTAATTTAATTGTGTTCTCATATTTATTACATCAGAGATGTATCTATACTAATATACTATATATAATATTATTAAGAGGAAAGATTTTTTTGTTTGTACCGAATAGGCTCCAAAACTACTGGACCGGTTTGAAAAATTCTTTCACCAATAGAAAGCTACATTATTCCTGAGTGACATAGGCTATTTTTTAATCCCGAAATCGGGTCCTGTGGGGTGGTCCACGGTAGCGAAGCCGCGGGCAACAGCTAGTATTAATATTATAAAGAGGAAAGATTTTTTTGTTTGTTTATTTGTACCGAATAGGCTCCAAAACCACTCGACCGATTTAAAAAATTCTTTCACCAATAGAAAGCTACATTATTCCTGAGTGACATAGGTTATTTTTTATAAGTGTGGTGGACCACGGGAGCGAAGCCGCGGGCAACAGCTAGTGTTCTATACACATACCGTAATTTAGTTGTTTGAATTAGTGTTTATTGTTTGCTTACGTCAGCACTTCATGCAATTAGATTATTCCTGCTCACTAGCTTGTATTGTATTGACTTGTTGCTAGCGATTGTATGATTACCTAGCTGCAAACTCTTACCTCGGAAAAGTTAGGTATTTTTGTACTGGTACTAAGGGCCCTTAGTTACTCCGCTTTAGTGCCGTAAATCGGTTACTTTCTAAAGCATACTCCTTAGTAACAGCTAGGTTAAAGAGTTTGAAAAAACTATATATTTGTCATTAATTCATGTACATTATTTGTGAAACATGTTTTTTTTGTAATACCTTTGCTTTAAAACTATTTACTTATTTATGTACACACAAAAAAATTACAGAGAATATAAAGAATACAGATATAACTATAATTAACAACAAGACATGTTTTCGCTTCTTTAGCACACTCCTCCAAAACGACTTAAATGTTTAAAAATATTTTTACACTGAAAAAATTGTGAGAATTTCTTCTTACATAGGAAAAAGAAATACAAAAAATATTTTGCAAATAAAACTGTCCAAAAGGAAGTCTAATATTGATAGTCTGGCACCATAGATATAATGTAAACGAAACATTTAAATTCAATAGTAGAATGGAACGTAAGATGGATGAATGAGAGGTGGGAGTGTGAGAGAGCGAGAAAAAAGAATGAATGGCGGACGATTGAAAATCTAACGACGACGTCTAAGAAGAAAATTTGTATTGAGTGTTTAACGAGCCAAAATAAACGAAGATAACCAAAAAAGTGTTTCTCTCATCAAGCCCAAATCCTACAATTGGGGGCTCGTCCGGGATTGACTGGAAACATTTGGCTGCAGCGGATCGCCGGCGTGTGCCACGCGATACGCGGTACGCAAAAGAAGAAAGACGAACGAGGAAATAGCTGGGTAATAAGCGGCGAGGTGGCTGCTACTATTCACTACAAACGAAGATCTCCACAAGAAGATGCCTGTGGATAAGGAAATAAGGGGTGTCGATACCGGAATACCTACCGGCATCGGTACTGCCGCGGCGGCGGGGGCGTCGGCCATGATGTCGCTGGATGCTACCTACGGCATAATTAAGTTCAGTGGCGAGGACAAAACCTATTCTTCGTCAAAATGGGCTGCCGACATCGACGATAATGCTGAGATATTTGGGTGGACCGCCCAGCAGAAGCTTATTATCGCTCGACGATCGCTCGTGGGTACTGCGGAATTGTGGCTTAAATCCGAAAAAACGTATAAGACGTATGATGAGTTAAAGACGGCGGTTCTCAAAGAATTTCCAGACGCACTAAATTCTAAAGAAATGCATGAATTCATGGCAAGCCGCAAGAAAAGAAAAGACGAAACTGTGTATCAGTACATGCTTATTATGAAGGAGTTGGGAAAAAGGGCAAAATTTCCCGATTACATCGCTATACAATACATCGTAGACGGCATATCTGATTACGAAAGTAATAAGGCGATATTATACGGAATCACATCGTACAGCGTGCTGAAAGAAAAATTCTCAATATACGAGACAATGAAATCAAAGATGAAAAGAAGGAACGAAAGCAAAAATAGTGCGGCCAGTGCGAGTAAACAAGGCGGTGACAGTAAGCAGAAAACATCAGGTGAAAAGCGGTCATCACCATCCGGTCGTGTGTGTTTTAAGTGTGGTGAAAAGGATCATCTGGCCAGTCAGTGTCCGAATGGTGTGAAATGTTTTCGGTGCAATAAGTTCGGTCACCTAAGCAAAGATTGCAGCGGCCATGTTATTCCTAGTGATGCATCAAAATCAAACACAAAGAAAGCAAGCGGAACTGGAAATTCGATGTGTGTGACCGATAATGTTGGTGGTAGTGACAACACCGAACGATATGACGACGGACCGAATGGATCGACCAGAGACATTTGTGATGTTGGTACTTCTGTTGACAGTGGTCAAAGATGCCGTAGCTGTCAAAATCAGTTTGACGTTTTGAACGTAAACAACAACAAAACGAACAGGTCTGTGAAAAGTGTTAAAATGTGCGGTGTTACGGTGAAGTGTATTAGCCTTAAGTAAATCTACTTAGTATTACCCTTAACAAAACGGTATCATATTAATGCTTAATATGTACTTTACGTAACGCGCATTATTGTAACTGTACTGTATGTTTTAATGAGACATTCAATAAATCCTACTTAGACCTACTGGTTGTCTGCTTTGCGAAACCCCAACATTACATGGCGACCCTGCCATCAAGGCCTGCCAAGGGGCTCAAAATTTTTTAGACTGTCGCGTTTTCATTTAAAAGTTTTCGGCGTTATTTTCGGACAGTTCTTCTCAAGTAAATTTTTACGATGTGTCGATCAAATGTGGAGAAAGAAGAGGTTTTCCTTAACCAGAATGCTGCTGGAGGACAAAATGACGGTACATTGAAGACCATGGGAAGCAACCTTGAGCACTTAAGCATCGTGACCTACATCATTCTTGCTGGTATACTGGTACTGGCCATCTACATCTGGATACGTGTGTACAAGAAGTGCCATCGCAGATGGATGCAGGAGGAAATTGGGCTCAGCACGATGCAGAGGATTAGAGCATCCATACGAGGACGAGTCAACGAATCTTCACCTGCCAATTGAAATTGGCCCGCCCACATCACATTTCAGCGTCATCGTGAGATAAAGAAAGCGTTTCATTATTTTTATAGACAAGTGTCACATTTCATAACGCAATAACTTAAACGAGCTTCGATAGTGCAGTGATTATACGTGAACTTGATACTCCGCGCGCAAAACTGCAACGTAGTGATAACCTGTGTGTCGTTTCCTTATAATGTTGAACTTGATTCTTTGTTTGTGACTTACGTGTGTAACTACTTACGTAGATATGCTATTTTTAGAATATGACTGATAGTTTAATAAATAATTGTCAAACATTGTTAACTATTCGGAAATATTTGATTAAAAAGGGACAAAGTAGGTATAAAGGTAACGTAATTGAGATAAAGTTAACGGAAGCTAAAAATATTTTCGATAAAAGTACTCAAATAATTTTATTGTTAAAGAGTAGTAAGAATGATAAGTTGTCATCGGCAGTAGAGATTTTTAACGATATTAAGAAATTATATGAAGAGATAAATAAATTGTGTGTTATCCCTATTCAGGTAAATTTAGAAAAAATGGAGTTTGACCTAAGAGTGGCTTGTAGTTTAATTCCAGTTATGGACGGTGTTGAGGACACCACTAAACGGTTGATAGACTCAGTAGAGATGTACGCGGACATGCTGGATAAATCAGGTGAGGTTTTATTAATTATATTTGTTATAAAAAATAGACTCTCTGAAAGTGCTAAATTGAGAATTTCTACATCATATACATCTGTTAAAGAATTAATTACCGATTTGAGACAACATCTATTGCCCAAAAAATCTTTTGTTGCCGTACAGACTCAATTGCAGAATGTGCAACAAGGTTCAAGGTCTGCCGAAGTATATGGCTCCGAAGTGGAAAAATTATTCACCGAATTAACAATTTCCCAAGCAGACGGAAATTCGGAAACGTTCAAAGTTTTAAAGCCATTGAATGAAAAACTTGCCCTACAACGTTTTTCAGGTGGTCTGCGAAGTTCCAAATTAGGCACAATTATCTCCGCCCGAAACTACACTAGCCTGAAAGACGCCATCCAAGCTGCAAAAGATGAGGAGGCTACATCCTGCCAGTCTTCATCAGGTAACGTCATGCATGTGTTTAAAAATGGACATGGTTATCAAAATATTAGACGACCAAATGGTCAAGGTCATGGTTCCCGTAACCCAAATCAAAGAGGTAGAATGCGTGGTCAATATAGCTATTATAACCGTGGTTCTCGTCACCAATATAGTGGTGCTTACCCACAAGCATTTCGTGGTAATTTTAGAGGTTACTACCGTGGGTCACCAAACGGTCAAAGAGGTAATAGAGGTCCAAGATATTTTAGAAATCAAAGACAAGGTCCAAGTGTATATTCTGTTGAACATGACCCTGAACGCCAACGTGTTCATATTGACAATAATATACCACAGGCACAATCACAAGGTGATAATAAACCCAAGCCAGATTTAGAAAATCCAAATCAGTTTTTTCGATTTTAAAAATTTAATTCTATCTTGTAATGGCAATGCTAAATACGTAGCGTTTAATATTAATAATGTTAAATATTATTGGCTAATAGATACTGGCGCTACATTGTCTATTATAAAATATGAAACAGTACCGAAAAATTGTATTACTCATGGAGACAACACTTTAATAAATGGAATAGGAGGACAGCGTAGATCTAAAGGTTCAGTAGATTTAATTCTGAGAAATGGCAACGAAACGTTTTCACACAATTTTTTTATTTTTGATTCCTTACCATTAAAAGCTGATGGAATCATAGGATTAGATTTTCTAAAAAAGTTTCAAGCAAATATTAATTTAAATTCGAATATTTTATCATTGGTTAAGAATGAGAAATTATATCATTTTAGTTTAGTGGATGAAAGTGATAGGATAAGGAATACTTTAACTATACCAGCTAGGTCAGAGTCAATACATTTTATTTTTGTGGATCAGATTATGAATGAAGATGTGATTGTTTGCGGAAGAGAGTTAACGAACAATGTATTTTTAGCAAATACGATAGCAAAAGTAATAAATAATAGAATGCCTGTTAAAATACTAAACGTTTGTGAGGAAGACATTACCTTACCATTCTTTACTCCTGATTTAAAATCTTTGAGTGAGTATGACGTTTGTGAATATAGTCATAACAACATTAATGTTCCTAGAGTTCAATCGTTATTATCGGAATTGAATTTAAGTCATTTAAATGGAGAAGAAAAAGAATCTATAGAGGCGATATGTACGAAATATGCGGATGAATTCTATGTAAATGGAGATAAATTAACTACAACAAACATTTATGAACAATCTATAATTTTAAAGCCAAATTCAACACCTGTTTATGTTAAACCTTATAGGTTGCCACATGCATTGAAACCAGAAATAGATAAGCAAATTAGTAAAATGATAGAAAATGATATTATAGAAGAGTCGAATAGTGAATGGTCAAGTCCAATTTTATTAGTACCAAAAAGAAGTAGCGAAGGAAGTGAAAAGAAATGGAGGTTAGTGATAGATTACAGAAAATTAAATGAAACTATTTGTGATGATAAATTCCCGTTACCCAATATAACAGAAATTTTAGATTCCCTATCTGGTGCTATTTACTTCAGTCATCTTGACCTTCACCAAGGTTATTATCAAGTGACCTTGGAACCCGAGAGTCGTAAAATTACAGCATTTACTACGAATTCAGGTCAATATCAGATGAAACGCCTACCTATGGGCCTTAAGACAAGCCCTAGTGCTTTCAGCCGTATGATGTCTGTAGCAATGTCTGGTCTAACCAATGAGAAATGTTTAGTTTATCAAGACGATTTGATAATAAAATCTAAAATTATAAAGATTGAAATCTATATAATCACAATCAAAATTTAGTTAATGTCATGGAGAGATTAAGAAAAGTCAATTTAAAATTGAATCCTCAAAAGTGTCAATTTTTAAAGAAAGAGATTTTGTATTTAGGCCATGTTGTATCTGAAAAAGGAGTTTTGCCTGATCCAGACAAAACTAAAGTATTAGTTAATTATCCAACACCTAAAAGTTCAGACGAAGTTAAACGCTTTTTGTAACTATTATCGGAAATTTATAAGGTCATTTTCAGATATAGCAATGCCATTGAATAAATTATGTAGGAAAAATGTACCATTCGTTTGGAGTAATGAGTGTCAAAGTGCTTTTGAGTTTTTGAGAAATGCGTTAATCTCTTCACCTATTTTGCAATATCCAGATTTTTCTGATAACAATGAATTTGTGCTACAAACAGATGCATCAGGCACAGGTATTGGTGCAGTGCTGTGTAATAAAGATCTTCGACCAGTTGCTTATGCAAGTAGACCGCTAAATAAAGCAGAAAAGAATTATCCTACTATTCAAAAAGAGCTTCTAGCGATAGTATGGTCCTTAAAGTATTTTAGGCCGTATTTATATGCAAGAAAATTTACCATAATGACGGATCACAAACCTTTGGTTTACCTTTTTAGTTTGAAAGATCCTTCTAGTAGATTACTCAAATTTCGATTAACTATGGAAGAATATAATTTTAAAATTGTTTATGTAAAAGGAAAAAATAACGTAATAGCGGATGCTTTGTCTAGAATGTATATGACATCAGATGAACTAAAGAGTATGCATGAACAAGTTGTAGCTGTGATGACTAGAGCTCAGAAGAAGAGAATGAACGATCTGTGTGATGATAATAAGGATGAAACTGAGGCAACGGATCCTAGTAAATTCACTAACAATAGGTCTGATCAACCAAGAGTTGTGGATATATTAAGAAAACCGATAGACTCCGTAGAAATGTGTTTAATTAAAGGTAATGAATTAAAAAAGCTGAGAGTAAAAAACCAGATATCAGAGGAAATTGAATGTTTTGCGTTTATTGCAAATAAAAAGGAATTGTTTATAAATCTTGATTTCAAGGTACATTTCTCGCGAGCCGAATTTGTACAGAAATTAAATGATATTTGTAAAAAGATACGTATCGATGAAGTTTGTATAATTAAAAACGAAGAGAATATTGATTTTATAAAGAGTATATGCGATGAGATATCTTCACTCACGCATTGGTCCGGACCACGAGTATGTATATTGCGAGGAGTTAAGAAAATAAATGACGACAAGGAAAAGACAATTATTATGAACGATTTCCATTTGCTACCATCCAGTGGTCATGCTGGAGTCCGTAGAATGGTAAATACGATTAAAAAACGATACTACTGGCCAAGTATCGATAAGGACGTCCAGAATTATGTCAAAAAATGCACGAAATGTCAGAAATCGAAATATTTTCGATATATTAAACAGCCGATGGAACTAACCACAACGGCTTCCTCGGCATTTCAGAAAATTTATTTAGATTTAGTGGGACCTTTGGATAGAGACATTGACGGTAATTGCTATATATTGACTATGCAATGTGAATTAACTAAATATGTGCAAGCTGTTCCCATAAAAAATAAGGAAACTGTGTCCATTGCAGATGCATTTGTAAGATATTTTATTTTAATTTTTGGCATTCCTGAGATCATAGCGACTGACCGTGGAGCAGAGTTCATATCAGCAACTATGGAACAGGTATGTAAACTTCTTAATATTGAAAAGTTATCCTCAACAGCTTACCATCACCAGTCCATTGGAGCTCTTGAAAATGCGCACAAAACCCTGGGTTCATTTTTAAGGATTCAGTGTGAAAACCACACAGACGGTTGGAGTTATTGGTTACCGTTCTGGTGTTTTAGTTTCAACAACACAGTCCATAGCGAAACAAATTACACTCCACATGAGCTTGTTTTTGGCAAACTTTGTAGAATACCCAGTAGAATTACTGATACGTTAGAACCATTGTACAATATTGACAACTATCCTTTACAGTTAAAGTATAGATTACAGTTAGCTCATGCCGATGCAAAGAAAAATTTGTTTAATAGTAAATTAAGAAGAAAATGTTTCGATGACAAATCCATGAATCCATTCATATATGACAAAGATGATTTAATTTTGTTGAAAAATGAGACAGGTCGGAAATTAGATGCGATATTAGAAGGTCCTTATATAGTAATAGAAGATTTAGGTTGTAATGTTAGAATAAGTAAGAATAATAAAATAGAATTAGTGCATAAGAATAGGACTAGACCCTATTATGAATAAAAAAAAAAAAAAAAAAAAAAAAAAAAAAAACTGAACTGTAACTAAATGAGTAATTTGTGAGCTAGATTAGAAATAGTTATTATTTTACTTAAGATGTTAACTTCGGTTTATGGTATATTGTTAGTAAACGAAAAAAAAAAAAAAACTATGTATGATTTTTTTTTTTTCACTTTCGCGGGAGGTGAAGTGTATTAGCCTTAAGTAAATCTACTTAGTATTACCCTTAACAAAACGGTATCATATTAATGCTTAATATGTACTTTACGTAACGCGCATTATTGTAACTGTACTGTATGTTTTAATGAGACATTCAATAAATCCTACTTAGACCTACTGGTTGTCTGCTTTGCGAAACCCCAACATTACAACGGTTGATACGTTAATAGATACGGGCTGTGACTATAATTTAATAACGTCTGAATTATTTTTCGGGTTAAGTGACGTCGCATACGTCAAAGATAAAGTTATACTAACAGGATTAGGATCGGCGAAGGTGTGTACTCTGGGTAAGTTTAAAACATTATTAGAAGTTGACAATAAAAGTTTTGAAACCTGTTTTTATGTTGTTCCATCAGGTGTCATTCCCTATCAGGTCATATTAGGTCAATCTTTCTTAGTAAAGGCAACTATCTTATTAGACAAAGGTGCAGTCAAGCTTATGCCACGACAAGATGATTACAGTCTGTGTTTGTTAAGTTTACCTAGCGAATCTGAGGAGCAAATTTCTCAGATCCCTGCGGTTCAAGAGCTCATTGACAACTATAAGCCATTAAAGGTCAAGGAGGCACCTATCAAATTAAAGATTATTATGAAAGATGATATCCCAGTTGCTCAGGGTCCAAGAAGATTAGCTATCAAAGAAGAAGAAGTAGTTAAGCAACAGGTTAAAGAGTGGTTGAAGAAGGGAATAATAAGACCTAGCTATTCGGAGTATGCAAGTCCATTAGTATTGGTCAAGAAGAAAGATGGTAGCTATAGAGTTTGCGTAGATTACAGAAAAGTAAATCAAAAGATGGTTAAAGATGAGTTTCCCTTGCCAGTCATAGATGACCATATTGATAAATTGAGTAAGTCAAAAGTTTTTAGTACACTTGATTTAAAAAATGTTTTTTTTCATTTGCCAGTAGATGAGGACTCGGTGAAGTACACTTCATTTGTGACTAGCAGTCCAGAAGGGCAATACGAGTTTTTGCGGGCACCTTTTGGTCTGTCTATATGTCCAAACTACTTCAGTAGGTTCATTAATATCATTTTTAGAGATTTAGTTGGTCGGGGCATAGTTTTAATTTTTATCTATGATATTGTAGTACTTGCTAAAGATGAAAAAGAGGCTCTAGATCATCTCAGTCTAGTTTTAGAGGTATCTTCTGAATATGGGTTAGAAATTAATTGGAAAAAGTGTCAGCTATTACAAAGAAAAGTAGAATATTTAGGTCATGTAATTGAAAATGGAACTGTCAAACCATCACCTGGTAAGACTGATGCAGTTGCTTGTTTTCCAGAACCAAAGTCAACCAAGCAGGTTCATAGTTTTGTGGGGTTAACATCATACTTTCGCAAGTATATTGAAAGTTATGCAATAATAGCTAGACCACTAACTGAATTACTAAAGAAAGATAAGGCATTTTACTTTGGAGAAGAAGAAAGAAGAGCATTTGAAATTTTAAAATCTAAACTTTGCAGTGTACCTGTGTTGAAAATATTTGAAGTTGGCTTGGATACAGAGGTGCATACAGATGCGTCAAAGTATGGATTTGGAGCTATTCTTTTGCAGAAAGATAGTCAAGATGGGAAGTTACACCCTATTCATTACATGAGTAAGAAGACTAGTGTTACTGAACAAAATTATCATAGCTATGAGCTGGAAGCTTTAGCAGTGGTTGAAGGCATTAAGAAGTTTAGAAAGTATTTATTTGGGATTCACTTTAAGATTGTGACTGACTGTTCAGCATTCCAGAAGACGTTGTATAAGAATGAAATATCTACCAGGGTGGCTAGATGGGTTTTGTTCCTTCAAGATTTTGATTATGAAATAGTTCATCGCTCAGGAAAGAAGATGTCACATGCAGATGCACTAAGCAGAAACCCACATGTTTACCTTATCCAGTCAGAATTGCATGCAAGAATATGTAAAGCCCAGAAGGAAGATGAAAA
Organism: Orthosia incerta; assembly: GCA_948252205.1. Lineage (NCBI taxonomy): Eukaryota > Metazoa > Arthropoda > Insecta > Lepidoptera > Noctuidae > Orthosia > Orthosia incerta. Next base: position 1,037,539 of record OX411748.1, on the reverse strand, counting down.
TTTAAATTTGATAAGAGATATTTTGAAGGAGAAAGAATACAAAGATTTTTACATTGAAAATGATTTAGTTTACAAAGGAATAGAGAAGAAATTAGTTATACCAGACGTCATGGACACCGAAATTATAAGAAGAGCACATGAAGTTGGACATTTTGGAAAGAAGAAAACTATTGATATGATAGAAAAAGATTATTACATAAAAGATTTAACTAAGAAGATAGATAAGACAATATTTGGATGTGTTCCATGTATTTTAGGCAGTAAGAAGGAGGGAAAACAAGAAGGCTTCCTCAACCCAATAAAAAAGGAGAACTTCCATTAGAGACGCTACACTGTGATCATCTTGGGCCATTGGATGCTACGAAGAAATTATATAATTACATTTTGACTGTTGTTGATGCCTGAACCAAATTCGTTTGGATATATCCCACGAAGACTTTAACATCTAAAGAGACAGTAGACAAACTGAAAATTCATCAAAAAGATTATGGAAATCCATCAAGAATGATCACTGATAAAGGGACAGCCTTTACAGGAAAGGATTTTCAAGATTACTGTTACCAAGAGGTTATTCAGCATCACACTGTCACTACAGGCATCCCAAGAGGCAAAGGGCAAGTGGAGCGTATCCATAGGGTAATTATCTCTGTGTTAACTAAGATGTGTGTACAAGAACCAACTCACTGGTATAAGTATGTAAGTCATGTTCAAAGGGCTATCAATAGTACCTATCAAAGATCAATAAATACCTCACCTTTTTATTTGTTTATTGGAACAAAAATGAAGCAGAAAGAAGATATGCCAATTTTGGAATTAATAGAAGAAGAATGCAGGCAAGATTTTATTGAAAGACGACATAATTTAAGACAGGAAGCTAAAGCACACATTCTAAAAGTTCAAGAGGAAAATATCAAGTCATTTAATCAAAGAAGAACAAGAATATAAAGAAGGTGACATAGTTGCCATTCGCAGAACACAATTTGGAAATGTAATGAAACTAAAACCAAAATTTTTAGGACCATATAAAGTTGTCAAGAAAGTAAGTAAAGGAAGATATTATGTGCAAAAGGTAGACCTTAATGCGGAAGGACCTATTAAGACTTCAACAGGTACGGACTCAAAATCAAAATCAAAATCAAATATTTTTATTTTACATAGGCCTACATGGGCACTTATAAAACGTCGACAAAAGGTGCACGGTTCGGGTTAGTCGTTTCCTATGGAGAAGAACCGGCAAGAAACTCCATGGTTACTCTTTTGAATTGTTTTGTTTACAATATTTCCATGTTACAGCATTAGTACTTGGATATGGGGGGACAACGTAGGCCCGACAATAAGTCGTACGAAATTGAAAAAAAAAAAAAAAAATGCACGAAATAAAAAGTTAACAAATGTTAACAATCATCTAGAAAACTAGGAAGCCTACAATGTTCACACATTCACAATAGGTAAAAGAATCTATACAAAGGTAAAAAAAAAAAAACCACAACACTAAATTTAACATGTGGCACAAATACTGTAATCAGTGCTGTAACTATTCTTAGACTGTATGAAGTTGTGGCCATGAGCTTATTCTGTACTCTTGTCAGACTAGTTAATCTCTTACTCATCCTATTTTGATTAATAGAATGTGATAGGTAGATGCTAACTATATTAGGGGCATAACCTTCATTAAATCTTTTCTTAATGATGTGGTATAACTTAATCTTTGATGTGTCGGTATATCTTTGAAATTTTGTTGCTATAAAAAGTATGTACTTATCTAACTTGGAGTCACTGTAAAAATTAAGAGTTAAGAATTTAAGGTGTGTAAGATTTATCAGTTACTTATAAGAAGTAGCTCATCATTGTTGTTGTAATACAACAAATTTTGTTGTAGTTCTTTATTAATGACTAATGTCACACAAACAAATGTTAACATAAATCTGTCATGTAAACATGATAATAATATTCCCATAATGAGATGTAACACATTGTGTTGTTGCATAACAAAGTCTATTTCTTTTCCTTTCATTTAAATAGATAAAGTGACATACACTTTACAAATTAACGTACTTTAAAAATTATGTTAAAATTAAATTAATAAAGATTTGTAAGTTGTGCTGTATAAGTAATTAAATTTAAGTTCAAGTTAAAGATGATGAAGTATGTAAGGTGGTAAGGATGATAGAAGATAGGAATTAGTTAAGTAAAATTCATTGTAAAATTTTTGAGAAGTAAGTTTATTTTGTTTCTTTCACAAATAAGTTGTATCATTGTTACCAAAACTTAGAATCTAAACAGTTGTTGTATAAGAGGGTTCTCAGAAGTAAATACAAAATTTGAACCATAGTATTGTAAGCATTGTAAGTAGTTTAGTTTAACATAGTATAGTCTGAGGACAGACTATAAGTCAGAATAGCCGAACTGTGGGCTTATTTTCTTTTAAATTAAAACAATTAAAGTTAACCGTGAAACGAAACATTTAAATTCAATAGTAGAATGGAGCGTAAGATGGATGAATGAGAGGTGGGAGTGTGAGAGAGCGAGAAAAAAGAATGAATGGCGGACGATTGAAAATCTAACGACGACGTTTAAGAAGAAAATTTGTATTGAGTGTTTAACGAGCCAAAATAAACGAAGATAACCAAAAAAGTGTTTCTCTCATCAAGCCCAAATCCTACATGTATTTTATATTTCTATGTCTGGCACCGAGCGGGCGCACGCCCAGCACCGTGTTAACATTGTGGAATATATACGCCTTAATGTTTCATCAAAGTCAAAGTCAAATGTATTTATTCAATACTTTTGCACTTTTGAACGTTAACAATTATATTTACAAGTAATAAAAATTGATTATACCGTGCATTCGGAAAAGTAGCTTGTGATGGAGAAGAATGCACAAGAAACTCCATATTTATATCATCATCATTTCAGCCGAATGGCGTCCACTGCTCGTCAAAAGTCCCTCCACCCGTAGCCACATCAACCGATCCTGTGTTTTTTCCACCCAGCCGACTCCCGCGGCCATCACCAAGTCATACGACCAACTTGTGTGAAGCCTTCCTAAGGAACGATTTCGCAGCTACTTGCATAATCTTTGTTTAGTTGTTTATCGAAACAAACCACAACGCAAACACATCGTAATTAATTGAAATAAGTTTCATGATTATGAAGAAGAGTCTTTTTTTAATGTGAAAGTTATTCGTTTGTTCTTATTTGCATATCAATAGAACACAATTTACCCTGTATTAATACTGCTTATAATATTAACAAGATTGTCAGAAAGAGTTTAAGAACTACTTTATGACAAAGAATGAATTGTTTTGCATATACCTTTGATATTCCAAGTCAGTGAATCCAAAAGTAATTTGATATAACCATATAAATTTACGTCTATAATCCCATAGTTTAGTTGTCGGCACAAGTCGTTTTTTAGGTCTCTTTGGTTACCAAGCGGGACGTGGGGAACGTTTAGCACCGTTCCGAGCGTGCGATTGGTTGATCAGTTGAAACAAGGATCGATTGACCAATCGCTTCACGTCCCCGTTAGTGCGCGTACTATGCGCAAAGTTATCCCCACTAGACCAAAAGCCTTGCCAAGTTACATGCCGGGGATACTTAGGTTGTTTTTTCCAAATGTGTTTGGATGGCCAAATCCTTAACTATGAGGAATAGCGAAAAACACTCTGGACCAGATTTTGATGTAACATTAGATATTTGAAAAATCAATATTTCTTGATGTAACATTAGATATTTGAAAAATCAATATTTCTTGCCAGAAATTGAACTTGTTGTTTCTGGGGGAAAAACACATCCTATAGACAAACATATCCTATTAATAAGGATTAAATTCTGGGACGTAATTACATACGGAAAACTTAATTAAACACCATTTTTGCTATTCCTCATAGTTTCGGATTTAGCCATCCACGCTAACTTGTAAAACTTTCCCTTTATACATTTACCTATGTGGAGGTTTTATCTATATCTATACTAACATTATTATTTCCTTTTGACTTTTTTTTGTGAATTCGTGGACAATGTTGTGGGTTACATGTGTAGTAACATAAACATTGAAAATTTTTATAAGTATATTTCTAAATATTGTACTAATTTAAGAATATCTAGTTAAGCTTGGCATGTAACTGTTTTTTGTCCCTAACCAATAAAATAAAATAAAATAAAAAAATAAAGAGGAAAGATTTTTTTGTTTGTACCTAATAGCCTCCGAAACTACTGGACCGATTTGAAAAATTCTTTCACCAATAGAAAGCTACATTATTCCTGAGTGACATAGGCTATTTTTCATCCCGAAAATGGGCCCTGTGGGGTGGTCCACGGGAGCGTAGCCGCGGGCAACAGCTAGTGACATATAAAACTCAATTACATTTAGTTTGTCCGGACATAGGATTATAACTCAGGACTTCAGAGGGATTAACAATTGTATACGTTTTGTAACGAACAAAATAATATTTACAAAAACAAATGCACACACATGTTTTTTATGTTGTGAAATTGTGTGAATAATTTGTTCATTTTGATTGGCAACTAAATATTAATAGACATGAGTTTTATAGGAAACAAAATACGATAATTGACTAAAAATACTGTAAAGTCAGGCCTCGTAACGTTTTTTTATCTTTATTGTAAATACCATCGTACTGTCAACAACAAGCCTCGTAGTGGTCAGAAATGAAATCACAATTTAATTTGAATTGACGGTGGTCCCCAAACTAAGTAGAACCTGTATCTTGGGGACCTGCGTTGTGATTGCGGTCAGAAAGAAAGAAAGAAATCATTTATTTGCTGATAATGTAGGTATACATATAAGTTGGAATATTAATAACTTGTCCCAATAAATTTTGCCTTCCGGCATGCAAAATATTGCAATTGAATTTAATCATTTAGTTACAAAAAACACAATTACTATTAACTCTATTCAGAATATAATGAAAAAAGAATGAATTAAATGTGAATCTCTCGCTTAATTAATAACATGCAATGAAGAATATAAAATAAATGTCATAATGTGTAAAAGCTTAATGTCAAAAAGTTTAACGTCAAAATATTCTAAAACAACAACTATCACAAATAATACTACAGATTAAATATAATGTCGCAATGTGAAGGTAATGTAATGTCAAATTATGTTTGATGTCGACATAGTTACTCCAATGAAAAAAAAACATAGGAAAAATATGATTAGGCATAAAAATGTCATCATAATAAATAAAATAAAATCATAATAAAGTAATAATAAAGCTATAAACATTCGAAATAAGTTGTTTTTTTTTCAAAAAACAACTTATTACTATAGAGTATTGTCATCACATTTCGCCAGCAATAGCCTTGCTAATTGTTTTTTAAAGAAAATTATGGGTAGGTCTTTTAAATTTTCAGGTACTTTATTATTTATAAGCGGTCCCATGGAAAGGATGTTATTTTTTAATAAGGCTGTTTTATGACCACCTGTGTACAATTGGTTTTTATATTGCGATCTTAATGGTACTGTGCGTTTTTATTATTACAACCATTGAGGTAAATAAGTGTTTGTTTAATTTAACGAATAAAGCAAACTTCTAGTATATACAAACAAGGTAATGTCAGAATTTTTAGGGATTTAAATACGGTACAACTTTCAGTAGACTTAGTCATTGATCAGAGGCATCGTTTTTGGGCCCTAAATATTCTTTTTTCTCTCACTGCAGCTTCAAAATATGACACCGTACCTTAACAAAAAAGTAACTAATCCATTATAGGCTATCACTAATGTATCAATGTTTACTTTATTTGAGTGATTATAGACAACATATGAAGACTTACTTAACTTTTGGCACTCATAAAAGGTTTGGGCGCAGAAGGCCTAATTCTCAAAATGGCAACAGAGTCATAAAAGGACTAGTTCTCAAAATGGCAAATTCTCAAAAATCAAAATTCTCTGAATGGCCATTTCTCTAAAAGCCTAATTCTCTGAATGGCCAATTCTCTAAAAGCCTAATTCTCTGAATGGCCAATTCTCTAAATGCCTTGTTCTCTGTATGGCAATTCTCTAAAAGCCTAATTCTCTGAATGGCCAATTCTCTAAAAGCCTAATTCTCTGAGTGGCCAATTCTCTAAATACCGATTATGATATTAAATTTTGTCACTGAAGTTTTGTCTACGATTTGGCTATTATATTCAGTAATTGCTTTTTTTGTCTGTAACCTCTGGTGAAAATGCATGACTTTAGTTTTTTGTAAATTTATAACTAAATTATTTTTATTAAGCCAATATATTATCGTTTTAAGTATGCTGTTTATTTCTTCTTCGTAGTTCGACTCATTCTTAAATTCGACTATAGCAGTGCTGTCGTCAGCAAATAATGTAATTGGTTGACAAATTTGACGGGGTAGTGGCACTCCGAATTCTGTTACTCTACAACTGGATAGATATTTCAGTTCACGCTTGGTTTTAGTACAGATCCTCGATATTTCTGTGTATTGTTATCTATACGTGAGATATGAATGAATTAGGTTTAGTACGTTTCCTCGTATGCCGTAATCGCCGAGTTTATTCAAGAATGGAATAGAATAGAAAAATATCTATTGGACACAGGCACAACGCAACAGCAACAAACATGGAGTAAAAGACAAAACAGAAGTACAAAGACAGATTCAAGAGAGTATCATGTTTTACATAATCAAATGCCTTTGTCATGTCTGTGAATATAGCACATATAGGGTTTTTCTTATCCATATTATTCATGATTAGTTTTAAAAGATCGAATATTGCCATGTATATTTTTTTATTTTTACGCAGATCATGGACGACAAGACACTGAATACCAGCTACTAGTAGCTATCGCCAGTTACCAAATATAACTTACTTTAAAGAAAATAACCAATACGACAGACAATCTCACTGCGTTATTTACTAAACTGACAAAAATCCTCATTTATTTTTAAAATAAATTAACAAAAGAAAACGTACGACAATATAATTTCGGCACACAAAAATAAATCTCAGTTCATACCATCGGCACACAACACAGTTTATAATAACTTGAAAGCTGAGCTCATCGGTGACAGTGCCATCAGTGTAGTCTGTGCTTAAATTGAATGATGGCACGTTCTTTGACAAGCAGTGTTTGTGTCGGGCATAAAGTCGGCCCACAGTTATCTGATGGATAGCGTCAGCAGCACAAAGCGACATAGTAAGTAAAAATAGTAAAATTGTATGAACTGTTGTTGTGAATCTAATCTCGATGTTATTATTTTGTTAGCGCCAAGCTCTACGCCTTTGATATGAAAAACGATTTTCACGTTTCTAGTCGCTTAGAAACGTGAATGTCGTAGTGGTCCAGTGGCTAAGACATCGTCTTAAGGCCGTGGGATAAAATCTGGGCAAGTATATGTCGCCGCGGAGGCGTGGTTCTGCTAATTCGTTATCCAATTAACACAAACTCTATAATCTTGTCATCTCTGAGATTTCGCTAGAACTATTAAATGTCTGTTTATGTTGGTTTTATAGTTCAGCGCCATCTATTGGCTTATTGTGGAATTAGTTATTGGTTTGTTTGAATGAAGATCATTTGATAAGCTAATTTTCATTGTTTAATTAAAACGAGATGTTTAAATAAAACGGGAACACTTATTGTAGGACTTTTAGATTTGTTCTCATTTTAACAACGCACATTTGACGAAGTAAATATGTTTGAATATGACCTTACGAAAAGTTGTCAACAATGGCGGATGTTATAATTTTAATGACCAATAACTAGATTTAATAATTTAATACGAGAACTAAACAAATTTGAGTAATTGATTAAATACTATAAAGTAATAAGACTATTTTACACATCCATGTAATAATGAGAAACCTTCTGGTTAGTAAGATATTCAGATCACCGGAAACTTGGATAGTTTTGTGTTAAGGTAATTATTTTAGTAATAATCTACAAACAACTTTGTATTTGTGAGTATTGAGATTGTTTAATGTTAAAATAATTAACTGAGCAGCATTTTAGTATTGTTTGTTAGCTTTATTCAACTATCCAAGTAATTAGTGTCTAAACAAAAACAATATGGAAGTCCCGCACACTTGCAACGCGCATCGCGTATGGCGTGTGTAAAATAATAACTGTTTAATAAATCTGATTGATTAGATGTTTGAAAACCTAATAAACATGTAACACCAATTGTCTTAAAGTGATTGTGTAAACTATAAAAAGATTTAAAAGAGTATCCTAGAGTTTCTTGCTAGGTCTTCTCTAGAGATCGACGAGGGATTGCGACCTAGCGAGCCACCATGTGGTTTTAACTTCAAGTTCGAATGAAAACTCAAAGTACCTGTAACTAAGCCAAATAAATACTTTCGAGTTTCAATCCAGTGCTGTGTGTTATTGAAGTTTACCCGTTCCTATAAAGAATGAAGGAATTGCCTCTAGAATTGGAGTTGATGATGGTGGTCCTATAATTCATAGGTACTTCGACGTGACATCAGAATTGAGATCAGCTCCCGCCTTCTGCCCATGCTATGAAAGCCATCCGAAGAATTTCGTACATCACCGCCACCGCCGAGAGCATGGCAAAATATTTTCCTATGATAATTTCCAAGAACGCATAGAACTTTATTGAAACGTCAGAAGAAGCTAAGAATTGGCTATGGTCTCGTCTAAGCTGCTGATGAAGAAAGAAAGAAAGAAAAAAAAAAATTGTTTATTTGCGCCAGGCACGACGCATACCATAAAAAATAAATAAATAATAATAATAAGATCATTACAAAGTATGCGTCACAACTACGCAAAACGTTCATCGCTCAGCATAATGCTGGGAGGATGCTGACCTACATCATTATGATCATAACTAGCTGGAGACAATATCATTGAAGTGAACCAAAACTTTGTACAGTACAGAATGACCGAAGCAGCTAAATAAACAAAGACTTGATCTGTCCATTGATAGATTCCATCATCATTAAGGGGAGTATTCTGTTTTATTTATTTATGTAACCTAACATTCTTAATTATTTTCATCATACAAGGCAAGGTCAGTGACCTTTTGTGTGACAATTTTAATCAATCTGCCTAGACTTTTCCCAACTAAGTCGGGGTCGGTTTCTTGTCTAACCTGATGGGGTTCAGCTGAGTACAAGTGTTTTACATGGGGTCACCAAAACCCAGTAACTGGGTAACACGATACCCCTTTGCAAGACTAGTGCCTGCTGGTATTTGTGTGACAATTTTTGGTAATAAAATGAATGAAAACAGCCTAATTTACTTCATAAAATAAGACGGCTTACTAGTAACTCAATGTTATTGCTTAAATATGGTTCTTTCTTTTCTCTTAAGAATTACAATGGCTCAGTTATTATTTGAGAAACTTAATTTTATGTGAGGAGTATGTAAGGATCGTAGCAAGTGGCGATCTGTGGTTGCTGCCTATCCCCATGGGGACAAGGTGTGAGTGTATGAATGATAAACAATTCAAAGTACTTAATTTGAGTTTAGTGCCGGACAAAAGGTAATTTAACTTATTTTTATAGCATTTGTTACATTTAGGTAGCTTACACAAAACAATAGTTTAGTAGGTAGCTACGTTAAGTAAGTAACAGAATGTATGTGCAACAGAATTAGTAAACATTTGGCAAAAAGTGCCATGACATGTTCATGTTGACGCTGTAGTTGTTATTTTTACAATGAGTTATGGTTTTTACCCAACTGCCAACAAGGCTTATTATTGAATAATGTGGAACCTGTTGCATGTCATACTTACTAAATAAAGTAAGATAAGAAAATGTATTAACACATTCCTGAAAACATGAAAAGCACAACAAATAAAATTAAAATTATTACATGCTTAAGAAAATACCTAGGTACAATGATTTGCATTTAAGTAGCCCCACACTAGGATACCCTGTGTCTTGATCTAGTTTTTAAGTGCACTTAGGGGTGAGACAAATAGTTTAGTTACAAGACTTAACAACATTTTAAATATTATTAAGAGGTTTGTTTAGAGTGTAGTGTGCATCTAGTATAAATGTGTTTGTATGAATGAAAGGGATGTGATACACCTGGGTGACTCATTACGAGGACTTTATAATAATTATCAGGAGAGCTTAGGTCCGTGCATGGTCATAAGCTGATAGCCACTTGGTAACTTTTAATTTACAAGTACCTAAGCTTTGAGTAACCAATTATGTATGGACCTTGTGAATTCTTGGTAAATTAATGGTCATGTGTATGTAAGACATCTTTGAGTGAATTTAATGTGATTACTGTGTTCCATCTTATCTGTCTACATGATCTGGTAGCTTTGTTTTGAGTATGGAGATCTTGTCATTGATAGCGCTATAAGTTAGACCTAATGATAAATTGTCTGACCCTACATTCTTGGTACAGACTGTCAGTTGGATACTGATAGGAGGGCCTCCTATAAGCTCATATTTTAAACTTATTCAAGTTAAGTTTGTTATAACAAAGTTTCTTTAATCATTCAATATTTGAGAACCTTCCTGATGAATTAAATCTCACAATGTGTTTAGTTGAATTTTACTTGTTATGGTGGTACATGGGTGTAAATAGATTAGTCATTTCTGACAGATTTCAAAGCTTGTTATTGGATGCATTTGCACAGAATAAAAACAATCAAAAGACAGGTTTGTTTTACGATAATTTGTCACAGACATTATTATTTAGCTGCATATCTTCTCACATTCCAGATTCCTGTTAATTGTCATATCAAAAATCAAAATGGTTACCTACAATATGAAAACAAAACAAAAAATACCTGGTGGTGCAAGTGACCGTGTCGCCGGGTCAGGACCTTATATGCTACCAACATACATGCCACCAAATAGAGGTCAGCTAGTAAAGACTTCAAGCACAACATAACAAAAGTAAAAGGTGAGATGTTTTCAAACTATATTCTACTCACCTTGCTAACTGATACAGTGCTGTTGTATCAGAAGGCTCAACTCAATAGCCATGCCAAATAACTCTACATGATGCTTGTGCATGGTACTACCAAGCCACAAAGTACTTTTAATTTATTATCCCTGGGTTCAATTCCTAGGTCGGGCAAAATGTGTTTATGGGATTTTTCCAATAGGAATTCCTCTGTGACAGCCTAGAGTTTTGAAATTGGTGAACCCCATGCTTCGGAAAGCATGTTAAGCCATTGGCCTTGTGCGCTATAGTATCTTCCTATGTAGATGGCTCATCAGATTGGCTGTCATGGCCGAATTCAATCAGGAGGATTACTGTTATTATTATATTTTTGTAACTCGTAACAGTTCATGGTATTCTATTGTCAAATTTAGGCAATTATAAAAATGAATAATAAAACAAGCTCTAATTATAGAGGTGTCCCATAACCTAGAGCTCTGGAGGCAGTTAATAACACAATCATTTATATCAACACCAATCTATCAGCATCCATGGAGGTGCATTTGAGGTAATAATAAGAACACAATAAACTTTCCACTTGTATGCTGTGGAAGCAACTAATAATGATAACACAATAAACTATACTGTTGGTATGCTGTGGAAGCAACTAATAATGATAACACAATAAACTATACTGTTGGTATGCTGTGGAAGCAACTAATAATGATAACACAATAAGCTGTCTGTTAGTAATCCGTGGAGGAAACTAATAGTGATAATACAACAAACAATCTCTTAGTTTGCTGTGGAAGCAACTAAGAATGATTTAAAATCCATTGGTTAGGCGTGGAGGCCGCTAATGAACAATCTCTCATGTTATCCTGCTGGGTCCACGGTGTACAAGACCACCCAGAGCCTGGTTCCTTATATCCTGTCAAATCAAAGACTTCGTGCCTGTCACGGAGCAATGGTCCTAAACTCCTTAACCTTTAATCCTGTCAAATCAAAGACTTTGTGTCTATCACAGAGCGGTGTTCCTGATCCTATCCTTTAATCCTGTCAAATCAAAGACTTTGTGTCTATCACAGAGCATTACCATCCCGTGAGAATGAAACTAAACAAAAAACAGCTGATCACAATACTCCTACACTACCTACACTATACTTACCAAATACAAGAGTGCTGTGTTAGCCTTATAAGTAGGTGTGTGCTCATTAATGCATCAAATATTTTCATTTAAGATAAACTTTGTAGTTACCTAATCTAATAAGTATTCAGTGATAAACTGATAACTTAAACTGACTCATACCTATTACAAATCAATGAATATTGTAAGATAATACAAACAACAACATTCTGCAAACAAGATTCAAAATGGACTATTAAGCTAGCAACTGACTATTCAATAACAAAAATCTGAAATACAAATTGTATGCCTTCATTGGCATGACATGTAGCAATTCGTTGTTTTCTAACAACATTGATCTTTACCATATTGCAATTTGAATACCTAAAGCATATAGCTTTGGGTGTTAAAATGCATTCAAAATTTCAAAAATAAGGCATACTAAGCATAGATTTCTTACAAGCTATCAATGATGATTAAAACTAGTTGTTATCAGATCACAAATTTAATTTATATTGTAGGATGATAAACAACAATAATCTGCCGACAAATTTCTGTCTGCTATTACAGATAACAACCAAGAAACAGAGACTGAGGACACCAGCACCCGCAGAGCACGCGGTTGATTTTCAGAATGGCCGTGTCGCCGCGGAGGCGTGGTTCTGCTAATTCGTTATCCAATTAACACAAACTCTATAATCTTGTCATCTCTGAGATTTCGCTAGAACTATTAAATGTCTGTTTATGTTGGTTTTATAGTTCAGCGCCATCTATTGGCTTATTGTGGAATTAGTTATTGGTTTGTTTGAATGAAGATCATTTGATAAGCTAATTTTCATTGTTTAATTAAAACGAGATGTTTAAATAAAACGGGAACACTTATTGTAGGACTTTTAGATTTGTTCTCATTTTAACAACGCACATTTGACGAAGTAAATATGTTTGAATATGACCTTACGAAAAGTTGTCAACAATGGCGGATGTTATAATTTTAATGACCAATAACTAGATTTAATAATTTAATACGAGAACTAAACAAATTTGAGTAATTGATTAAATACTATAAAGTAATAAGACTATTTTACACATCCATGTAATAATGAGAAACCTTCTGGTTAGTAAGATATTCAGATCACCGGAAACTTGGATAGTTTTGTGTTAAGGTAATTATTTTAGTAATAATCTACAAACAACTTTGTATTTGTGAGTATTGAGATTGTTTAATGTTAAAATAATTAACTGAGCAGCATTTTAGTATTGTTTGTTAGCTTTATTCAACTATCCAAGTAATTAGTGTCTAAACAAAAACAATATGGAAGTCCCGCACACTTGCAACGCGCATCGCGTATGGCGTGTGTAAAATAATAACTGTTTAATAAATCTGATTGATTAGATGTTTGAAAACCTAATAAACATGTAACACCAATTGTCTTAAAGTGATTGTGTAAACTATAAAAAGATTTAAAAGAGTATCCTAGAGTTTCTTGCTAGGTCTTCTCTAGAGATCGACGAGGGATTGCGACCTAGCGAGCCACCATGTGGTTTTAACTTCAAGTTCGAATGAAAACTCAAAGTACCTGTAACTAAGCCAAATAAATACTTTCGAGTTTCAATCCAGTGCTGTGTGTTATTGAAGTTTACCCGTTCCTATAAAGAATGAAGGAATTGCCTCTAGAATTGGAGTTGATGATGGTGGTCCTATAATTCATAGGTACTTCGACGTGACATATATATGTGAATTTTCCTATTCATATGTACTTTATAATTTTATCTTGAGCATCGCTGACAACGAAAAATATCTTGAGAAAACCTGAGTTGGTATAAGTTTGTAATTGCCAATACTTATGAGCAAACGTGGTGATTTTAGTATCTATGTAAGAAGATGCCTTAGTCCTGCAGTGGGACAGTAACAGGTTGGTATTATTATTATAATCATATACAAAGGAAAACACCAATCATACAAAATACAAGAAAGAGCGAAATTATCAAAAAATGGTTAAAAGCTTTGTACAAACAAAAATTCTACTCTGCAATATTGAACAACCAAAAACTCTTATTGTATTTTTAAACAACGAGGAAAAAATTAAACAAAATTACCTATTATAAAATAATACGATTGAAAACCTTTTTTTTTTGTTTCAGGAATATCCAAAAAAGCCACTCATTAAATATTCCTCAGAACCCAATAATTTTGTAACCCTTCCTAATTCAAATTGTTAAATTGTTTACACGCAGCAACTCCAGCGACTTGTCACAGCGCTGTACCATTTCGTGCGAGGAGTGAAGCCGCTTTACGCAGCGCTGCAGCGCTTAGAGCGAGTATTACCCAATTGCAGTTTCCGAACACGGGCTCTCTGGACGCGGACGACTGATATTAATCAAGGGAACAGTAGATGGTACTGCGCTCGTCTGATTAACGTGCCGTAGCAAGTTATGAGTGGATACGTTTTCGGGTCATCGTTCAGATACTTTATTGTCTGTTCATAGCTTTCTTAAAGAATTCTTCAAAATACTGTCTAAAAACTGCTTCTCCTTCTGATTTACCTTAGTTTCTATATTTTTCAGCGAATAGCATTTAGAACTTTTAACAGCACGCTAACCAAACTTCTAAAGTCTAAAACAAACCTTTAGAAAGCTTCAAAACTTTAAATAAGGAAAACCATGGGAAATTATTGATTGATCATTAAAAATAATTCTATCCACATAATAATCACGGCAGATGCACGTATTTGAAGGCCTTTCTCAAGGTGGATCGATGAAAAAGAAGATGACCTGGTAAGAACCACGGATACGAATAGTACAGGACCAGTAGATATTGGGACGATATCCTCCTCTTAGTTCTTGTATATCTTAGCTTAAGTTTCCAGTTTTTTTTAGAACTCCTAAAAATAAATAAAAGTCCGTTCGATCACATCCTATAAATCATTTTCTTTCACTTACCATTTACACGCTCTCCGCTCACAACTTGGAACACGTGTGAACAGTGTGACGTCACAGCACTGAGCCTGTTCCAACCGATTCCAACCGCTTCACTGCGGTCCAGCCCCTCTAAATTGATTGTAAAATTCCTCCGCGTCGTGGACGATCACAGTGAATGGAGCCTAAGGTGGGCATTCTACGTGCCACGAGGAATTACCAGGTGAGCAGCAATAGGAACTATTCACCTGACTTCAGCCATTTCAATTCACTGGCTTCAGTTTCTGTAAAAGGCGATAATAATCCTCACGAAAGCAGAAATATTCGAATGTAGAGAGTCGATTATGCAATAAAACATGATTTCGTTTATGATTTTACTAATTTCATTTCCAATCCTTTAAATAGTAGATACTTAACGAAACTATTGTGATCAAATGTTACACTTGTATGTTATGAGAAGGTACAATTCTTCGTGACGATATTGTAAAGTAAGACTGAGCAGCTAAGAGTCTTCTATTGGCATGAATAAGCATTCATATCGCTTGATTGACTTCATGTCGAGAACTTTACAGCGTAGACACTGGCAAGGATACGCGTATAATACCTTCTTATGAGATAGGATGACTTTTAATCAAATAACAATCTATCAATGGCTACCATTGAGATAATATGTACTACGTACAGTACATTATTACCTCAATGAGGGCTACACGCATTCATGAATATGACTAACGTTTACTGTGAAACAACCGTTAAAATTTTAAAAATTAACTACGCGATCACAAATGTATAGTACCTTTACCTACTGAGCCTTCGTTTTTTTTTCATATTTTTTACTGGCACCCGTAGAAAAGTTCTACCAACCCCTGATAAACTACCAACGAATTAAAATTCACCCTGTATAAGTAGAAAAAATCGTAGACCACAATGTATCGGTCTATGTTGTACCGATGGTCGCTCATAACATAATTGTCATCAACGCAACGTTATCCTTAACGTAACATCGCGCGTATGGTAATGGTGGTAGCCGCACCAATTCAGTGCGGCCATGCTCCGCCAGCATGACACATTTGTCTCAACTGACGGACTTACGAGGTGTTTTGGTGACAGCTGACTTTTTAACTGTGTTAGGACTTGTTTTTAGTTTAATTGCATAATAACTGAACTGAAAACCTGTGCTAAACTCAACTAACCAACACTCAACTGTCACGTAGTGGTATATGCTCATCTCGGCTTCTTCGCGACGATGATTCCATGTTCAGTTCCAATTTATGTATTGTGCTTCGACGAGAACTCAGCCACGCAGACTGCCTTAGTGCTGGCCTCGCAAAGGTCTCTCATGGTACAAGTGTTTGTGCACTGGGAGCAGGATAGGACATCGTCTGTGGTGTTGTATACGGGAGGTATAAGCATTGTGGCTGATCGGAGTACCCCCTTTCTGACCAAGTTATACCCACAGCGACCCACTTGGCTTCGTAGCCTAGTTAGAGATTTCCAGGCAGGACCATAGCAAATTATGCCCCGCTGAATGATTTTCTGCAGACTCAATATAGTTTGGAGGAGGATAACCAAAGTACCACCAGTTTTGCTCAGTTACGCTCATTAGCTAATACGTTATCCATGTGGAAAAAACACAGTTCTTTTTATTTTTATATTTTATTGTACACCACATAAAAATTACAGGACAAACATTTAGAAAGGTAAATGTACAATGGGCGGTCTTATCGAATAGGACAATCTCTTTGAGACAACCTTTGGATAGACTGAACAAGAGGAGATAGACAAAGTGCAGTCAGTGTACAAAACAACTTAAATATTATAACTTATACATAATAACATAAAATATATACATACAATACAAAATAATGGATATCAATTATATTATAACAGAGAAAGGAAATGCTCCACCACATTTTTTTTAAATGTTGGTAATGTTTGAGCACGCCTTGTAATCTAGCTAAATAATTATGTTTTTATCAGTAACTAGCAGACGCCTCGCGGTTTCACCTGCGTAGTTCCTGTTCCCGTGGGAGTACAGGGATGAAAAGTAGCCTTTGTCACCCGGGGAAAGTGTAGCTTCCCAACGGTTCCAACTGGACCTATTTCAAAAGAATCTTTGAAATAGGTCCAGTAGTTTTATGTTTATTCGTTACATACAAAAATACAAACAGCAAAATACGAATCTTTCCTTTTTATAATATTAGTATATAAGTATAGATATCGTATTCAATGAGTCGAGAAATTAATATTTTAATGTAATTATTGTTATGTTTGGGAACCAACCCTTCGAAGAATACAGTGGTGGCCCAGTGGTAACGGCCCCGATTTACATGTCGTAGGTCATCTGTTCGAACCCAGGCAGGCACATTATTTTGTGTAAATTATTTCATCACCACTGTTCTAAAACGGTGATGGATAACATCGTGAGGAAACCGGCATCACCCTAGGACCAAAAATTCATAGACATTGGGTCACCAACCCGCTTTGGGACCGCGTGGTGGCCCATACCGTAAGGCCCATTCCCTCTCTCATAGAGAAGAGGCCTGTGTCCCAGCACTGGGAACATTAAAATGCTAATGATGATTGTATGTTAAAAACAATAGTTAGTATAGCTCTAATTCGGTACCTATACAATTTAACGTCATACTATAATTTAATTACAAAGTTTAATTTAATGGAAATAATTGACATCAACGCATTATTTCTTTAACTAAGTACATAACAAACTATCCTTCAAAGTAAATAACTAGTCCAAAATTAGCCTGAAAACGAACAAACAGACATTGCAGTGACATTATCAACGTCCCAGTTTAATTAGCTAGTTAGCTAAATAACGCGATAACGTGTTAAAGAGCATTGAAAGTGTCGTGTTAGTGAATGTACAGTTAGCAAAACAGTTTGGTATCTAAACGGCAAAACAAATGTTGCTGAAAAACAAAACATCGATATGTTAATGCCATCGTGATTCCGCTGTGAAAATAGGATGGTGGCTCTTAGAGCAAGGTTATTTCCACTGTCCGTAAACCCATTAGGGGTTTCACACACATTTCCTATATCGCAAGTTCTCTGTCTTCAACAACCTTCAGGCACACACTGGATGGAGGATTCTGCCTTTTCAATGAAAGTAGCGGGACTTTACACCTTGCTCCGATCAATCACAACAATCCTTTACGTAATAACTGTGTCGATTCCGACACTGCCTGTGACAGCCGAATTTGCGTTCACCGCTAATTACTTAGGCACGAATATTATTTGCAATAATGTTTTTAGTTGCTGCCGGAGCGCGGTGAAGTTGTGATATTTTATTGTGTACATCCAATGGTAGAGTACATTTATCTAAAAATAGAGTGGATAATACATCCCCAACCAAAAACAATTATGACCACTAATATTTATCGTTAATTGGATTTTGAAATAGGTACCTGCTTTTGGACACACTTGTAAATTTGCCAAAAGCTAGTATCGGTTTCAGGCTGCCTGAATACTTATCTCCATGTTCGACTGTACACGTACACAAAGTGGGTAGAGTCAGGAAACAAAGTAAATCGCCGGACCTCCCGAAGGTAGCAATGTTTCTTCTACCAGATTGTGCTTATGAGATGATGTAGGAAGGAATGTGGATGTACCTTGAGGTTTCATAGATATATTGTTTAAAATAATAAGTTTTGAGTACTGTGTGTATGTGTTCACTGATGGGACATAGGCCTCTTTCTCTGTGAGAGATAAAATGTGCCATAATCCAACACCCGGGCCCAGTGCGTGTTTTGTTTAAGAAGACCATCAATAGCCTATGAACAATAAAAATTACTTGATAGCAGCTCAACACAACCAATAAGACAACCCACAATCAACCGAACGATGTGGCGCCAAAGTACTAGGAGGGCTGAACCCGAAGACTGGGAATGATTTCTTTTTCATTTATCACAACCATAAAACGAGCTTTTACCGCTTATTAAAGTTTTTCAAGTTAACTAAAATGTTTAGCAAAAAATAGTTCGTTACTGCGTGGCAGGTTTCAGCTAGTCCTAAGTTAAACTAATCAGAAATAAAAACTACACTTTTCTTATGCATCGATTTTCGTGGATAAAGGACATCACTGATGGTCCAGGAGGTAGCGTTGCATTTTACATAGTGTTTTTTTGCCGATCAATTGCCATATTATTCAATAGATCTCGAATGACAAAAAGCGTCAGCTGACGCACGCGCGGGTTCTATTATTGGCATACTATTATTATTTTTACCACTTTCACAACCTCTCACACCCACCGCTACATAAGCAGGTAACGCTAGGTTCATTTATTTGTCATATAAGATAAACTATCGTTGTCAATTTTAGCCGGAATACTATGACTTTTGTATTTGCAACGCTACCGCATGGTTAATGATATTAAATACAAAAAGTAACTTTAATATATACGTTAGCTTCGTCCTATTTTTACCCGACTGCGGGAGGGTAATGTTTTTCAAGCGTATGAATATATGTATGTCCATTTCTATAGAACGATCTACAGCCCTATGGCTTGACGGATTAGGACATATGAGATGTCGTGGAATCGTCTCAATTTAAATAATCTTTTACCACATAACTTATTTGGAGAACTCGTTCATTACTAAAATTATAAAGTCTGAAATAAAACAAATTATTATAAAAACAAAAAACCCGACTGCAATAAAAATTATTAACTGAAAAGAGAACAAAAGAAGAGACAAACAAAAATTATAGAAAAACCGACCAAAACTTTGTCACCGCTGGCAGCACCTCATAATGTTTAATATATAAATTATATCTAGTACTTGTTTTTCTCTTTTTAGTTAATTAATTTTTTGCAGTCAGGTTTTTTGTTTTTACAATAATTTTTCCCTACACGCATATATTTTAAACAAAAATAAAACAGAATACACTTTTACATAAAAATCCACTGAAACCCGTAGCGTGATACCATAGTCGATTCATAGCCTGGAGGCACTTCGAAAAATTCAACCGTTAGCTTTTTTACAGCCATAATAATATATATGTATATGCAAAATTGTATCCGCATACGTATTTAACAGGCACAAAAATGAATGCGAAATAGCAAAAAAAAACGAGATTAACTCCCTTTATGGAATTTGAATTTAAATGTTGCCTTTGAGTACTCAAAATATTCCCAATTTGTTATTGATATATAATATTTGTGGCATTATTTTAATCTGAGTATCTGTGTATGTGAGTGTATAAAAGGTACTTATACAGAAATTATTAATGTTGATGATTGGAAATAGAACCCAATAAAAATGCATTTTAATTTGTATATAGTAATACTTAACTAAACGAAGTGCAAATCACCTACCTACTAACTTTTGAACTTCAAGTCTTTTGAGTGTATTTCGCGTCTTTTTAAGACCTAACATCTCAAGCAGGACTACTTTTGTGTGTGCAACAGTGAAAACAACAGACTTTAGTAAAAATAACTTAAAAAAAAAAAAAGTTGTTTTGCAAATCATCTTTCAAGCAGCGCACCATCTTACACACAGCGCCATCTATTAGAAAAGGGGCATACTACCACGCCACATACATCGTGTTGTAAGGATCGATATCTAGAGGCGATCCATATAACTCCACGTCAAAAAGCTAACTAATACACAGGCACACCGCTAGAGGGCATTACCTGTACCAAAACAAACAAACTTAAAACACAATCATGGAAGAAGTTATTAATGCACTAAAAACAATAAAAAAGGAGCTGGATGAACAAAGAATTGAAATCAGAGAAACTGGAAAACATGTTACAGAACAAGTCACTCAGAATATTAGCAGTATATTCGAGGAGAAATTTTTGGCTTGGGAAGGAAAACTTGGCGAAATGAAAGAAATAGTGGAAAATCAAGAAAAAAGAATCTATTATCTGGAATAACAAGCTAGAGTAAGAAATTTGGTATTTTTCGGTATTGAAGATAACGAAACATCATACGAAAGTTTTGAAAAAAATATAATTAAATGGTTGGAACAATACTTCTCAATCAAGCTAAGTTACAGCGACATACAAGAAGTTAAAAGAGTGGGCAGAAAAGGAGAAAGACCACGCCCAACCGTAGTAACTTTCTCAACTCTAGGCTCAAAAATAAAAATTTTGAAACAAAAAGGTGCGTTAAAAGGTACACCCTATTACGTGGATGAGGACTATCCGAAGTACGTACTGGAAAAGAGAAAGGAACTACGCGAACAGCTAAAAGCGGAGAGAGAAAAGGGTAACATAGCCGTAATAAAATACGATAAATTGGACTGCGTTATGTAAGAACCGATTAAGCGCCAATTTACGAAAACTGAGAAAATGAGCTTCAAAGATTTCAAAGTTAAAATTGTCGCTGTGCGTATATTTATTATGTTTAGAGTATAATTTTTATTCTGAAGATATAAAATATATGTAAGTTTACATAAGTAAAAAAAAATTAAGGCTATATAATAAACTTTTGTAGTTATAGCCATATTTCCGCTTAACTTGTTAATGTGTTTTAGCCCTATTCAGACCATTTTATTTATCAATAACGTGCTATACAAAATTATTGCCGTTTGATACTTTATTGCGATTCGTTTCGGATGAAAAAATTGGATCAAAAGATTAAGTCCAGTTTTTTTAATAAATTGTACTTTAATTAAGTAGGTACAATTTATTAAAAAAAAACTGGATTTGTAACACTTCTACATCTTAATAAATGATTTTTTGTCGTTGCACTATTTAATAATTATTTAAAAATTTGCTGATACTCTTTTGTTTTATTCATTACACTGAACTATATTCTTTTTTTATTCTTCGCCTTCTACTTAAAAATCAATAGATCCAAAAGTTTCAACATCATCTTCTAAATCACGAGATCCAGTTAAATTTTCATAATATTTTCTCGCATCAGATGATATGAGGAAGGAAGGATTTTATATCATCTTTGGTGCTTTCCATTAAAGGTTTGGTTGAGAAATAGGTTTTCCTTCTGGTCAAAATTGCTCATAATGCCTTGTCAATTTCCATAGGTTATTTATTACCCCCTTTTAGTCTTTTATTGAGATCTACTTCATGGGTTTGACCACCATGACTGGTTGAATGAAATATCCGACAAGGTTTATACTTAAAATATATATATATATATAGTTTTCAAACAGCTTATAGCATTTAATTCTGTCTTCAGTATTTTAAAAACTCCGACATAGTCTATTCTTTCCGTTTTAGTACCTATCAACTTGTTTCTCTTACGACAACTGGTCATCATCACATCAATGTAGTCTTGTGGAATATATAGCCGTAAATGTGATTCGATATCACTTAACTTGCTATCATTTTCTAAGAAGCTATGCCCAGAAACCACAAACCCTATGGTGATTTTCTCTAGGTTGTCATTTTCTTCTAGTTCGGTTCTGACTACCACTAGATGAGTTCTTTGAATTTTGAGTCTAGATTTATTGTGCTCTCCTGCCTGCTATTCCTTCCGCCCAGACGTAACAAAACCCTTGATCACAGATTTAGCCAAAGTTATGTCTTGTTTTTTCATTGCATGTGCATCTTCAGCTTCTTTATGATGCTGCTCTCTTTCCTTCTCTAAATTTTATTTGATTTCTTGTGAAGTAGTTTCTATGATTATTTATCTTGTTGCACTTATTACACGACACTCTTTCTGTGGCTTTTTCCTATGTAGATTAAATTTGGTATCAAATATTAATTTTTATAAGATGCAAATGAAACTGTTTTTCTTGATTCATCAGATGTATGGGCTTCTAATAAACACGTGTGCCAAATTTCATGTGTGTATGTATGTATGTTGTTTGTCCACGCATATCGCCGAAACTAGTAATCGGATCCTGATCATTGTTTTTTTATTGGTTTAGGTATCTCTCAACATAGGGAACAGTACAGCAGCTTTCAAGATATGGAACATGCAACCGAACTCCTTAGCGACACACAGCGCTAATAAATAAATTAATATTATTATGGGTATTTTGTAAATCCTTTAGGTATACTTTAGAGCTCACTTTCTAGTGATAGGGTACTAAAACTAAAAAGATAGAAATAAAACTTTTTCACAAAAAAGTAACCGATTTATAAAAACAAGAGGTTCCAGAGGCAACTACTTCCGAAACGAACCATTTTTTGCAGTTTTTAGTGTTTTGCTTTAGAAGTCGATTTATTTTTGTGAAAAAGTTTTTTTAAGTATCTGTCAATCCTTGCAGATGATATTCTTAAAGTACCTATCTATAAACATTTTGGCACAAATATCTATGTTTTTTTTAAAGAATAGACGTCCCGTACAAAAAAATCCGCAATAATAAGAATGCAGTAACGAATGAAACGCCAGAAGCTGGTGCTTCATTCTCGAACGAATCAAAGAACGCGCTTGTGGGTGATAAGCATTAACGAATTAATTACTAGTTTAGGTGGTTAATTCGATACTGCGGTTTCAAAAACAGTTGAATGAAAAGGTAAAACTGAATTATCTTCAAATTGTACGTGTTTAATTCGTTTATGCAATTTGAAAACTGTTTGTAACCGTAACTTTGACGCATAATTCTTTAATACAAAACGAATGTAATGTTAATGTTAATTCTAACAAATTTCGAAATGTCGCTTGATTCATCCCCTTATTATAAGGCCGTAAGAGTGATTTTTGAACACAAAAATAGCTGAATACATAGTTTATCATGCCTATAGACGATCTGCATTCATAACTTTATTTTTTTGATTTCGACGCTTAATTCGTTCTTACATAACGCAGTCCAATTGATAGTATCCAAAAATTCCACCAAACGAAAGCTATCCACTTCACCTGAAATTGTTACTGCACGCAGAGAAGAAAGCACCACACAACTAACCAAAAAGAATAAATTACGACAATCTAACGCTTCGGTTAAAAGGTCAAACAGCTTATCAGAGGGAGTCATAAAACCAGGAATACTAAACTTCCTAGTCAATAAAAACCCAAAAAACACAGCCTGTAATCAAACTGAACAAGCATAACAACCACCCCCCTCCTCCAATATAGATCAAGATAACATACAAACAAAAACAATAAACATACAAAGTCTTCCAACCCGGCTGGTCACCGTGGAAGAGTACGACCAAAACCCTCCAAAGCTAAAAACCACAACAACAAATAACAAAAATTATCGCAACAAAGGTCACCCTTTAAATATCGCAACATATAATGTCAGGTCCTTATCGTCATACGACCGCTTATTAGAACTGGAAGAGTCAATAAAAGAAATTAGGTATGACGTGATAGGAATCTCGGAAATAAGACGACTAGGTACCAGAATAGAAGAACACGAGAAATTCATACTATGCTACGTAGGCAACACCCCAGGACAATACGGGGTAGGATTTCTAATAAACTATATGCATAAAAATAACATAGAAAGCTTCACTGGCATATCTGAACGTGTGGCAGTACTAAACATGAATATCCAAGGCTATATGATTACCATCATACAAGTTTACGCACCGACAGAAGCCGCTAGCGAGAGTGACCTGGACGACTTCTACAAAACAGTCGACAGGGCACTAGAAGCCACACACGAGACCGTGATACTGATGGGAGACTTTAATGCGAAGATTGGAATACCCAAGAAGGATGAACACTTGATTATGAAGAAATTCGGTTATGGCAAAAGAAACAACAAAGGACAGAGGCTTGTTGATTTCGCTTTACAACACAAACTAACGATAATCAATACATGTTTCAAAAAGAAACAAAACAGAAGATGGACATGGAGATCTCCAAATGGCGTTTACAAAAATGAAATAGACTATATGTTGTCTAATCAACCGAGAATATTCCAAGACATCGGTACTATGAATCTAAACTACCCGTCGGATCATAGGCTAATCAGAGCAAAAGTTAATCTAATTCACTATAAGCAAAGTAGAGTGAAATTCGCAAATAAACAAGCAAACCAACTAAAGTGCGAAGAGGAGATATTGAATTACAAGGCAATCTTGTCAAAACAGCTAGCAGATTCACCTGTTCTTCAGGATAACACCAAAGTACAAACCTACTACGATACCATTACAAACGCTATCACCTATAGCTTAAAAAAAGCCAGATTGCCACAAGACGACCAAAAACGCCATACGATTTTATCTGCGCGAACAGCTGCTTTATTACAAAGAAGGAAAGAACTACAGAGAACAAAACATAAAACTAGGGCTATGAAAAACGAACTTGCCGCACTCTACAAACTAGTCAACAAATATATAAAAAACGATTATGCAAAATACAGACAAAATATCATAGAGAGACATCTTAATCTGACAGGAAGCACAAAAAGAGCCTACAAAGATCTAAGAACAAACAAAACTTGGATAGAAGGACTAAAGAAGGCAGACAAAAACTTGAACAAACGTATAGATATTATCACTACCGCAACCGATTTTTATAGAAAATTATACAGTCAAAAGACTCAAAATCCCACTACCCATATCAACAGTAGAAAACTCAGTAGTAAAGACACCATCGAATTAATAGACGAAACTGAAGTTATAGAGGCAATAAAAAGGCTAAAGGTATAAAAATCCCCCGGATCAGATAACATCACAAATGAAGCATTGAAGACAGCTCAAGAAATTCTGGCCACACCGCTAGCAAAACTATTCAATCTTATACTACAAAAATCTGAAACACCAAAACAGTGGTCCGAATCCAACATTATTTTAATTTATAAGAAGGGAGACCCAAAAAATGTTGGTAACTATAGACCGATAAGTTTACTACCGAGTCTGTACAAGCTGTTCTCCACTATTATTAACGCAAGAATTAGTCCTGAAATCGAAAACAAACAACCAGTGGAACAGGCAGGCTTCAGGAAGGGGTTTTCTACACTAGACCACATCCACACCCTAGAGTTGACTATAGAAAAATATCAAGAACAACAGAGACCCTTATACCTTGCATTTATTGACTACCAGAAAGCTTTTGACACATTAACACACGCAAGCATTTGGGAAAGTCTGAAAGAACAAGTAGTCCACGAGGTTTATATAGAAGTCATCAAGAGCATATACAAGACCAATATAGGGAGAATAAAGCTAGAAACTCTAGGTCCAAGCTTCCCCATAAAAAGGGGCGTAAGACAAGGCGACCCGTTGTCCCCGAAAATATTTATAGCCATCCTGGAAGTCATAATAAACAAGTTAAACTGGAGCAAACGGGGAATCTATGTAGATGGCGCCTTCTTAAGCCATCTAAGATTCGCAGACGATATAGTATTACTATCGGAAACAAGCTCACAACTACAGAATATGATTGAGTCCTTACAGATAGCTAGTACAAATGTTGGACTGGAAATCAACCTCACCAAGACCATGACAATGACAAATAGTAGAAAAATACCAATAAGAGTCAATGGAGATCCACTGGAATACACGGAACAGTATATATATTTGGGAAAAACAATCAGTTTTGACAGAAAAACCAACGAAACAGAAATAGACAGGAGAGTAAAACAAACATGGAACAAATACTGGAGTCTCAAGGAGATTTTTAAGAGTAACATGCCTATTAGCCTGAAAACCAGGATCATGAACTCGAGCCTCATACCGTGTTTGACGTATGGATGCCAGACGTGGAAATTCACTGCCAAAACTAAACACAAAATTACCACCTGCCAACGAGGAATGGAGCGAAGCATGCTCAAGGTAAGGCAAATAGATAAAATACGACACACAAAAATAAGATCTATTACTAAATCTAAAAATGCCTTGACCTATGCACAAAAGCTAAAATGGAAATGGGCAGGACACGTCGCGAGGCTAACAGACCAACGATGGACCATAAGAGCAACCTTATGGAAGGGTCCACAGGGGAAAAGAAACAGAGGCAGACCACTGACACGATGGGAGGACGAGGTCATAAGAACAGCCGGCTCAAATTGGAGCCAAATAGCAAAAGACAGACACACTTGGGCATCTTTGGAGGAGGCCTTTACCCAATCTGGGGTTCTTGCAAAATAAGAAAACTAACCAATACATTTAATACCAATACTAACCCACTAACATATACCTGCTAGAAATTAAGTTAATATTGTACATACATTCGCAAGAAATAAAAGGCTTTTTATTTTATATTTACTACTGCCGTGAATTTTTTTACATAGCCAAGAGCAACCATTTCGCTGTCAGGGGGATA
The DNA here is from genome assembly GCA_948252205.1 of Orthosia incerta. Taxonomy (NCBI): domain Eukaryota; kingdom Metazoa; phylum Arthropoda; class Insecta; order Lepidoptera; family Noctuidae; genus Orthosia; species Orthosia incerta. The sequence goes on along the minus strand of OX411748.1, from coordinate 1,010,504 downwards.
CTTGACTCTAACATAAATTTTCAATTTAAAGCTTAATTTACGCAAACGGATCTCTGAATCGAAAAATCGTTGTAACAAACGCAAAAAAAATCGTTGTAATATTTTTGAATGGCCTATCCAACGATACCTCACATCATGGGACATATGATAAAAAAAAATACATCCCCACTTTACGTCTATGGGAGGTACCCGAAAAAACTTTTTTTTCATGTTTTTATTCTACCACTTTGTCGAAATTATTAATATGTGCCATGCCAAATTATAGCTTTCTAGTACTTAGATTCTCAGAGCTAAGCTGCGGACGGACAGACGGACAGAGCGAAACTATAAGGGTTCCTTGTTGACTTCGGAACCCTAAAAACGGGACCCTATTATTAAGACTTCGCGGTCCGTTTGTCTGTCTATCTGTCTGTATGTCTGTCACCAGGCTGTATCTCATGAACCGTGATAGCTAGACAGTTGATATTTTCACAGATGATGTATTTTTGTTGCCGCTATAACAACTAAAAACAGAATAAAATAAATATTTAAGTGGGGCTTTCATACAACAAAAGTGATTTTTTGCCGTTTTTTGCGATAGTAGTACGGAACCCTTCGTGCGCGAGTCCGACTCGAACTTGGCTGGTTTTTATATTTCCATACCTAGTAGGTAAATTCTTCTTCTGGATATTAATTTATTTTAAAAATCTGTCTTGTAACGTTTTCTTGAAATATCTTTGGATATCAAGCTAATAATAAACCTCAAAAGCGAACTAAAAAGATGTAAACAAGAAGTCAGTCACAGTCGCTTTTGAAGCAGTCGGGTTTTTTGGATTTATTAACTTTTTTTATTTACAACTTTTTACCCGGCTGTTTTTCGCGCGTATCTTGTATGTTTGTATGTATGTAATATTCTTTATTACCTCATATCTTTCAAACTACTTGGCTGATTTTATAATGAAGACATCGTTAGATAGGTCTTGACCGCCCAAGTGTTCTTAGCTAAGTACCGTTAAAAAAAAGGAACATGGCGGATTTCGGGCGCCATATTGTGGGGGTTGCATATTTTTTTTTTCTTCCATACCCATCGACTGGGGTATCAAAATGAAGGGTTTTTAGAGGAGATTACAAATATATAAACTACTTATATGTGGTCTGCGCTCAAAGTTTTTGTGATATTTTTTTTTTTTTGTGGCGTTTGTTTTCTAGTGAAAAAAACGATGGATCGATAAGTGTTGGACTGTTTTAAATAGTTTTTTTTTCGTATTTGGTGTAAATTCCAGCAGAAATATTTATTTTACGAAAAAAAAATGAATAAATAAAACGTCATTCGAAAAAAATATGATATCTAAAATGTTGTTAATAAAAAAAGTTAATTTAAAAATCAAAAACCCGGCTGTAAACAAGAAAAATTCATGCTGTGCAGTCGGAGGATACATATTCGAAAACTGGCTGACCCCCTGATCATCCGACTGCACAGCATGCATTTTTCTTGTTTACAGCTTTTTAGTTCGCTTCAAGGTTTTTAGGTTATTGATTTTTAAATTAACTTTTTTTTTTGTTATAGGTACCTACTTTATTTTTCGAATGTCTTTAAACATATAGGTGGTGTATATTATGGTAATCACCTAAACCCTTCATTTTGATACCCCACTCGATGGGTTTCGATGAAAAAATAAATTGCGATCCTTACAATATGGCGCACAAAATCCGCCATTTTTCTTTTTTTTTCAACGACGCTTATCTAAGAACTTTTGGGCGGCCAAGACCTATCTAACGATGTCTTAATTATAAAAAAGCCGTCAAGTGGTTTGAAAGATACGAGGTAATAAAGAATATTACATACAAACAAGATAGGCGAAAAACATAACCCTTTCCTTGCAGCCGGGTAAAAATAAAGAAAAAAAATGTAGTTTAATTATAATAATTATTTAATTATCTAATAAAAATGTGGTAAAAATGGATAGCTCTGAAAAAGCTTAAAAACAACTAGGACGGAATCACGGCCAAACTCTTGAAGGCGGGTGGGAAACCGGTCCTTAAGGGCCTTCAGAAGCTGTTTGATTCCATCATAATCGAGAGGGAAACGCCAAAGGCAGGTGTGCGGTGGTACTCTTCTTCAAGAAAAGCGACCATACCCGGCTGAAGAATTATAGGTCCATCTCACTTCTAAGCCACGTCTACAAGTTGTTTTCAAGAGTCATCACGAATCGGCTCGCGCGCACGTTTGACGATTTCGTGACGATCGAGACTTGGGCTGAACTGCAGTGTCTTCAACGGTGCCAAATCGACTACCAGTACAACAAAGTGTTCAAGTGTTTGTACAAAAACGCCACTATCTCATCGCAGTAGTAGCGAGGTGTGAGACAGGGAGACGTCATGTCTCCGAAATTGTCCACCGCTGCATTGAAGGATATTTTTTAAGGTCTAGGCGGCGAGGGGTAGGCATCAACGTCAATAGCGAGTACATCACTCACCTTCGATAATATATTGCCCGGCAACTTGAAGAAATAAATAATTAACTGTTTTATTCCATACTAAGCTAGGTTACCCGCAGCTTCGCCCGCGTTAACACAAGTTGTGTTAATCAATTCTGGTTGTCGACATATAGGGGAGAAAATCCATTGTTGCAGTTTTAGTTTTAATCAAAATCGGCCCCGTGACACCATTGATTGTTTTGTGCTATTCTTCATAGTGATGATTTGGCCATCCACGCACACTTGGAAAACTCAGCCTGTATAGGTACAAGAAGCATTAACGTTAAAACGATTAACTTATTTAATTGAATAAAATTGTATCTACAGTTAATTTACATTACTCAATTATTCCGTTAATCATGGGCACAACATTTTATGACGCTGCTATATCCTATGTTCTATGTCCTTTCATTTGATGCTAATACATACACATTCTGGGCCTTGGACACACAAATATCAGCAGGTACATTATGTAACTGGTCGTGGGTACAGCACGGCTTTTCCAAATGCACCCCTGCTATCCTTGAGCTTTGTTAATAGTAATAGCAAAACTAAGTTTGATTGGAAACCGGAGTCTATTGAATTGAAATGATAGGTCAGTGGCGATTATTGCGATGCGATATATAAACACGCTTTCCCCTTTTCTCATACCTGTTAATATATTGGCACCTATTTGTAAAATGAAGCCTCATCCCATTACATAATCTTAATTTATATGCTCAATCATTTGTTATCAAAAACATGCCTGCAAAGTTTCAAACAAATCGGAAGCCGCAATAAAAAGTTTGTCAGGGTATCAAACTATCTCCATACCAAATTTTATCTAAATCGGTTCACAATAGGAAGAAGTTGCATGATACAAAGTTACATACAAAATTAACCCTCCCCCATTTCTCCCCCTTCGTGTTTTATGCAAAAAGAAGTAACCTATGTCCTTCTCAGGGTCTCAGACTATCTCCATATCAAATATCATCTAAATCGGTTCGGTGGTTTAAGCTATAATAAGATATTTCATACAAAACTACCCCACCCCCAATTTCTCCCCCTTAGTGTTTTATGAAAAAAAAGTAGCCTATGTCCTTTCCCGGTTCTCAAACTATCTCCATGCCAACTTTCATCTAAATCGGTTCGGCGGTTTAAGCGTGATAAGGTAACAGACAGACAGACAGAGTTACTTTCGCATTTATAATATTAGTATGGATTGCCTAATTCCATAATTATTGTATCTTTTTATTCTTGATGAAGATTATGTTTATTATTTATGTTTACGTTTATTGTTATTATTGATCAATTATGTGTTTTGTTTTTGTTTTAATGATTATTGTCAATTTTTTTATTTTGTATCTTCTAATTGTTTTATTCTAATTTATGTAAGTGCTGTGCACACCTATAAGTGGAAAGTTTGCTGTAGCTACTGAAATTGCGATTATTATTTTTGTCATTGTTACTGTGAACAATCCGTTGGAGTGCCATAATAAATAAATATTGGTCATGGCTGAGAACATGGAGGACCTCAGTACAATGCTTGATAACCTCAGTAGAGCTTTCGAAAGAGTGGGTCTTAGGATGAACATGGACAAAACAAAGGTGATGTTGAACGCCCATGTCACACCTACTCCTATCAAGGTCGGAGGTTCTACATTCGAAGTTGTGGACGACTATGTCTACCGGGGACAAACGATCCAGCTGGGTAGGGCCAACTTTGAGAATGAGGTCAACCGTCGAATCCGACTCGGCTGGGCAGCGTTCGGGAAGTTGCGCGGTATCTTCTCGTCCAACTTACTACAGTATCTCAAGACGAATGTCTATGACCAGTGGGTGTTAACATATGGCTCTGAGACCTGGTCGCTCACAATGGGCTTCACCAGCAAGCTTACTGTCACCCAAAAGGCAATGGAAAGGGCTGCGTTCGGAGTTCCTTGCGTGATCGAATCAGAAATGCAGTGATCCGCAAGAAAACCAGGGTTACCGATATAGTCAAAAGAATTGCCAAACTTGAATGGCAGTGGGTAGGGACATTGCTCGCAGAACAGATGGTCGATGGGACTGAAAAGTTCTGGAGTGGCGACCGCGAACCGGATGACGCTGCGTTGGAAGGCCTCTCACCAGATCGACAGGTGACCTGGTGAGGGTGGCGAGACGCACGGGACCGGTCAATGTGGCGACGCTTGGGGGAGCCTATGTCCAGCAATGGACGTCTTTCGGCTGATATGATGATGATGATAATAATAAAAATGTGAACTCATATTAGCAACTACAACTAACACAGATATTAAGCTAAGACATGTTATTTATCCCTCTCACAGAAAGGAGGCCTGTGTCCCAGCAGTAAAAACATTAATAGGCTGATGATGTGATGTGATGATGGTATATAAAAACTAGTCTGATTTGGCTTAATTAAATCTACATTTACGTAAAATTTAGTTCATAATTAGCTATATTCTGGTTCAAACACACAATCTCAATCAAATCAAAAAATACACAGATACATTCCTCCAGGTTCACAATCCATGATTAAAAATACACCAAACACAAATTTAAAACGCGACACTACTTTTATTTAATTTAAAAACCTCGATTTCAAGTAACGATCAACATTATCTATGTAGGAATATTATGTATGTAGGAATTTTATTGCAATACTTTGCAAGAAAAAGTAACAATTGAAACATTAGAAAATATTATACAAACTCAAATTGAATTAAAGAAACCCTAAAGATTCGAAAACTAAAGTCAGGTGACTGTTATGGCTAACTTAATAATTTGAGTTTTTTCAGCGAATATGGGATAATCCGCCTGTGTGTGACAGGTTATAGAATTTCCTAGAACTTCTTCTCAGATGTAAGCATACAAACTTCTTGGTAGTTTACCCTCGCCTTCTAAATCAATTCAGATATAGAGTAAGCGCATCACGTTTTTAAAACCATTACAATTTCATCGCATACAGGTGATTCACCTCTGTTCCTTACATACTACCCACGTATAGACTATCTATTCCCTGTGTCGCTATATTTTCCAGAGTCAATGCTCTAGTCCAGTGTTTTTCAATCTTTTTGAATTCACGACCCCTTTTTACCCGACTGCCGAAGGAGGGTAATGTGTTTATCAGTCTATGTTTGTATGTTTGTTCCTATGTGGCGTTCTAAAGACCAAACGCGCTAGCCGATTTTGATGGTTCTTACGTCAATCGATTCGTCTTAACCCTGCGAGTGTCACTGGCTACATTAAAATTGGAAAATAGAAAAATGGCGGATTTTGGGTTCCTTAATGTGAGGGCCCAATTTCTTTTTAAAAATACGTATAATACATACGCCCCAATGTTAACGCAGTACTGGCCGTGCGCCTGCTCGATGCCAAAATATCAAAAGTGAACCTCCTTTTGAACAGTTTACAAAATATTTATATTTATATTAGTTGTGAAGAAATTCCAGCCATAAATTTTTTGTGTTAAAAATATTTTTAAACAAGTCGTTTTACTTTTGGAAACTCTGGAGGAGTTTCCAAAGGTTGCGAAAAAATATCGTGTTGTTCAATATTTTTTTAATGCAAAACTATTAGTTACACGAAAAAACCTTGCGTTCAAAATTATGTACATGAATCAATAATAAATAAATTTTTTTTCAAACCTTTTAACCTAGCCTTTTGTTACTAATGAATATAAGCGAAATTTAAAAAAAATATTGTAGAAATATATATTTTATTTATAATTCAAATAATATATACAATTGAATATGTCTAATCTTATAAATATAACCAACTAGCTGTCCCACGCGGCTTCGCTCCCGTCAACTGGCTACCTACCTACCCTACCCTACATACCCTACATACATGACTGCCGGACTTTAACTAAAAGGCCGTTAAGCCCAAAAAGTCATTTCCGAGTAAATGACAAAAAATGCGGGAATCTTTGTATCTTAAAAACTATGACACATCAATTGATATTTAATTATATTTATCCTAAATAATCATTTGTGTCCAGAAACTCTTATTAATTACTTTCAAAATTATTGTTTCTTATTTTGTTAAGCATGTAATCCACTTTTTTCATCTTATTACTGTACTACAAGGCCGTTAACCATACCTTAGCGGCTTTCTAGTGAAGTAACTTATTTAAAATTTTAGCCTTAATAATGTTTGTTAAATTTGTTCATAAATACTTACCTAAAAAGTTGTTAAGTGACATAACTGCTTTATAGCAATGACATTCACTTCGATTTCAATTTCAATAACTTTCCTATTGAGCGGTTACGGAGCTTTAGATGCTTTTAAGCTAATTGTTGCCAATGTTGTACGGAACTTTTCAAAAATCTTAACTACTTTGCTTAACTAAAAGGGGGCTAAAAATATTTCGACTGTGGTTAACTTCTTTATAGTTTAGCATTCATATGGGAATATCTGAGAAATTATGAACATCTTTAAAAATTTAAATTTTATTTTAGCATTTAAAAAGATACTTAAAAGAAATATAATTTTAATAGGCAATGATCAACGAATAACTAATTAAGATTTTAAGATACGATTCCACCAAAATAGTGTGCAGCACATTTATTAACAAACATTTTGTGCAAATCTCCAGCATTGCACGTACTAAGCTGGTATCGCGTTTGGCCTCTATCTCCACTGGCACTGGCTGTGCAACATTTTTAAGCGCACAGTGTAACACACTTGTGCACGAACATATTCACTGAGCATTGTTTTCTGCTTTCAGTTGTTAAGATGGATGGGCAGGAAAACGAGAATCCGAAAAAAAAGGATTTTCTTTTCGGTATTGAACCAAAATAATCTTCCATTTTCTCATTTTTTTTTTTTTTTTTTATTATATATAGGCTCGCGCTTGACCACTATCTCACCTGATGGTAAGTAATGATGTGGTCGACGGTGTTACACGCTTGCCTAGAAGTAACCAATTCACTCTTGACTTAAAGACCCCGAGGTTGTAGCTATCTGGAAACACAGACTCCGGCAGGGAATTCCACTCCTTAGTTGTACGCATAATGAAAGTATTTCCATAACGTTTAGTGCGTATGGGTGGGATGTCCACCATGTACCGATGGCGCATCGCCGTACGTCTGGTAGTCCGATGATGAAACGGGCTGGGCGGAATTAGATTATGCAATTCCATCGCACACTCCCCGAAATGTAACCGATAAAAAACCGACAAGCTGGCAACCCGACGACGATGTTCAAGGCTTTGGAGCTTTGACTCGACCAATGCCTCATTGCCGATCAGCCTCTTGGCCCGTTTTTCGATCGACTCTAGTGCATCAAGCTGGTATTTGGCCGATCCGTCCCAGAGATGAGAACAGTATTCCATGCAAGATCGAACTTGCGCTTGATACAACTTAAGCAGCTGCTCTGGCGTGAAGTACCGTCTCACCTTCGCAAGGATCCCCAACTTTTTGGCAGCTAGTTGAGCCTTTGCTTCAATGTATGGGCAAAAATTGAGTGTCGACGTCAACGTTACGCCAAGAAGCTCAAGATGGTCCGTTATCGGTACGGTTACACCTCGGAAAGATGGAGCCAGGTGAAATTGGCTCTTTTTCGCGGAGAAGAGACACGTTTGTGTTTCTCATTACCTCAGTCGAGTCACAAATTGAAACTTTGAGCCAACTCTTGAGTGGCGTTGTGATTTTTGTTTCTATTTTTCATTGTGACTGGTATCCCATAGTCGAGGATAAGTTTCAAATGCTTGAATAAATTTTATAATTTTATCATACGTCCAATCCATATTTAACCTGGTTAAACAATGTGCGCGAACAAATAAATGTTTTCACACCGGTAGCGGAAGCAAGACTGAGTTAACGAACAATAAGTGTTTATAGTGCTCGCCAAATTTCTGGGCCGCCCTGAAGTTGTCTTTCCGATGCGCAAGGCACGAAACAGTGCTGTTTTTGTATGAGATTTACTACTGCGCGGCCATTGTAGACAACTTCAGGGCCGCCAAGAAGTTTGGCGAGACATACACGTCGACGCGAATCCACTGCTTGCATTTGTGCGTGCACAAAAGTATACAGATGTGCGCGAACATTTCTAGAATATTCGCACACAATTTGTTATTTATTTTTTGCTTGAGTGAGTCAACCACAATAATTCTTAAACGTTGGTTGTTTGTATTTTTTTACTATTCTTCTCTGTTACGTTGTGATTTTGTTGTTGTGTTGTGTCTATGTCGAATAAATGTTTTCTATTTAATTCTTCTTTTCTAAAATCACGAGCAAAATCTTGTGGTTTTAAGTGTCCCTAAATGGGACTGAACACTATCTAACTTTAAAACAGTAATAAGGTATAAAAAGGAAGATCACTAAGTAATGAGTGTTTTAAAATATACTAAACACATTTACATAGTGACTCTATTGGTTTTTTGATGACGTTCATTGTCATCACGAATAATGGGTAAATTTTGCTAGAAAAACATTTTATGCTTGGATATTATTTATCGGTGATAATGTTATGATTACATTTAATTTTCGTTATTTTTAAGGATTCTCGAAATTTAATTGACATTTGAAGATTCTTTAGAAACTTGTCGTCTAAAAACTTCAAAGTTATATAATCTTCAGCAAAATTAAGGCTATACACGGTGACATGAGTATAACAAAGTAATTAAGCATTATTGACAAGTATTGATGTTGGATCCTGGTGATAGAGGTATGTAGCAATTTTTATACATTGTTTTAATAATTTTTATATCTCTTGAATCTTTTTCATGGTTTAAATTAGAAACAGTAAAAATAATTAATCTAGCTTAATGAAATAGTAACTTTCTTATATTTCCGGACTAGTCCGATTAGAAAAAGTAATAGAATCGTAATCAAATATATTCTGGCAAGTTAAATAAGAACAGAGACGTTGCGGAAACAAAGTGTTTTTACGGTTCCGTACCCAAAGGGTAAAAACGGGACCCTATTACTAAGACTCCGCGGTCCGTCTGTCTGTCTGTCTGTCGGCCACCAGGCTGTATCACATGAACCGTGATAGCAAGACAGTTGAAATTTTCACAGATGATGTATTTCTGTTGCTGCTATAACAACAAATACTAAAAACAGAATGAAATAAATATTTTAGTGGGGCTCCCATACAACAAACGTGTTTTTTTTTGCGGTTTTTTGCGATAATGGTATACGGAAACCTTCGTGCGCGATTCCGACTCGCACTTGGCCGGTTTTTACATTTATATGGCTTGCGACCGTGACCCCACAAGCAAAACTTCAGGACTCTCTGGGGGTCGCGACACTCAGCTTGAAACACTGCTCTAACCAATCACAGCTTATCTATAGATAAATTAATCCAATTAGAAGCAGTACAGTTTTTAATTATTTATGCCTTATTATGAATGCATGTAAGATTCGTCTAAATGCTACCTAGAGATAGTCGTCTTTGATCGCTGATCGCTTTGATTTGTGTACTGTTAATATTTTATGCCGTAGTAAGTAAGACATTGAAATGTGATGGCGATCATAATTGACTTGTGGATAGAAGGAATGGAATTTATAATTCAATTATTGTTTAGGATGCGATGTTTTGGGCTGGCATAAAGTATTGATCAATTCTTCCAAAGAGTCTGCTAATAGAACTGTATTATGAAATACAAACACCAGTCTTGTCACTCAAAACTGTGGGAAATCGTTTACACTACATAGATAGAGCTTATTGACAGAAATCTCCAGCTACCTAAATCTTCTTACATAAATAAGAAAATAAACGTTTTAGGTACCAACGTTAGATTATTTTAAATTTATTTAGGTGGCGCAAGTAGAGTGTCTATAAAGATATTGGGGAGGCCTTTGCCCTGCATACATTAAAGTCTCTAAGCACAGTTAGTAAAATCAGCCTACAATGTTGTTATAAATTCATGATGCTGATAATAAGATTAATTCTGCTTTCTTAATTCTGCCATTTGTTTATAGGAAGGATGGGTACCAATACCTGTTCAACTCATCTGTGTGCGCGGCGCCAAGTGTGAGTGCGCTGTGCGTGTGCTTCTAATTATACATTACTAGCTTCTGCCAGCGGCTTCACCCGCGTGAACGTTGAAAATTATCCCGAGGGAACAAATATAATATAAAAAAAATATCCCGGGAGTAAAAGTATCCTATGTGCTATTCCTGACTATAATCTATCTCTGTGCCAATTTGTATGATCAAATTTCATCCAGATCCGTTCAGCTGTTTGAGTATGAAGAAGTAACAAACATACAAACACACACACACACACACTCACAAACTTTCGCCTTTGATGATATATATTAGTGTGATACATTTGTGTGACAGTGACGCGGCAGTCGTCGATCGAGCAAACAACCACCCAAAAAAATACTGCCATACATAGCGCTGCCCGCAAACATGAGATGCCTATACGTTTATGCGTAAACCTTTGCGCATTCGAGGATGTGATTAATTGTTTATCTTCCAAAGGATGACTGATTCTTGCACGTCTTAAAATTGCGAGGTCTACTTGTCTATATGACAGTTTGACTGTTTCAACCTTCGTGTACCTAGTATCACTTTACTGGGAATTCTTGGCAAAAAATAACATAACTACGACTCGCCCGTATTCCCCGAATTTCACTCACACTTCGCTAGTTAAGTTTAAGGCCCATAGAGGGCGATCTTAATGTCATGAACCGGGCAGAAGTCCAGACTCCGGGCTACTACGGAGTAAGTCCACATGGAAAAACTCAATAAAAGTTTGCTCGACCCGGGTACCGAACTCAAAACCTAATGCACAGTTTGCAACTAACAAACCAAAGAGGCAGCTTTGTGATGTAGTATACTCTTGATTTTCTATTGTTGCAAACCAATTTCCCCACCAGTGACAAAAGGGCTCTACAATCACTCGTAGACACATGTTTATCCCGAAGTGTTTACTCGGAATAGATTCGCTTTACATTCTTAATCAAATTAATAGCAGTATGTTTGCCAGCCAGCGGTGGCGGCGGAGAATCTTTAATGTGCGGTGCTTCCAGTTCTCTTTGTAATTCAATTGTTTCTAATCTCACTTGTTTGTTCTGTTGTGAGGTTTAAGAATTGTTTGTGTGTGAAGAGGTGTGCGAGGTGCGGGGATCAGTTAATGGTGCAAGTTTCTACACCCAGGCAAACGTATCCAGGAAATACAACGTCTTCATTATTTCAAAATATGATTGGCACTTCTAACTTTAATATGTTAAATTCGTTATGAATAACATTTTTGTATACAAAATAACATTACAAAAAATGTTACAGTTACAATTAATTTGTTCAATTCCAATTTAGTGATGACCTGGTGAGGGCCGCGGAAGTCCGGTGGATTTGGATATCACAGGACCAGTCGATGTGGCTACACGCGCACAGAGGCCTATGTCTAACAGTAAGTCTTTCAGATGAAATGATATTAATTATTCCAAAGTAAAATATCGTACTATATGTTTAAAACTTTCTTTCTCTTTCCTTTCAAAAACATAAAATAAACACAATTCTAACTCATAACAGCACAAAACAACAACAAAATAATTTCATTTTAAACCAGATTTAACCATGTTCATCGTATATTCGTATGTTCATCCTTCCGCAAGCCCGCGTCACGTAACATCCAACTTCGCAATATGTCAGAAACAAACAATATTTTGTTTCTAACAAATAATAATTCAATTAAACAGTTGGGCCCACAAAATATGTTTGATTAAAATAATAAGTTGGGCCGAGGGGCCAGGGGTCAGTTCTACTTGTTTTGCTAATCAAAAAGCTGCCTAACAAGTCAGAACAACCTTCATAAGTGGATAGTCTGAGCACCCGTGTAAGTACGTACATACCTATTAAAACTTTGGTTGTTATGAGTTTTGCTCTTAGCAATTAGGCTAGGTCTTACAGTACAGAACTACATACAATTTCTTGGATGACAAAAGTGTAAGAAATTTTGCGGCCGTACCAACTGCCTTGCGAAAATTCACGAAAATGGGTCCTTCCAACTCTTTGTCTTATAAATAGTTACAAGCCAACCTCGTATTGTAAGGGATCTATTACTGGCAAACTTTAGGATACCCTTTTCTTTTTCTTTCGGGTATTAACTCGAAAGGTAAGAAAAAGGTTACGGTAGCCTTCTTATTTTATTCCATCCATGGTTGTTAGTAGATAAATGGAACTTTTGAAAAGCCATAAAAGAATATCTTTTTAAGAAATATACTATAGCTCTATTTCTAAGATTGAAGAAGAAAACTGAGTATTTATGGCTACAAATCGTAATCCCTCGAAATACATAGAGTCGTCAAAAAGTTCGTGGCATATTGACTTAAAATACATTTCCTTTATTCTGCGAACTTCTAGACCTCCTCTCAAAGGTAGATACCTAAATGGTTTTCGAAAAGGTTCTGAAGTCAATGAAGCATGTAAACGCACCGAAATTCTAAAACCGTCCTAGAGCTAGATTTTGAAAACACCGTTTTAATATATAATCTACCGAGGAAGAACGTATACATTTTTTAGTTATTTAGGATTATAAAACAAAGTGTAAGATGTCATGTTTAATTGTGCATCATTATTTCAGCCGACAGATGTCCACTAACACTAAAATACACCTAAAGTGTCGCCACATGGACAAGTTCTGTGCGATTCACTTCTAGCGGATTTCTGCAGTCTTCATTCATAATTAAATAATAACTAGGTTTGCAATTTGCTACTAAAACTGCAATACAAATTGCAAGCCATAATCGTAAGGTGATCGTCTTCTGTTTCCCACGGAAAGATAAAGTTGATACAACCTCAATATCTTTAAACATAGGTCTCCTCTAAGTATCGCTACATTAACCTGTCCTGTCAATCAAAATCAAAAATAATTTTATTTTTATTTTACATAGGCCTACATGGGCACTTATAAAACGTCGACAAACGGTGCATGGTTCGGGTTAGTCGTTTCCTATGGAGAAGAACCGGCAAGAAACTCCATGGTTACTCCTTTAAAAATTTGTTTGGTTTTACAATATTTCCATGTTACAGCATTAGTACTTGGATATGGGGGGACAACGTAGGCCCTACAATAAGTCGTATGAAATTAAAAAAAAACAAAAAAAAATGTAAAGCGAAATAAAAAGTTAACAATCATCTAGAAATCTAGAAGGCCTACAATGTTCACACATTCACAAAACAATCGATAAAAGAATCTATACTTACAAAGGTAAAAAAAATAATGTCTAACAACACTAAATTTAACATGTGGCACAAATGTTGTTATCAGTGCTGTAACTATTCATAGCAAAGGGCTATAAAGATGATTGAAAAAAAATGTAAAAAGTCTAATCAAAAGAGAAAAAAATGAGATTGAGAATAGTTAGAGACATCCTGTACATCTTGCATCCAGCGGATGCCCGCAACCTTAACCATTGATCTTGAAACTACATCCATTATTGCGTAACTCTAACTTGCTATCAAATATAGCACTTCTTACAGCCAGAAAATAATACATCAATAAAGGCTGATACAACCAATATTTATTTCAATGATTTTTCTCCGAAAATAACCAAAGAATGGCAAACAAGCTCAAAAAGAAACCTCCAGAAGCCGGGGTACCCCAGCCTACTTATCCTCAGATTCGTATGAAGGCTTCGTGTCAGTCATTACGAAGGGAACCTATATATATATTATCCAATGACGTTAATTTAACTCAAGTAACTACAGCATATTATGAAGTAAAAGCCTTCTGGTAATGTAACTAAATGAAATAAAAAAATTATATGAGAATCTTTTGGTTACAGTTTCGTAGTTATTGTTTATTGATAGCCATCACATTTGTAAAGTCTCACCAGGAGTCTTTGGTCAGCTGGTTAATTAAATTTGCCTTCCTTCACTATCATCGTCATTTCAGTCGTAAGTCCTCTGCTTACATAGGCGTCCCCCAAGTGTCGCCACATCGACCGTTCCCGTGCGTCTCGCTTCCAGCGAATTCCCGAAGGCTCGACAATGTGACCTGCTATCAAATATTGCATGTTTTACTGCAGCTATTATAGAAACAAAACTAATAACAGTTGATACAATCAATATTTTAATAAATAGTTTTCTTCAAAAATAACCAAAGAATCACAAGGAAACCTATTCCTTACGCCTCACGGAGTCACCGTACCCAACCTACTTATCCTCAGATTCGTATGAAGGCTCCGTGTCAGTCATTACGAAGGGAACATGTTCAATTTGAGCGGCCATGTCGCTTGCCTGTCACGTAACATGCCTATTATTTTTGTGGGAAAACAAACCCAATTTGCCTGAGAACAAAATTAGTATAGGATGTTTTGTGTTTCCAGTTTTGAGTTTGATTAAAGTTTAAGGTCTAGAATATGGTTTTATTGTATTGTAGGTTTTTTCGTATATTGTACTGGAATTCTTCCTAATAATTTAATTTATAATGTATATTTATAAATTAAACATTTAATTTATTTTGACATAGTGCTTGTTATATGCTTGTGTTACATAGGTGTAACACAAGCATATTACAAGCACAGTTATTGTTTTAATTAAGTTTCATAAAACTATTTATAAGGTAGAAAGTATAAGGATCACTTAATATGATAAATAACATCTGTATCTTGTACCTACTTTCTGTGTTAATAAATAATTATTCTATTCTATCAAGGAGGGACCTCCTAGATAGAACATTTTTTTTTTATTTTAATATTAGAAAGCTAGAGAAATTTTGCCTTACTTTTTCCTTCTGGGCCTGAACAAATCGTAATTTTATGCTATTTTTGATACAGTTTATAAATTTTATGAGAGAAAACATATTGTTTATTTGCGCCAAGCATGACGCATACCATAAAAAATCTAAAAATAACAATGCATAACTATAGATACAAATTCGAAAAATAATACTATGTATCACATCCGTACAAAACGGCCATTGCTCAGCATAATGCTGGGACTTGTGTGCGAGACAAAGCCACAGATTTTCGGCGACGTTGACTGGGTGACGTCTTAATCAGAGCAGTGTAAACTTTACCTCTTTATTTATTTATTTATTTTATTTATATAGACTTAATTGTACACCATAATAAACAAGAAAAAAGAAACTTAATAATAAAAACATACAATGGGCGTCCTTATCGCATTCCGCGATCTTTTCCAGGCAACCTGGAGAGATCGCGGAATGTATTTACTCTATTTTTTATTATTGTACCCATTATCTCTAAATTCTCAGTTTGCTTTAACGCTAACAAGTGAAACAGCCCAATTTAAATTGATTAAATTAATGCCAACCCGTTCTGTTTCAACATTAGCAAGGACTCAATGATCCGAGAACAAACTACATACGTGCCAATCCAATAAGCCGATAAAATGATTAACTCCACCACAATCTAAGCGTAAAGTCACATTTCCCTAAGTATACACTACACATACACGTACTAGGTACATAATCCCGTATCCGTATTCTGTAACCGGCACCGAACTCATTGTACGCGAGTTATGTTAATACCGCGTTACGAGACACGCCGCGGGGCGTAAGTTGCGTTTCAAAAGATAATAATAATAACATTGGAAGCAGTTGGCAAGCGAGCGACAATACGCCACTAGCTGGCTTTTTGTTAAGATGTCTAAGGCATGAGCGGGCGCGGGTTTGTAGTTATTAATCGACTTTCCAAAAAGGAGGAGGTTCCATGTTCGACATTACGTATGTTTTTTTTTCTTTTGTGTATGTTTACCGATATCTCCGTCAATTGAGAACCGATTTTGAAAATATCTTTTTTGTTTGAAAGAATTTGTTCCGAATTAGGTCCCATTTTAATTTGGTGAAGATCTGATGAAGAACTTCGGTGATATACAACATAACTCTTCAATAAATAACGGCAAATCTCTCGGGATTGCTGAAATCGTATGTCTGTGTATTGTTTACCATTTCATAACATAACATCCCCGAATTGCACAGTGTGCAATAAAATCGAGTATGTACAATATTTGCTGATGGATTGTGTCCTTAATGAAGATGAACGTGAATCACTCATGATCGAGCTAAAACTAAACAGATTAGATGTAGGCTTAATACAGTCAATATTATCTTTACAATGCTCAGAGACCACTAAAAAACTTTGTGAGTTAATGACGTTCTTACTTGTTGAGTGATTCACTTTCTTTGCTTTTAGTAGGTATAGTAAATATTATAATTAATAAATATTAAGATAAATTATATGTATGTAGAAATAATGTAAAAGGGTATGATGGGGTTGTCATATCTGAGATAGAACCCGCAAATAAAAAGAGAAATAAAAAAAACATAACATCTCGCCAGTACGCTCTAAAGGGGTACACAGATGTGTACAGTTCACCTTGGTACACTCTCATTTCATCGGTTATCTTCAATCTTCAATCATGATATTCGGGTAATTCGGGTAGGTAAATCAAACTCTCGAAAAGAGGGTAGATACAATAATTTATTAAGAATAAATTTATATAAATTTTAATAGAAACCCAGCAAGAGACTGGTGTGAGTTCACGACATCGAGCGCGTGTTAGGTTCAAGACCGCCGAAAGAAAACCACTATCTTGTAGTTTCCAGAACGTAGATGACTGGTGGCAGACAGGTAGGTAGGTCGATCTTCTTGACGGAGGGTAGCACGCAGGTTGTCCAGCCACACCCTTTGCAGCAACACCGAAAGGTTGTCCGGTACAGAAGAACCCCAATCTGGGGTTACACTGAGTTTAATTTGTTGTTCACGGCAACGTGTAGATAATAAAACGGTTGTAGAATATTATGTCGTTCGAGGTGACGTTAAGAAAGTAGCAGAGGTACAATTATTATTGCGCAGACACTGTTACTCTCTGCTGCTGCGTAGTGCCAAGTGACCGCCGGTCGAGACTGTTCCACGAACCGCAGAAAGTCCACGAGCGTTAGTCATACCGTATTGAGAGGGAAGTCAACTACCAACATTCAACAAACCGGTTCCGTGCGCGATGTTTGCGACAGTATTTAATTGTTCATTACAGTATTGCCAGTTAAAAACATCAGCTGCAAGCGTAAATAGGTATTTCTTATTTTTCTATTTTTGCTACCCAGGTTCTGATGTGTTAGCATCCACGTACAACGTTACACTACCAAAGACACCGACTTCCAAAAAGAAAGTTATTTTTCACTTTGTAGTTTTTTATTTGGAAGTCGGTAGTATTTTTTTGTAAAAAGTTTTTTGTATTTTTAACTTTAAGTAAGTACGTAGGTTTTTTCTATGTCAGCGTCAAGGTTTGTGTGAACTGTGCTCAAATTTTCATGTCATTTTAGTCGTCAATTGTCTTGTTTGTTACCCAAAGATTATAATTACGTTACAGCAATATTAGTTGCCGAAGAACGAAACAATAGAGAGAGGCCTATGTCCAGCAGTGGACGCTACAGGATGATGATGACGCTTGTGCGTAATCAATATTTTAATAAATTGTCCAGCTAGCTCTAGCAGTTATTGTTTTGACCAACCAATATAAGCTAAATAGTTAGTCTAAGTAAATTTCTCTACAAATCGGGGCCTAGACTCCACGACCTCATCCCACCGGCACCCTTCTACCATCGGACATCTAGACGCACTGCAAGTTACCATCCTCACCTAGTTGCTATTCCACCAATTCGCACCAAGCGCTTCCAAACATCCTTCATAATGCGCACAGCAAAAGAGTGGAACTCACTGCCTGCGTCTGTGTTTCCGAACGCATACAACCCAAATCTCTTCAAAGTTAGAGTGAACAGGCTTCTTCTGGGTAAAGTTCTCTCCTTCGTCGACTTTTTCTCTGTCATCTCTGAGTCAAGAGCAAACCCAGCACAAATAAAAAAAAGACCAACTTTCAAGAATTTGTTTGTAAGAATGGCATTGTCACTGTCACTTTTGACTTACGCCACACACCAGAACCCCGTAGCCAGCAGAACGAACGGGCACCTCATAAAATATTATAACATGCAAAAAAACACACACACACACACCCACATACACCCTACAGATAATTGTTATGGGGTGTATATGAAAAACTTTGTCCTGGATTTTTCGCACGAATTCATTGGGCGGTGGAAACGCGTTACCATAGCAACGGGTTTTTAGTGCCAAACGACCGAATTCTCTACGACGTTATAAAATTTTATAGAAGTGTGATATTATTGCTTCTACTATAGATAGAGTTGATGAGTTTATGTCGCGCTTCCTAGGCTATAAACTTTTTGGTAGTGTCTATCGAAGTATAATTTGGCCACTTGCCGTAGACAGTCAAGTTTTTAGGAATAAGTGCTAGAAATAACTTCTTTTTTTTTTCTTTTAATTATAAGTAGGTACAAGGTAAAACCTAATAGGTAGGTATTGTAAGTGTACTTGATGTAACAATTAAGCTTGGGAAGTAATACTAATACAAACACAATACACAATTATAAAAGAAAATAAATTATTTGTATTATTTGCACCTTTATAAAATTTAATAATTCTGGATAAAATCTAGGTTTAAATAATAATTATGGTAAAAATAAATAATTAAGGTCCTCAGTAGGTTTATTATCGTTGAAAAAACTACCTCTTCTTATCAATGGTTTTGATTTTTGCAAAATAAACTGAAAGTAGCCATATAATTGGGTCAGCCCTACATTTAACAGTTTGCATCGAAGGCCCTCACTCCAGATGCTCATACTCCAGTCATACTCAAAATTGGCTATACCTACCAGTCAACTGCCAATTAATCAGAACTCTCGAGTTTAGCATATGATTCTTCAGCTTGACATTATTATTATTATGTGTATTCAATAGAACAAGAGCTCAGACGCCTCAGACATTGAATTCTTTCTACACAAAATGTGTGGTAGGTATTGAATGAAAATGAAAGTCCAAGTTAGCAACTACAAGTACGTTCCAAGTACATGCTAACACTACTCAATGCCACTGGTTTTGTATAAAGAGAGTTCGGTATTGTTTGTTTGTCTTGGACTTGAGCACGTTAATGTAAAAAAAAAAAACGGCCAAGTGCGAGTTGGACTCGCGCACCGTGGGTTCCGAACAAACCTCAGCTTAAAAGTATTATAGACCTGGGTATTAGATATGAATTTCAATTTAATACCTCTACGAGTTCATGGGGAAAGGGGCAGTAAGTTTAAAATTATTAAAATATTTTCATTATATGATGTAACAAAAAATTGACGGTTTTCGCAATTTTTACTTTATCTGTGCTATAAGACGTTGCTTCGTACCAAATTTCAAGATTCTGAGTTCACGAGAAGTACCCTGTAGATTTTGAATCCCTTGCGAGTGTCGAAAATTTGCGGCATAAACGGCTGTATCTTTTGATTGCGTTGGCTTAGATGTTTTATTTTTTCACAGCTTTAAGGGACAGTAGACTTCTGACGAAAAATAAGCACCATTCCATTTCCATGTGGGAGCACCATTAGGGATTGATCACGTAACATTTTGATAGCGCTTGGCAACCCCATACACTTTTGAAACGGCTAGAGTAATATGCCTTCGTTGATAGAATGTCACTTGTCTTCTAGAGCCTCAGAAATAACCTTAAATGAAGAAGCTACTAAGTTCTGCTTGGGACAGAATTGTAAAGAATTTTAATTCAGATCTTTAAAATAGTGTGAATAAACGGAACAAATCTTGTAATGAAGACAATTCTTAGCAACTTTACAGTCTAGTCTGTAGAACTTTCAAGAACAAAAAATACTCAGATAAGACTCTCACTCCCTAGTTTTTATTCTTGATTAAAACAAGTTGGCTAAAGTAAAAGTAAATTAGGACTGAAAAGCGTAGTTTAATGAATTAATTACAAGAAAGACTGAAATGTAGAACATTTATTAATGCACTTAATTAAATCTAAAGGTAGTAGAAAACTTTGCAACGTGCATGCATACTCGTATTATCAAGTCTACATTTTTGTCAACATTATTTTATAAAGAAGTGAAATTGTTTCATTGAATTATCGGTAAATGCCATAGGCCCATAGGCTACTTATTTTTAAAATATTCAGGTCCTGCCGAATAAGGCTTCGGGGGCAAACCGCGGAGAAAAACTGGTCGTTGAAAAAGTTCTCATTAAATAGGTTATAAATGCCTCAGACCTCTTTATGTCGCATTTTATGTAAATATACATTTCATTGGCTTGACCCACAATCGTTCATGTCAAATTCTACAAAGCATGCCAAGATCTGGTGTAAAATTAGCTTTTTATAGAAATTCCGCAACTTAAAATTAATATATTTTTGACAAAAAATATAGCCTGATCTCATTACAAATACCTATAAATCAATATTTAAAATACCATCTCAAAAATCTACGCTTTTTAAAATAAAGCCTCCGTACCACGAACAGTGTTGAGCTAAACGACAGGTCATATATTCACGAAGGGTGATATATGGCGGCGCTATGAATCATGTTACCTAATGTAGGAATATCTGCTTACCTGGAGGAACCCTTGGGATTTACTTTTTTAAGGAATGTTAGGTACGTGATTCTCTGAATTTAATTTTGTTTCATTTGAAAAAGAAAAGAAGTATCGAATGGTTTCCAATAGATGGAACGCCGAGAACCGGGCGTTCATATAAATATATGAGTTTTAACATTTTGTAACAAATAAATAAATTTTTTATTACTTTCGGCTTACTATGACCAGCAGTAGACTGCGATAAGCTGGTTCAAAAGTCTAGTTTAGAATTCAAGATCTTATAATTTATAGCAACATCGTATGGACTAAACTTTGTCTTATTTACGTCTTATTCGAAACTTAACTCGGCATGAGCGAGATCAGGTATGTCATACCCGAGAATTTTTAAACGCAGAATATTATTTCTTTGTAGTGAAAAGAATCCCTTCGACACAGTAAGCCCTAGAATTAAGTGAAATTCTATCAATGAAAGCGTCGCGATAGCGATTAATAAAATAACAAAAAGGTATGGTCTTCTTCTTCTTTTCGTGTGAGGATGTGGTCATCTCTTGTGTCAGAGTTTATGAAGCCGCCTCTGGAAACCCCACAGGCCTCTGACTTGGCTATTTCAGACTTACATTAACTATATAAGTCCAGGTTTCCTCACGATGTTTTCCTTCGCCGTTGCCTGTGATATCCAAGATAAACTTAGAAAGTACATGAAATTGAAAAAGTCACATTGGTACTTGGCCGGATTTGCGAGGCGATTGGCGAGGTTTTAGCCACCGGTGCGAGCCACCACGAATACCGCTATCGAAATGTCCCGTGACCAATTCCTTACATTTTGGCATTTTGATCGTCGCCATCGCTAAAACATAATGACACCTGTGTAGAGTTTCTGGGGGATTTTAGGTACTAGTTCCCATTCTACTCTATCCAACATTATTGCCCTTTTTCCTGCATATTTGTCCTCACCTTAATATAATGCACCCATGAATTAACTAACCATTTCATTGGTAGGAATAAAGTTTTAGTGCGAGGCTGCATCAGTGTGGCTCGGCGATAATCCGATTTCAATCAGCAGCGAATATCATTAATGTGCCTGAATAATGGATTTGTGTGTACCGTGTGTGGAATCATACCACGGATTAAAGGAAACTGAGAAGGACCATGCCATTCAGTATGCCATCAGTAGACAATGAATGTATGCTGGATTTATTAAGTCGCCGCGGGAGGCCTAGGAAAAGCTGATGTGATGATCTATAAGCGTTTACGAGAAATTATTCGGTTAGGTCAACACACTGAAAAAATAGGAAGCCTATGGGGAAAACTTTGCTCAGTAGTGGGACATAGTTAGATTAACAAAAAATGGAATATATAGACACATTCAGCATCTCAGACGTTATACGAATTCCATTCAGTAATAATCAATGTTTTTCGCATATAACAAAACTGGCAAGATTACTGAATAAAGACGACTACTTCTTTCATGCCACGGTAACTTCCTTACTTTGAATAGTTGATTAATTAGTCCCTGTTAACTTTTCGTCTACTGTTCTCGGTCCTTTACTTTTAATTTAGTTTCACCTGTCCTAGTGTCTGTGTGTAATCAAAACTTGCAAGTTTTTGTTCCACTTTCCGGTGTTTTATAGAGCTGATTTTTTGCACACTCGTGCTATTTAGCTGTAGGTACTTATATATTGTGTGCATCACCTGGAATAAACCTTCTGCGCCTAAATCTTCTCTATCGATCATCCCGCACTGCTTGCGATCCAATATTACTGTAGTAATTATTTACAGCTAGCTACATATTTAATTGTAATTCGCTGTGATCCAATTAACCCACTGATTAGCCCGATTTGTTTGTAATTAATTTGTATAATTGTATTGTGCTTGTGGCCCGTAATTACTACATTGGCATGCAATTTAACCTATGTGCACTGCGCTCTAATATGACTGTTTTGCATTACAACAAAACAGGTATTATGTGTGGATAAAACACAGGTGTTGAGTTTGTAGTAAGCTGTCTGTAAATATGCCTTTACATGGTGATCTATGGGTAAAAACTTACCAAATTGTCCATGGTTATATACCTGTCTCTTTCCCTCCAGCAGCGGCGCTCCTGAGAGTGACGTTGACGGATGCATTATCTGTCAACTTCATAGGGTCTTCAACTTACCAGCAAGAGAATTGCTGCAACACCTGTGTTTTATCCACACATAATACCTGTTTTGTTGTAATGCAAAACAGTCATATTATGTGTTATTTAAAACACAGGTGTTGAGTTTGTAGACCTGTTTGGTATCTGCTGGTGATAAACACAAACGCTATGATGAACAATCTGAACTGTTCTGAAATATAATCAGTTTTATTATACACTTATACCATTCATGTTAATATAAACAATAACAATAAATTTCTGCAAAATCAACAGAAAATCAGAAAATTAATTCTGAATAATTCTGTCAATTAATTAATTCTTATAGTTTTCCACAAAAATATAAAAAAGTTTTTTAAGTTCAGCCAACATTGAATGCAAGCTGTTAATATATTGAATTATTAACTGGATACAATACTTAACGTTAAGTTTTATTTTTTTACTTTTCAGTTAATTTCCTGTTCAGATCTACTTTCTAAGCATACTTCCAGGCTACTCTAAAAGCCACAGTTGACCTAATAGGTACTGCCCAGTGGGTTAACTTTGTTGGTAGCTTTAATAATCTATTCCCACACAAATTGCAATATACTAGAAGTACTCGTAGCAGGTTTAATATTTCCTGACAGACAAGTAAATGAACTTATGACAGTACATGTGTTTGACAATAAAGACACAATGGTCTGGGTGTTTCCGCAACAACCTACCTGACTGTCTATTTATATCTATCTGCCTTTTGATAAAAACTTTGGCCACAATGTCATCTTATCTTCCACAGACATTAGATTTTCATTGTTTTTTTCTAGAATAGTAAGATTATAAATCTTAGAACCTGAAGCCAACAATAATACTATAATTGTACAGCTAGTGATTTCAAGTAATGAACTTGAATTTATTCAATTCTTTGTTAAGGTAGTAAGCCAAATAAATAAATAAATGTTCAGCTTTAGACTGACTAGCTAAAAAACTGGGTAGTGAAAGGAAAAAATGTTTTGAAATTATAACTGCTGATGTAGTTAAAACAGCAAATGTATGCAAGAAAATAGTTCTATAAGTACCAAATAATCTAGCAGGTGCTTGCTTGGCCTTAAGATGCTTTTGGGTTGTAAATTTAATGGAATCACACCAGAATAAACCTCTTTTATTGGAACCTAAGACATATTATGTTGTTAAAGTTGCTGTCCGCCAGTTACTTCTTAACAACTTCTGTCTGGTCCAGTGAGCTATTTGGTTAGCCCTCCTCCGATTTTTTAAGCCCAACTGGTGGACTAGGGTGAATTCTGTCGCATGTAGCCCGAGCTACTAAAACCTTCCGCATGTTCTTTATCGGAGTTAGCTCTGCTATGACCCTCGCTCGCAGATTGGGCAACCAGAAAACTTCTGGTCCACATTGGTGTTTTTAGGATATACATTCCTCTTTGTCACTGTTCCAGTGAGTTAGTAATAAGCTGAGTGGGTGGAATGCCCAGCCCAGCTAATTGTCTCGTTTTGGCTCTGCTATGACCCTTGTTATTGGGACCTACATTCCATTTTGTCACTGTTCCAGTGAGCTAGTATTAAGCTGAGTGGGTAGAATGCCCAGCCTGGCTAATAGTCCCAATTTAGGCTGAAAATGTCGCAGAACCATCACTGGAATCCTTTGGTACGACAGCCATCTTTCTTGACGCGAAAGAATCTACGTCTGGGACGCCCGACATTTAGAACATAGCCTCCGCGGCCTGGGGCAGAAGTCCCACATTTTGAATTGAATACAGCCTCCGCGGCCTGGGACAAAAGTTGCCATATGTTATAATGTATTACGCCCGACAATTTGAACATAGCCTCCGCGGCCTGGGCCAGAAGTCCCACATTTTGAATTGAATACAGCCTCCGCGGCCTGGGACAAAAGTTTCCATATGCTATAATGTACTACGCCCGACATATTGAACATAGCCTCCGCAGCCTGGGCCAGAAGTCCCACATTTTGAATTGAATACAACCTCCGCGGCCTGGGACAAAAGTTTCCATATGCTACAATGTACTACGCCCGACATATTGAACATAGCCTCCGCAGCCTGGGCCAGAAGTCCCACATTTTGAATTGAATACAACCTCCGCGGCCTGGGACAAACGTTGCCACATTCTATAATGTACTTACTAGCTACTTTGCGACTCCTTGAAAGGCAATCCGATTTTGATTAAACTACACGGAAGGTAAGTGGCTAAGAGTGTTAAGTATAACTGCTCTACAAGTTTTAGGAGCACGTTTGTAGGCCTTATTAGATTAGTGAAGGGATTGTCGCCCCCCCCCCCCCTCTCCGCCTCCAGTTTCTGAGATATGTAACAAAAATCCTGTTGTCGGACTGTAAATAAAATGTGTGCACCTCATAGTCATTTATGAGGTTAGATCATTATTAAGATTCCGAATCTATATGTAACTCCATTTTCTTCAATATCCTTCCTGACTAATTCTTAATTAGAGTGGCAGTGAAGTCATCCGCTGACTAGTTATGACTGCATACAGCATGTCCACATTCCTTTTAATTCTGAATGTTAGAATTTATTTAAATGGCGCTCATTTCTCAGATAAACAACTATGGACTATTTATTGCGCAAGGGTGGATTACTCTAAGTCTGGTACGGCCATGGTCAGGAAATGACTTATACTTTACTAACAGTGTAGTCTACAACTTTTAATCGCGATTTGAGGCCTTGTTTAATAGGGAGAGAGGGAGTATTTCTTTCTGTTCTGATAGAACAATTTTAAAAGTTTAGTTTTCTGTGACAGTAGTTAACATGTAAATCTATTAAAAAGCTCTGAGCTTAATATGGAGTCACTGTTTCATTGCTCTCCTCACATGGGAATCAAAGAGTTAAACATAACTGGAAGAATTACAACTATAAGCACATCCCTGCTTATTCCCTGAGAGAAAAAAGGTGTGATGATAATCTTATGTTGATCAAAAGTTAACAATGTTCTCAGTGTCTCCGTAAACAAGGAAATAGGTCTCATAGGATTTCCGCAATCCAAACTTTTCTTTTTTTTTTTTTTTTTTTTTTTTTGTCTCACATCATTAAGTTGATGGTGCTAAAACATTAAGCTTCTTCTAAGAAATGCTGTTAATTATAATTGTGCATATGAAAACACTCTGGAGGCATCTCCAGTAGGCTCATGAAATTAGCTTTTTTCAAAACCTACTAAAGAGAAAAAATTGACCATACCTGCTTTTGAAATTGAATGAACATGTTTCACTAACAAAAACCACCTGAGACCTCCGAGGTCAAAAAAGGGGTATATTACAATCTCCAAGTTATATTTAGTACATTCATTATAGAATGTCTGCATTGAGGATATAAGTGGTCTCTTATATTTCTCTTCTGTTGTAGGTGAAGGATAATGTGAAGAACATGGTGGGTTGTTCTTTATTATCTTAAGTACCTGATATTTTTTACAAATAGTTGTGTGAATATTAAAAATCGGGTATCTTTATGAATGAAAAGCAGCCTATTTTATTAATAAAATATAAATAATCAAATTATTCAATATTTTAATTTAGTAACCTTATTTTCTTCCTGTTGTTGTCATAAAAGGACAACTTTCTCTAAATTTCTTGACTCTTAAGAGTTTATTGATATATTGTTTTAGAACAACAAATAAATATGTTCAAGGTCCGTTCAACCTAAAGAAGCTGTAGCTGGTTGCAAGGTCTCTGGTTGAGAAGATTTTCTTATCATTGTCTTTGATTTCCAATATCTTCAAATATAACCCTGCGCATACAGCCTATTTATTGTTCACAATATATTTAGCATTGTAGTCTTTGAGGTCTTTAACCTTGAAGGACATGTATGTGAGCATTAATTTCATTTGAGTTGTCATAAACAGACTTATCAGTATAAGCCCAGTTGTCTTGTATAGTTGACAGATTATTGTTGACTTGGATAGTGCTATTGATCCAAATATAGTTTCCTACTAATAAATGCTCAGTTAGTCAGCGGCATCCAAAATAATCTTTGTTTTTGCCAAAATATCACAACTCTTTCTTAAATTTTATACAAATACAAGATTATACAAAGTTTTCTTGTAAAGACTGTCCTTCCAATAAAGAACCAAATTTCTTTCTTAAAATTGTGATTTGGCATATTACTACTAAAATATTTAATTGGTTATTCTAAACTTTGTAAGTAGGTACTCAAAGAAAGTTCACTAAACGTGTCATAGGTATTTTACATAAAATGCGGCAAGAATGAAGTCGAATCACTCATCTTATTAATAGTCAATCGTTAGTATAATTTTACTATGAAGAAATGTTGAATAAATTTTTACGCACTCAGTGCCGCATAATCCGAACAAAGTGTCAACCTTCATACTTGTACAGACTTGTACTTACGTAAAGCATTTTCGTCTTTTTCGGCCGGAGGTGATACAATGCCCTCATCCTCTGGGGATGAATATGTCCTCTGGACTCGTCAGTCCAGAGTCAGATCGCCTGTTCGAATATTAATAATATCTATTCGAACTTTGGTCACCTCCCACACTTACCGGGACAATATTTTCCGTAATCATCAAAGAATGCTAAAACACAACTGAAAAACACTGACACGTATTCTAAAAAGACACCGTGTGTTAATTTAATACAATAATTTATTGTATTTCCACACTTTTTTTAACTTTGAAAATTTTCCGTCTTTACCGGCAAAAATTTACAAACGCTATGAAGTTGACAGATAATGCATCCGTCAACGTCACTCTCAGGAGCGCCGCTGCTGGAGGGAAAGAGACAGGTATATAACCATGGACAATTTGGTAAGTTTTTACCCATAGATCACCATGTAAAGGCATATTTACAGACAGCTTACTACAAACTCAACACCTGTGTTTTAAATAACACATAATATTCTAATCATGACTTTGGAATTGTGTCTCAATCACTGAAGGATTATTAATTTTGGACAGATAAACTGAAAACCTCATTGGTTATATATGGTATATAATATGTATATATAATATGTATATATAATATGTATATAATATGTATGGCTGCTAGCCAATTTAATTTATTAAAATCACTGTTATTTTTATTGACATAATAAAATAACCCCTTTAAAGTGTTATATAACTGTGATATTTAAATTGCATTATTGGCGTTTAGTGCGTTAATCCCCGGACCCGGCTACCCCAATAAACACCAAGGACTGGACTTGGCAACGTATAACACGCGAACACTTCGGGCCGACGACGAGAAGATAGCCGAACTCGAGGAAAAACTGAGCAGGTTACGATGGAGTATTATAATACTCGAAGGGTTATCTGAAGTCCGAAAAGAGTGGGAGGACACGATAAGCCTCAAATCCGGTAACCTGATCTATTTCCGAGAGGGTGACCGGCAGTGCCAGGATGGTGTCGGGATTATCGTCCACAAGTCCCTTGTGAACAACGTGGTGAAGATCGAGAGTGTGTCGACCAGGGTGGCGTACCTTATACTCAGAATATCCTCAAGATATTCTAATATAAGTATACGCCCTGATCTCGGCACACCCCGATGACGAAGCAGAGATCATGTATGAGGATATCTCTAGAGCCATGCATGGTTTCAAAACTCACTTCACCGCTGTCATGGGGGACTTTAACGCGAAACTGGGCAAACGAGACGAGGATGAGCTGCAAGTTGGGCAATTTGGAGTTGAACAACGAAACCACCGGGGTCACCTACTGGCCAATTTTATGGAGAAGGACATGATGAACTCCTTCTTCAGAGCGTGAGCACAGGAAGTGGATATGGCAAAGCCCCGATGGTGGAACTAAAAACGAGATCGAATTCATCATGTGACCTCCGCCGCTTTAATACCGAAAGTATTAAAGATGCAACTGAGCGGAATAATGGCTCCAAGTTCTTTTTAAGAGATCTGTCTATTGGGCAGAGCCAGCTCACGAAACCGAAGACCTATGATGGCAGGATCGTATCCGCCAAACCGGAGCTTCTGAGGGAGATCGAGAGATTCAATGGGCAGTTGTACACGTCAACCAGAAAAACCGTTGCGAATCTAGTAAATGACCCTAGAGCTAGATTGACCCGATACTATACCAAAGACATTCCAGACTTCAACCTGTACGAGATTAGAATGACTCTGAAACAGATAAGAACAACAAGACACCGGATGTTGATAGAATTACGGCTGAACTCCTGAAGGCGGGTGGCAAACCAGTACTTAAGGCCCTTCAGAAGCTGTTTGATTCTGTCATACTTGAGGACAAAAAGCCACAGGCATGGAGCAGGGCTGTGGTGGTAGTCTTCTTCAAGAAGGGTGACAATGCCCACCACTCACCTTCGGTTTGCTGACGATATAGTGGTTATGGCTGACACCATGGAGGACCTCAGTACAATGCTCGATGACCTCAGTAGAGCTTCCGAAAGAGTGGGTCTTAGGATGAACATGGACAAAGCCAAGGTGATGTTGAATGCCCATGTAACACCCACTCATATCAAGATCAGAGATACTACACTCGAAGTTGTGGGCGAATATCCTGGGACAAACGATCCAGTTAGGTAGGGCTAACTTCGAGAAAAAGTTAAACCGTCAAATCTGACTCGGCTGGGCAGCGTTCGGGAAGTGGCGCGGTATCTTCTCGTCCAACTTACCACAGTGTCTTAAGACGAAAGTCTATGACCAGCTTGTGTTGCCAGTGATGAAATATGGCTCGGAGACGTGGTCGCTTACAATGGGCCTCATCAGAAAGCTTGCAGTCACTCAAAGGGCAATGGAGAGGGATATGCTCGGCGTTTCCTTGCGTGATCGAATCAGAAATGTAGAGATCCGCAAGAGAACCAGGGTTACCGACATTGCTCGCAGAATGGATGGCCGATGGGGAAGAAAAGTTCTGGAGTGGCAAACGCGAACCAGAAGACGTTGCGTTGGAAGGCCTCCCACCAGGTGGACCAATGAGCTAGTGAAAGTTGCAGGGATCCGCTGGTTGCGGGACGCACGGGACCGGTCAGTGTGGAAACGCTTGGGGAAGGCCTATGTCCAGCAGTGGACTTTCGGCTGATATGATGATGATGATGATGATTGGCGTTTAAAAGCTCGTGGTTAAATAATTACAGCCGTACGGAACAATCTACGAGGTTAAGCAGCGCCTGCCGTGACGTGGATGGGTGAGCCTTGACATACCAAGACTCCTTTGTTCCTTGGGAAGCACGCTAAGCCGTTGGCCTCGGCTGGTATTTATAGATATTTGACAGTTGTTACGGGTAGTCAGAAGCCTGAAATCTGACTCCAGTCTTGCCAAGACGTATCGTGTAACCCACGGTCGTGTTCAGATAGGCAGTAGTTCCATGTAAAATACTGACATTCAGCCGACCCCAATACAGTTGGGGATAAGCTAGGGTGGTCGAAGGTGAAGCACGCTTGCCTAAAAGTAACCTATTCACTCTTGACTAGAAGACCCCTAGGTTGTAGCTATCAGGAAACAAAGATGGAATTCCACTGCTTAAGACATCTAACACAATAATAAATAATAATGAAAGTATTTTTTAATAGCAGTGAGGTTTTCCGTTGTTCTCTCGTTTGTCTGTCCATCTCACATAGATCATGAAAACCACTGCGATACGTCATACCTATAATAATAAAACTTAATCACACAAATAAAATAATTATGACGATATTAATTGTTATGGATAAATTGGAAGATTGTTTTATTGTTCATCTCGCTTTGACGGTGATAAGGTAATTGTTTCAATTTAAATTATCATTTAAATGCACAGAGTTCTCTTTTATCATTATTATGATGATTATTTCAGTTAAATAGATGAATAAACTGTGTGAGGAGTGATATGAAAGAAGATTCAGTAATAGCGTGACGGTTGGTACGACGGAATGGAAGAAGAAAACGTGTAGCCCTGGCCTTAAGTAGTACAGGACAAGGCCAGGAAGGTGATGATTTCAGTTTTAGTTGTTTGAAAAGCATTCAATGATCGCCGAGTTGCCAGCTTGTCGGTTTTTTTATCGATTACATTTCGGGGAGTGGGCAATGGATTTTTTTTATTGCGACAATCCCACCGCACTATTCCCAAACCACTGCAACTCCTGAAAGCCAGAATCAACAGTGGCGACCACCAGAAAAACGCCGAGGCAATGAAGCTCGAGGTAGTCCCGGAGAAAGAATTTAACTGTCTTGGATCCCGCAACTAAATTAATCAGAAAAGAATAACGGAGCAGTAGGAAAAAAAAAACACTTCCCTGCATATAAAGCAGGAGACAGAACAAACAAGGCCAATAGCACAAAGGGGTCGTTTACAACTGGGATAAGACCAGTTGCCTAGCACCACGGATAAAAATTAGCATTAATATTAATGGGTCCTTCATTGTGAGCTGCTATATTTGTTTCCAATAATAGGTATGGCAAAAATGCTTGAACGCACGGAAATTTGTTCTAGTTTCCACAAGGTCCTTATAGTAAACAACTCCTGATGCAGCCTGTACATTATTCAACATAAAATTGCGTTCATTCTGCCAAAGAATACACTCCCATAAGATATGATGTGCAGATTGTACATATTCGCAGTCAGATGTAGAACACTGACATAAAGGTGAGGCAACGAGCTTAAAGGAAAATAATTTACTTTTAAACTTACCATACCCTGTGAGAAATTGGGCAACACAGTGTTCCACCTCCAGCCACGTCCTGGCTAGCCGCACGCGAACGGATGGAAAGAATTGATGGAGGTGTCGGCCCTTGATGGAATTATCCCACCTACATTGCCATTGCGATGGAATTGCATGATCTAATTATACCTAGCCCGTTTTATCATCAGACTACCAGACGTACGGCGATGTGCCATTGGTACATGGTGGACATCCCACCCATACGCACTAAACGTTTTGAAAATACTTTTATTATGCAGATAAGGAGTGGAATTCCCTGCCGGAGTCTGTGGTTCCTGATAGCTACAATCTAGGGGTCTGTAAGTCAAGAGTGAATAGGTTACTTCTACGCAAGCGTGCTTCATCATCGACCACATCATCGCTTACCACCAGGTGAGATAGTGGTCAAACGTGAGCCTATATTAGATAAAAAAAGGTAAAATATATGTGCACTTTGACCATACTGAAGCATCAACGCTCACATCTCATGTAATGTCTCTATCTACGGTGTAAGGTCCCATCGTTCTGTTTTCATTTGTTTAATTGCCCGCCTTTTTCTGTGAGCCGGTGACGTCATTATGTTTAATTTTATTCATTGCTACCTGTGTAATGGGTGCCCTAGGGACATCGTGTGGGCTGTTGGCAGATTTTGACCTTTGTCCCTGGTGTGAATTGTGTTATATCACCGGAATTTTTGTCAATGCCCGTCCAGAGTAATCTCATCTATTAAATGTAACGTTCCCATAAAGATCTTTTACTTGGATAAGGGGAAAAGACAAACAGAATAATAAAATATTAGCCGTATATGAGCCGCTTAACTCGTAAAACGGAATGATTGTATCAATACCTATGTTGCCTTAGTGTTATCTGGACACTACGTTTTAGTAAGAAATGGCTTCTATTACAAATATTGTAGGAAATATGATAAAATGGGTATCCTATCTATTTATAATCAGAAACTAAGCAACCACGATGACTTCTTCCATCCAGTTGCGCGCTACTGCATCACTACTTTTGGCCGGTTGTTGCAACTGCATAGATGCAATCGCACGACTGTGTTCATGCCACATCGCAACTCCTTAACGCAAACAACAGCGTCAACAGGCGTTCATTAGTCATTACAACACAGGATTGTATCAATGCTGCATTGCGTCTGTATTCACGCTGTATCGCGGTAGTAGCGATGCAGAATTGTGGTCACTTGCACAAAGGCATAGACTAGCAACAACATTGAGACTGTATCGTGATCTTTTTGCGATTGTATCGCTACTGAATCGCTACAAAAATTTGCCACGAGCAACCTCTCTAAGTACCTACAGACTTATCAGTAATTGTAGCAATGTTTTCTTACCTCAAAGTCAATAACCACTTAGCAATTCAATAGCAACATCAAATTCAAGGATCATCAAGATAAATTCCTTTATTTACTTTACCTTTTACCCCTTAATGCAGTACCTGTTCTAAATAAATAAAGAATAAAGCTAGTAAATACAGTGAAACGTGTCGGTAAGGTATCGGGCAGCAATCTATCTCTATTTAGCGGCAAACTATTGAGACATAGTGGTGAGTTTAACGAAAAAAGATTTCCTTTCCTGTTTTAGTTTAGGGCTTTTGGGAGTTTGTTTACCGGAAAAATAATGGATTTGGAAAGGATTTAATTTCGGGTCGTTTTTTTTGGTAAATTGATTGACTATGCAGAGCAGACTAGAGCAGTGGTGGCCCAATGGTATCGGCAGCGATTTAGAAGTTGTAGGTCGTGGGTTCGAGCCCAGGCAGGCGCTTTACTTTGTATAAATTATTTCATCACCACTGCTCTCAAAACGGTAAAGGAAAACATCGTGAGGAAACCGGCATGTCCTAGAACCAAAAGTTCGAAGACATGTGACATCCACCAACCCGCACTGGGCCCATTTCCTCTCACAGAGAGGAGGCCTGTTTCCCAGCAGTGGGAACATTAATAGGCTGATGATGTGTGATGTATGTGTGATTGACTACTCTCATACGCTCACCCTATCTTTTAAAAAATAACGAATAATTATAGTTAGATATGCAAAAAAAAATATCTTTATCATCTCACCTACTGGTAAGCAATGATGGCTGTCGACGACGAGCATGCTTGCCCAGAATTAACTTTTAAAATAAAAATAGATACTCAATTGTTGAGGTAGCGAACTTTCGGTATAAGGTAGTATGTTGTGATATCCATGCGTGACCACCCTAAATAAAATCCTGAGAAATAAATTACAGTCTTAAGTTAAACCCTTTATTATATCTAGAAACACAATTCTAACACAAGTAACATTGTTATAAAAAGTACTTACTAACACTCGTTGAAACAAAAGAAACCAGAGATTTTCTTTCACAGAAATACTGCACTTTCTGACTGCGAAGTTGACCCCAGAGTTTCTGATTCAAACTGGCTCGATATTCGCGATTAGAGAGCTATCTTTGTGCTTCTCATTACCACTCAGCGGGATTCGATTACGATATCTTATTACGTCCAAGGAGCTCGGATACCCGAGCATTATTTATTCAACGCTTAACTCGCTTCGATCGGTGACTGAACACGATATCCTTTAGGATGGTCAACCTTACCAAAGTACTCAGGTTTGATTGACTCAATGGTAATTTAAATAGTTATTATTTTCATTTCAACTCAAAAAGAGTTTACTTACTCATTCAAAAATTTTCAGGGAAAAGAAAAGATGGATGGACTGTGTGAGGAATGATATTATGAAAGTGATTGCCGTAACGGTGATTGAATGACGGTATGGTAAAAAAAAACGTAACGTACCCCAAGTAACATGGGCAAAAGATGGCAGAAAGATGATGATGAGTCGTCAATTTACTCATTAAAATTAAAAAGTACGTAGAATACAGGAGGGCTCTAGCCAAGAATTTTAGCTTCAGCAGGTTCGACCACGTGATATTTCGGCCGTGCATACCAATTGCATACATTTTGGACTTTTTCACCTACCTCATTGCTGATGACGTCGACATATTCTATTGCGCTTTTGAAATAATAGCCAACCTATAGAATCTCTGTTGTATTACAAGCAGTGTAACTATTTAATTTTTAAGCGTACTACAATATCTTATTGGGTCTAGCCTGTAAGGATATTTGTATGTTTGGAGTGAATGAATAAAAAAGTAAAATTAATAAATCTATGCCGCCATACATGAACTATTGAGTAATGACATGATGTCACACAAATTCTGCATCGCACAAGTAAAGATTCAGCGCAATTTGTACACATACAAAAATCCGACAGTAACTGTCGGGCAGGTGCCGCACAGCACCCGTCTTGTCGGAGGATAACACCCTGTTCGGCATACCTCCAAAATGTCTAGCACCCCTCATCATCTGCCTAGCCTTTTCCCAACTATATTGGGGTCGGCTTCCAGTCTTACCAGATTCAGCTAAGTGCCAGTGTTTTACATGGAGCGACTGCCTATCTGACCTCCACAACCCAGTAACTGGGTAACACGGTACCCCTTGGCAAGACTGGTGTCAGATCTCAAGCTTCTGACTACCCGTAACGACTGTCAAAGATCTTCAAATGACAGCCGGGACCAACGGCTTAACGTGCTTTCCGAGGCACGGAGGAAACTCGGTATGTTGGAATGGTCACCCATCCACGGACCGACCTCGTCAAGCATTGCTTAACCTTGATGATCGACCCGTGCGGCTGTTATTATTTAGCCACGAGCTCCGAGAAAATGTCTAGCACCCCTAATGACCTCTATAATATTGCTACACAAAATTGCTCATAACGTGGTATCAAGATTTAAGAAAGTTTATAGATGAACACATCATGCACATACGAGTTTTCATACGATTTCTGTTCGTTATCATCAGTTTAATCTATGTTCATACCGAAAACAACCACTTTTAAAATGAAACCTTTGTAAAACCGCAAATGTTTGTCTGCAACTGTCCTATGCTAATTCATTATTAGCACAAGACAGTACCTATTGTATTCAGATAAACGCTTATTCACGCATGTAAATCTTACCTACCCTTTCCTGCCCTACACGTAACATTCAACAGTACACACTTATGGGTACATTCTAGTATATCTAATTGATTAATTAATTCTCCTTTGATATTCGATATCACTCGTGCCAGGGAGCAACATATCGAGTTAGAGGACCAATATTTAGAATTGGGACATAGTGTATAACATAAACAGTAGAACAAAAAAAATACCGAGTCGTGCTGTAGCACGACTTGTAAGGTAGACCAAGGCTAAGACTACTCAGACATACTCTTTGAGAACACTGATAACATAAATTCTTCAAGTGATTTTGTATTCATTGTTTTGTCACAAGACATGGATGGAAAGGGAGTGGAAGGTCAAAGAAAAGATGAATGGACTGTGTAAGAATTGATATGAAAGAAAAAAGATTCAATGATGGCGTAACGGTTGACAGGACCATACGGAAGACGGAAACGTGTTGCGGCTTCTCCAAGTAACATGAGACAAAACGAAGGAGTAGATTGACTCAAAATCATCATCATCCCGACAAAGCAGTCTAAGGACATGGCCTAGACCTTTTGTAATCATCCGTCAGCATTTTAATTTCATCGGCCCGTCTAATTGGGAGATTTTCCATCTGCAGTTGCGCTCATGCTCCACCGGATTTTGGTCCTTTGAAATACAGAGAGGATAGGTTCAGAAAACCAAACTACTTATCATACCGTTTTCCATTTTCACTGTGATAAAGGACAGCATTCGGGTGTGAAATGTGTGGTGGATACACAATACCTTTACAAATAGGCATATTGGAGCGCTCAAGGATTGTGGTCAGGTCTGAGGTGCTCGTGTCTCCGGGTCGGGTTCGATAGCGCTCTGAGCAATA
The DNA here is from genome assembly GCA_948252205.1 of Orthosia incerta. Lineage (NCBI taxonomy): Eukaryota > Metazoa > Arthropoda > Insecta > Lepidoptera > Noctuidae > Orthosia > Orthosia incerta. Next base: position 974,086 of record OX411748.1, on the reverse strand, counting down.
TGTATAGTAAGGTTTGGTCAGGCTATAGAAGTGGTTTTAGATATTGGTAGTTAATTGTATCCTTATAGAAGCCTTAATGATAGGTGTCTAAGTTTATAAAGGACATTCTGTCTATCAATCTAAGATGGCAAGAAGAAAACTTAAAATAAAAATGTTGTAGCACTTTATCACCTCTGCCCGGCGTGGACCTATGAGCGGCAGGTCTTGTTCGCCAAGATCGGGCGAGACCTGTCTCTGCCAGCAGCTGTGAGGTCCATGCTGGCATAGACAGAAAATTGGAGGGAAATGGCCTCCTTTTGTGAGACTGTGATGGCCCAGAAGGAGGCCGCAGTGCGGGATCGTGAGAGGGCCGATCCCGCTTGAAGAAGAAGGCGTCGGGGAGGCAACCGCCTCGATGTCTAAAACGCCGAAACCCCGCCTGCGTAATAAGCAAGTGGGACTCCACGGTCGCGGGTGGTCAGATTGGGGACTCTGTCCAGCCACTGAGTGATTTCAGGAAGGACGGCAGCACAGTGATTACGTGTTGCCGTGCACAGCGTGGCTCTAGGAAGGCGATTCTTTCAGCCTCACCAGGGATGTGTCCTAACGGGCGTTGCACAGAGGGTTTTCCGGGGTGGTCTTTTAAGAGGTGACGGGGCCTCTTCCAGGTGCTGATGGTGATCACCGGGGTGGTTTGAGTGAGGTAAAAATCAAACAAAAAAAAGACCAGGGGGTCTTTTCCCCAAAAGTCCAGGCGCATTTTGAAGGTTTACCCCCCGTAAACAAAAAAATAAGGACTTTATCACCTCAGCCCTTTCGAGTCACTATGAGAAATCAAAAGCCTCGATTGTTACTTAACATCTTGTCTTGGTATTTTTACTACTAACTTACTTTTACTAGGTAACCAAATAGTAGTTCACATTCTCTTCTTCAATGTGAAAGCTGCACTCGAAGTTGATGTCATTATAAACAACTAACCGATACTACAAAGTTAAAATAAAATCTTTAATTTCAATTATTCGATCAGGCAGCTCTTTTGTATGCCAACATTCACCGTCCATTTGCAAAGAACGGACCAGAAACTCCACACTAACAAAACTACAAACGAAATCAGATTCCCTCAAACACTTACAATTACACCCACATATATCATCTTCATCACCTGCAATTTTAAAACAAAACCCCAGTAGGTACGTAAGAAGTCCAATCAAACTAGCGCTAGATTAAATAGGACAATCGCATCCTTCTGACCAGAGAGCTTGAAAGGCAAGCTAAAAAACGTGTCTGGCGAAGTGGCCAGCAAAAAACGCTACGGAAAAACGCACCAGAGTTGCGGAGTGCGGAGGTGGCTTAGCGAACTAATCCGTTCTGTATTTCGCTCTGAGAGCTGAGTACGGAACGTTTTCCCGCCAAATCACGCTTAGTAAAGATCCTCTGAAAAGGAATCGGTTTACGCGTAACGATAGCGCGATAGAGGGCGAATGTTTATCGAATTTGTTAGTTAGTTCAGCAATTTGTTCAATTAATCAGTTACATGTCATACTATATTAACACCTGTAAAGTTTTGAGTTGCAGTCTTATTTAAAAAAAAATTTTCCTCAACCTATTTATATTGTCCCACTGATGGATAAAGATCTCGTCCATAGGCTTTCACTTTTGCTGGTGTTTCGGGCCTCCGGTGGATGCGACACGCACAGAACTGATCAGTGTGGCGACGCCGACGATTGGGGGAGGCCTATGTCCAGCAGTCGATGTCTTTCAAATGCTGAAATGATGATGATGATTATGTCTCCGTCTTATTTTCATGTCCATACTTCTAATCAATCCTATCTAATGTCACAAAACATTTGTAAATATACTAAAACAGTATTATTGAACAATGAATCCACCATCCTCAAACAAGCAGTTGCAATAATACTTTATAGCCTACAATACGTAAATTCTCTTACACAAAATTTAAACACCGCATAAAACAAACTCCATCCTTACGAAATTCTCTCGGCACAATTTTCCCTCTCAGTGCGTTAAATCGCAATACCTTTTTGTACGTGTTTTCTTTCTGGCGACCGTAAGCCGGCGTAATGTTTGTAAATAAGAAAACAGTAGAACAATAACGCTTAACTCTGGATCTCGTTCGACGCCGCGGGCACAAAAAGCACTTCCAGACGGAATCGTGTTTGCAATCCTATTTTACTTGAATAAAATTGCAATTTAGCGCGGAATAAAATTTTGTACAATCGTCTTTAATGTAGGCTACTTTTGGTACTTCAGTTTTTACTTGAAATGTATTGTATGGTTTGTGTTACGTAAGCGTTTGTGCGTGGCTCGATGTTCCTAACTGTATAATACCTATCTCTGCAAATGGATGGTACAATCAATTATTAGCTGGAAACATTGACATACAAATGTGTCGTTAGCACTCTTCTCTTTGTTATCCAACCACATACCTTTATCCCACCTACATACCTTTAACAATATAAATGAATACAATTACGAACATTTATTCGATTACTAATAACTAATTTAATCAATACAAACAAAGTAACCCTTTGATGTTCACAACATCTCAGTACTCAACCGATATTCCGCTCAATTATATAATAAACACAAACAGACAGATATATTAATATAAATCCCGCATTATAGCAAGCTGCCCGTTAGGCCAAGCATTCCTGGAGGGGCGAGCATTACACCCGATATTAATGCAGCTTAACTATGCATTGCGGATCCTGCTTCAATAGGATATATTGAAGTAGGCTTACGAGAATATAATAAGTACTATGTCAGTTATTTCAGTAAATAATAAACATTAGGAGTTGTTAGAAATGAGAGACTTGACTTGACTTAATGTCCTATAACCCCTAGATGGGGCAGAGGGCGTCCACAGATGTCCTCCAACGCGATCGGTCTTGAGCTTCACGCTTCACCTCGCTCCATGTCATTCCGATGCTCGTCACTTCTGCCAACACGGTGCGACGCCAGGTTTGACGGGGACGGCCACGCTTTCTTTTCCCTTGGGGATTCCAGTCCTAAGCTTGCTTGGGTATGTGGTTGGCGGGACCCCTTCGGAGCATGTGGCCAATCCATCTCCACTTGCGACGCTTGATCTGGCGGTCGATCGGGCTCTCGTGGCATTTCTTCAATAGCTCTACATTGGAGATGGTCTCGGGCCAGTAAATTCCGAGAATACGACGAAGACAGCGGTTGACGCAGACTTGTATTTGGCGTGAGATGTCCTTTGTGACCTTCCACGTTTCGCACCCGTAGAGCAGCACGGCTTTGACATTGGACCCGAAGATTTTGAGTTTAATCCTTCGGGTCAGTTTCCGCGATTGCCAAGCAGGTCTCAGCTGTGCGAAGGTTGCTCGGGCTTTGGCGATCCGTGAAGCGATGTCTTCTTCACTACCCCAAGTCACTAACACGACACTCCCGAGGTAAGTAAATTTGTGGACGCATTCCACTGCCTCTGTGCCAATCAGCAACGGTGAGTGGTTCTTCACACCAGTTCTCATTTCCTGGGTCTTTCGGATGTTTATTTTGAGCCCCGTTTTTGCCGCTTCCTGAAGTAGATCGTTTAGCTTTGCTTGCATATCGGCATGGGTATGACTCAGCAGGCATAGGTCATCGGCGTAATCCAAGTTTTCCAAGACGTTGGATAATCCCCACTCTATGCCGCGGCGCCTGTTATCATAGATGCGAAGTATAATTCCATCAAGAACGACTAGGAAGAGGAGCAGCGGCAGGAGGCACTTGGCGGACACCCGCATGCACTGTTATGTCATCCGATATTTATTTATTTATTTATTATAATAGGGAAAACAAACAGTAGTATACTAAAATATACAAATTGTCTTAAACATACGACTTAACAAATATACTACCCACTACATTTTCCACAGATTACTACTTATACTAAGACAAACTGATTAGCAAACGTTATTGTAGTCAGGATAACTATGTAGAAACATTAGAAGCTACTGCTGATCCTTCAAAATGTTGATTATGTTAGTTCTAAAGGTATATCTGCTTACATATAATATGTCAATTGCACAAAATAGTTCATTGTATGTATCGACTAGACGGCGTAGTGGTGAGCGCACACCAGCATTGGATTTGCAAGAGATAGTAGCGAATAGTTGCCTGGAGCGCACCTCCCGCCGCTGCACTGTTCGAGGAACCAGGTAACACAAACGGTTCACCAAGTCGGGGCAATCAAATTGATTTCGGCATATACTGTATAGAGTCATTGTCTCAAGGAGCGTGCGCCTTGACTGTAATGTAAGTAGACCATATTTTTTTAAAACCGACTGATATGACGTTTTTTTTCGAAAACATCTATACTCCATGGTTCGAAGGTACTTACGTTGAACTAATTCTATAATTTCACAATACTTTGCATAATAGGGATTCCAGATAGGTACTGCGTATTCTAATTGTGGTCTAACTATGGACCTGTACAAGTGCAAGAAAGTGGAGGGTCGATGGAATTCTCTAGATGCTCTCATCACAAAGCCATACATCTGGTATGCCTTATTAACTATACGGTCAACATGACTATCCAGATGAAGTTTCGAGTCCAACTGCACACCAAGATCACGAAGACAAGTAATTTTGTTGATAATACTATTAGCAAGTCGATAATTAAAATTAATAACATTTTTCTTTTTAGTAAATGTTATACTATGACATTTGGGCAGGCTAAGGTGAAGTTTGTTAGAAGAACAATAGTCAGAAAAACGGTCAAGATCCTGTTGAAAATCAAGACAGTCTTGTTCATTTGCAATTTTTTTATAAACTTTTAAATCATCCGCGTATAAGAGAAATTTTGAATTCTGGAAACAATCTTTAATGTCATTAATGAATAGAATAAATAATAGAGGTCCTAGAATTGAACCTTGTGGGACTCCGGATGTGACTTGGATACAACTGGACTCAAAGCCATCAATCACCACCTTCTGGGTCCTATTAGTTATATAAGAAACAAACCAACGTAGGAGGTCCCCTCTGATACCATTGAATGCGATTTTATTAAGTAGCAGTCTGTGATCAACTTTGTCAAACGCCTTCTGAAAATCAGTGTATACTGCATCAGTTTGTTGCCTATTGTCCATATTTTCAAAAAGTTGTGATGTAAATATTAAGAGATTGCTTATGCAAGACCTATCCTTGACAAAACCATGCTGCTCCTTTATTAGAACACGACGAACAAATGGGTAAATCTCAACATGAACAAGCCTTTCAAAAAGCTTAGAGAATGCTGACAATATTGAGATTGGACGATACGTCTCCACGTCATTTTTAGAACCACTTTTGTGTACCGGTACAATATTTGCGCGTTTCCACACGTCAGGAAAGACACCACATGATATACATTTGTTAAATATTATAAATAAGGGATAGCATAATGTATTGTGGGTATTTTTTAAAAATATCGCAGGTATACCGTCCGGGCCAGGTCCTTTGGTGGAATCCAACATTTTTAATTCTTTACGAATACTTTCTAAGGAAAAGTGTAATTTGAATAAATTTATATCATTAGCACCACTAGCAGACGGAGGTTCCCATGAATCAAGATCAAATGTGGAGGGTTCATACACCGAGTGAAAGAAACTAGAAAATAAATTACATGTTGTAGTAGGATCATAGGCGAAATTTTGTTTGTAATGTATTGTGTCAGGAATTTTATTTGTGGATTTACGGTTGGAGACGTATGTCCAGAAGGCCTTGATATTGGTATTAATGTTATCTTCAACTGACTCCATGTATATTTTATAACATTTATGAGCCTCTCTTCTGAAACTTGCTCTATGAAGGGAAAATTTTTCATAATCAAATATATTGCCGCGTTTCTTCCACTTTATCCATGCATAAGTTTTATTTTTAAATAAACGAATAAGTGATTTTGTGAACCAGTGGGGAAAGTTACGATTCTTCTGTTTACATGTGGGTGTATGCGATCCAATAATTTCGTAAAGCTTCACGTAGAACGAAGAGACTGCTTCCTCAGGCGTCAAGCTATCCAGCAAACCAGCCCAATCAACACTGTCAATATCTTTATTAATCCCACAGTAGTCAGCTTTATAATAATTAAGTTTATTTGGAACTTTACTTTTCGACTTACGCGTTGTACTTGCAAATGGTATATGAGTATAAAACGCAGGATGATAATTATCAATGGGCAAGAGGGGATCATCAGAGGAGAACGTTACAGAATGACTATTACATAAAAAAATATCTAAGATGCGACCGTTACAATTGGTCGAATGATTATACTGTCTCATATTTAGTTGCGAGCAAAAGTTTAACAGTTGACGACTTACATTGGAAGTATTATTAGTATCGCATTCCATGAATGATGATTTTTTGACCCAGCTTAGTTGTGGCATGTTGAAATCACCCACTAAAATAGCCTTGTCTACACGAGCATCATCAAACATCACTAAAAGAGAATTAAGAAAAGTAATGTATATTTCGTCTGTAGTGTTCGGTGGTATGTATGTAGCACATATTAAATTATAGGTATCATTACAAGCAGGAATTTTGATTATTATATGTTCAGGTAAGATTAAGAGAGGAGACAATGACAGACAGGAAGGCTTCAATTCTCGAGAGACGGCTATAAGAACACCACCACCATCTTTTTTGTTTGTAACTAAACGATCACGATCGCACCTAAACACAACGTAACGTTGGTCAATAAATTCGTTATCTGATATGGTCGGTGTCAGCCAAGTCTCGGTGAAAACGATGATATCATATGCATGCGCTAATATATTTAAATACAAAGTATTAAGTTTTGTCCTGATCCCTCGACAGTTCTGGTAATAAATGGACACATGAGTATTAGCCATTGATTAAACTGGTTAAATTAATAGTATTGAAATAAAGTAATTTTAAAAACCAGCGACATGTTACAAGATGTGCAATCGACAACATGACAATTACATTGATTTTAGTAGAGGCAATAGAAGTGCAGATATAATTACAGCAATTTAGAAACAATTCACGGATCAAAGGTAGCTCCCTTAAACAGTAAGCGAATACATTATTATTTATAATAAAAGAAAATTTACACAATAGCGTATTATAGCAAAAAACAAAAGGCAGATAAGCAAAAAGTAACCCCGTAGGACACAGAGTTAAAAAAACATTCGTTAAATTTATTATTAAAATGGAAATTCTTTCGCCAATAACAACAATTATGGACACATTACTTTGCCGCTTTATTTGGTATGATTTTATTTGATAGGTCGGCTTCCGTACGAATGGATAACGTAGCCGAGTCCTCCGCTTCTTTAACCAAGATGGTCGCGTTTCTGATCCAGACGTATTTAAATTTGCTGATTTTGGCTGCCTCACGACTTTTGCGAAACAAATCCTTATTTCGGAGAGTTAAATGCTCATTGACGTAGATACGACATGGGGTCCTAGCGAGGCCAATGCGATCAGATGTAAGTTGTCCCTTGGATAGTCGATACGCACTTAGCATATTATCGCGAAGCAAGCGGGAAGCAAACTTGACGATGACATTCTTAGGACGACTATTTTTCGTATGAGCATGGGGAACGCGGTGAATTGCAACAATATCGTTTTTAGCTAGTGGCATATTAATTGCTGACGCAATTGACTCCAACACAGCGACAAGGTTTTCACCTCTTTTTTCCGGTATATTCCCCAGCTCGATGTTACATTGTCTTGCCTGCTGCTCAAGCAGATCTATTTTACTCTCCAAAAGAGCCACTGATGTCGCCGCAGATTTTCTGGTACTCGTCTCAAGTTCAGTAATACGCTTTGTACTGTCGACGTATTTTGCCGAGTTAAAATTTACAGTAGTCTTAAGCTCAGCCACAAGTTCAGACAGATCATCATATCTTGCAGTCAGACTCGATATTTCCTTTTTGGCCTGAGAGTATTCAGTACGCAGCTCTCTTACTTCAGATTTCAATTGGTTAGCGAATGTAGATAGGGTATTCAACTCATCCCTAAGGTTACTAATATTCGTATTAATGCCCGAAAGCTGGTTATTTATGTCAGCGCGCAGGTCGCTTATAGATTTTTTAAATACAGCAGATAACTCGGCAATGGCGTCTGTAAGCTCGCTATCATGTTTCCGTTTTCTTTGGGTGATATTATCGCTCAGATCCGGACTCGATGTGCATTTGGTAGGTGAAGGAAACATAGTAATGTACGTACCTGGACGGTGATGATACCAACTTGCTTAATAATATCAGTCAACGCAAGCGCGATGTAGGTACGACATGTAGCATAAAGTTTGTAGCCGTGGATACGGGTTCGAAACTTCGCCGCTGGGATTTCGCGCACAGATGGCTCAATGGCTTAAATCGCTACACTCGTCGCTCCACCGCGACGCGACCTCAGGTTCAAGCCTCGCCACACGCACGTCTTTTTCTCAATGTTTCGTCCAATTTATTCAAACTTACAGGAGAGGGACACCGCTATACGAGTTCCAAGATGGCGCAGACACAATACGGCACACCCCACAAGATAGTAAGAGAGGCACCGATATAATGTTAACGAGCAATATAACCAAAACAACTAAATTAACGTAAAATTAGTCCCGACACGACAACAAAGATCAACAACACGTCTGCTCACAGTAAGTGCTACGAGTTAATGATATGAGGCCGTTATGAGTAACCTTACAGTAGTATTTCTTGTAACTACTCTGAAACAGACGGACTATTTTCGGCGGCACTCCAATGTCCAGTAGGTGGGACCAGATACTAGACCACTTCAGCGTATCAAAGGCCTTTTCGAAGTCTACAAAGGTTAGATAAATCTCCCTCTGCAATTCTCAATGAGAGAATAACACATTAACACCAGCCTGGAATTGTCCCGCTGCAGGCAAAGGCATCTTCTCACACAGAAAAGGCATGACCATTGATCATCGCGCTTGCTCATGACAGCTTGGCGATTTCTAACTTATACTACCTACAAGTCCAGGTTTCCTCACGATTTTTTTCCTCTACCGTAGTCAGCGATGTCCAAGATAAACTTGGAAAGCACATTATTATGTGAAAAAATCAAATTCGTACTTGCCCGGATCAAATCCGACCAAGACCTCAAGAACGAGACTCACGAGAGAAATATAAATTATGTGAGTTATTCCAGGAATTAATAAACGGTAGGCATTGTTATAAATGAATATAACAAATTCACAATATTAGTTAAGTAATAATCCTACTGTAGGATTATAACTGGGAAGTGGGCGGCGGATTTGCGGAATCACTATTTATATAATTATGGAATTCGAATTTCGCCTTAATTATTAATCCATTTTGCAATTGTCTGTTTTATCCGTTAAAGTCGTAAAGCTACAAAGGGATCATTCTTCTGCTTAATTAATTATTTTGCCTTTGACGAGTTGAAGCTAAATAATAAATATAAGTTTAAGACTTATTTCTTAAGTCTTGACTCGATATTCATCTACAACATTACATTAAGGCTTAAAACATCTTCAAAGGATTAGGCAGAGGAGTATCTACTTGTTCTGGACACATCTCACCAATTATGCATAAGTCCCAAATAACAGGGGTGAGCTTATTCCGAATGCACAGTAGAATCAACTTTAATTACTTTAAAATTTTAATTTTTGGTTGACGTTCCAAAGCGCCACTTATTGGCCTAGTTGAATAAATATATTTGACTTTGACTTTGACTTAGTGCCATCAACTGGGCCAAAATCGCTATAAAGCTATTATGGAGAAATGCCAGTTATAAAAACCTAACAACACTCTTCCCTACCCGGGAATCGAATCCTCAGCAGTTGCCTTTCCGAGCAAGATGGTAAACTTCAAACAAAATTCAAAAGAACTTTGTTTCTATGAAAATCAATTTATAATCAACTAGTTTGATTTGCCTTCAATAAAGACTGTCTAATGGAACAGGGCAACCGTTCTGCGATCAATGTGCCCAGCCTACTGCCACTTAAGTTTGGCAATTCTTCTGCCTATATCGGTAAAACTGGTTCTCTTGCGGATCTCTACATTTCTGATTCGATCTTTATTTTTATCTTGAATATAATCAACTAATTTATAATAACAACTAAAGCTTGTTTCCAGGGAAACGCTGAAAGATAGAGCAAGATAATAACTAAATTTTTCGGTTAATTGTAATGACACGCAAAAAATATTCTGTATGGTGGACCACGCGTATTAGATGCGTCTTGTATTTAATTCTAATAGTTTTAGAAACTTTGATAAATATTATTGCTTGTTATGAAGTAATTGAAATAATTCATAGTCATAAAAAAGTCCCTATTCACTCTTGGCTGTCCAACGTTACAACTTAGCAAATACAATTTTAATTAGTTAATCTTTTTATTAAAAATAACTTACAAATTTAAATATTACATAACAGCGAACGCGATTCAGCGAAAAAACAAAACGTTCAATTCAACGAATTGTATAAAAGAGCCGCGTACTACGCCGTGCCTGGCGATACGCGGCCCGTAAAGCTTAGGCTTCATTAGACCGTAAGTACCTACACGTCTTAAGGCAAACGCGGTTTAACATTAAAGGCAGCCATTTTTAAGATATCCTTGCTTTTATATTGTTGGGATAAACAATTATGGTACCTAATCTAGTTTAAAGTTTTAGGTAAGGTTTCTTGTGATTTCGCGTTTTTCTACATAAGTTAGTTTATGATGACTGGCACAGTGAAACAGGGCCTTTGTCATTACCATCAGCCTACAGAAGTTCAATGTTCAACATTCATATCGCACACCATCACAGTTATCGGCAACTGATCGTGGGAACTAGGCTTTAGTTACAGTAAGCAGAGAGTGACATTAGCGATTTAAAAACAGTCAAAAATGTATAGGAATGATAAGCGCTATCGACATGTCACATGACATATCCCTTACATTCTGGCACTTGGACCATCGCCATCGTTTATAGACTTTGTCTAGAGCCCCATGTGTACTGTAAATCCAGATTGACCTAACAATACAGTGCCATCAAAACAGTATTTCCAGTGACAAATTAGGCACAAACCATCGACAAAGCGGACTCGCTTTGCTCAGAGTAATTGACGTAAGCGGGCCCGGGAGTGCTTTATAGTCCGTCGCGGTCCCGCGTCGTTGCAGCGAGTGAACAGAATACAATGTGAGCAGTAATGCACTTTTGCGGAGAGTACGCGGCGTACTATTAGTTTTGTACCTCTTATGTGGTCTGCGCTTTATAGGTCACCTTATTGTCCTGCTGTGGATGTGATTTGGATTAGATTTTGCTAACAGAACGTATTATTAAGCTGACCTTTGTGATCTGTTGATAGCAAAAAAGATTGTAAATCTGTACCAATATTATAAAGAGGAAATATTCGTATTTTTGTATGTAACGAATAAACTTAAAAAACACTGGACCGATTTCAAAAATTCTTGAACCGTTGGGAGGCTACACTATTCATGGGCGACAAAAGCTACTTTTTATCCCTGTTTTCCCACGGGAACGGGTAATACGCGGGTGAAACCGCGAGGCGTCCGCTAGTGTTTTTCTAAATCTAAACAAAATTTAAAACTTACTGATGTTTGCGACTAACATTTTTCATAGAACTCATTTTGAGGGGAAACATATCCAGATGTAAAACAATTCCTGAATGGTAGTCACAACGTTGAAGCATTCTAGTGCCTGAATGCGGGGTCCAAATTGTCGCAGGCTGAATGCGTTTACTATTACAACTAAGTACAGAGCACTGTGTTAATATAGTAATTGAACATTATTTAGTCGGCACCTGCTGACTAATTGCGTAAGTGAATTCAGCAGGGTAAAGGGTATGTCTCATCACAGAGTATGAGAAATTTCCTTTAAATAATTAGGTATTGGCAAAAAATCAGCCATGAAAGCGTCCAATATTTTTTTGGCAATACCTAATTATTTATTATTTAAATTATTTATATGTAAAAAAAACCTTTCCAAACGCATAGTTGACACTTCGCGTGACCCAAGGGTTGGCTTTTGCCTTGGTCAGAGAATAAGCATTGCCATACAACGTGGCAATGCTGCCAGCCTTTTGGGTACATTACCAGTGGACAACGATGTGGAGGAGTTTTTCGACGCCATATTTTAGTTGAGTATATTTTTAGGCTTAGTTAGTGAGTAGTTTTTATTATTTAAAGGCAATTTGTTAATTAGGCTGCTGGTCAAGTCAAACCCGTGAAGTATACTGTAACAAACGAAGACAGAACATCACCCTTTTAAATCAAGGACTACGTTGGAGATCAAAATGTTGGCTTTAGCTCCTTCTGCGCATGCGGCTTCCCTGGTAACTCATAAACGGCACAAATATGTGGATGTCTCTAACTATTCTCAATCTCATTTTTTTTCTTTTAATTAGACTTTTTACAATGGTTTTCAATAATCTTTATAGCCCTTTGCTAAGAATAGTTACAGCACTGATAACAACATTTGTGTCACATGTTAAATTGAGTGTTGTTGATGATGATAATGTGATGTGATCTTTTTATTTAGTTTCTTACGACTTATTGTCGGGCCTACGTTGTGCCCCCATATCTAAGCACTAATGCTGTAACATGGAAATATTGTAAAACCAAAAAAAATAATAAAAGAGTAACCATGGAGTTTCTTGTCGGTTCTTCTCCATAGGAAACGACCAACCCGAACCGTGCACCTTTTGTCGACGTTTTATAAGTGCCCATGTAGGACTATGTAAATTATAAAAAAAAGGATTTTAATATTGATGCACCTCTAATACCCACATTTTGCCAGTTATGTTTAAGTCCCGTGTAATAGGGGTTGAGAATGGCACTCAGGACTAGTGATGCAACAGAACTCCGCTTCTGCTGCCGCAACTGCAGAAGTTCCGCACGATTTCTCACCTCCGTTTCTGTTTCTGCTTCCGCTACTTTCAAAACGGAACTTGCGACGGAGTGTCGCGCGGGCGGGCAAATGACTAGAAATTCATGATTGGACCGAAACAGATTGCTGCGTACAAAGGCGGCATAACTAATCTTTATGAAATTTAATTTACCATCATTCATTTTGAATACTTACTGTTTGTAATTTGAATTTATACTCATTCATTTTGATTTATTACAAAAAATATACTTTAAACATTTCATTTCATAGCATTTACACTTCCGATTCTGCATCAATTTATGTTTCCGATTCTGCTTTCGTTATAACCCTTCCGCTGCATACTACTCAGGACCTCATGCATGCTATTAGTAGCGTTTGTGACTAGTGGCTAACGACGCAACTACACAACAGTGATATAAAATCTATCACAACTAGAGAGGTCAAAAGTTGATCTTATTTGGAACTCAAACAAACCGTCACGCGGTCCCTGGCCATTGGAGCGATTAAAGTGTGGCGTGAAATCTAAGCGATTCGCAACAACACCCGCGGGCCACCAGAGGTAAAGTTGTTGGAACTTTTCCAATATCCAGTGTTATTGCGCCGCCACCGTCCCGCCACCGTCCCACCATCGTCCCGCTCCGTCCCGCGTGCCGTCCCGACGGGATGAGGTGGATTTTCTTTACGTTTTCACACTTTCGCGCCTGTTAACTGGTCGTTATTGTTTTGGGGTTACTTTTACATGTATATGTTGAAAGCCCGTCGAAGCCGTTGATTTAGAAAAAAAAACACGTGCTTTCACACCATTTTCAACACCATTTGATGGTGTCGCTAATAAAGATCAAATACTGGGAAGTAATGAGTGACGGAAAACTTAAGGCAAAAAGCCCTTTATTTTTGAAGACATATTTTTTCCTAAGTTAATTACCTCCCTATTAAACGTTAAATGATGAAAAGATGACTACTTTTTTTTTAACAGCCGGGTTTGACAACTCAAGCATTGTACTACATTCAGCATTACAATAATTTCGATTCAGTTTCAAAAAAACATCAGCAAAAAGATTTTTTTATGACATCAATTCAGATTGTTTCAGAGAGATTCTTGTCCAGCGCAAAAACCAGCGTGGATGAAGGTCGTTCCTTAAGAGAGGCTATGGTAGAGCGGAACAGATTTGACCTTAAGCCTGGTGTCCCTGTGGCGTGATGACAATTTCGTCTCTTCTAACGTTAACAAAACACAATCGCGTCTTTTTACCGCTAAATGGAGTCGTTTTGATCAAACTCCTATTTTTTGGGGTACATCTGTACCTGTAACTGATTGGCTCGACCTCCTAGGCATGCAGCTCACATTCAGCCTGAACTTCGGGACAATTGAGTACAAAGCCCAAATTGCAGCCAAAAAACAGGACATCCTAAATAGAGTGAAGTGATACTTTACGCCTGGACAGCTTTTTACTATGTACAAAGCGCAAGTCCGATCCAGCATCTCCATGCAGATGTTGATATTTGGCTGAGCCATCCCAAAGGTGGTTGTACCACTCCTTTTGCAGCCACCTTTGGGTTGGCTCATTTAAATATCAACTTGCCGCGCTTGACTCGCTGGAACGCAGAGCTAGGAAGCTTATTAGCGACGTTGAATTAGTGGATGCCAAGTTTTCATATCTTGGCTCATCGCCGCAAGGTTGCCTGCTTGTCGGTCGTCTACAGACTGTACTACGGTGAGTGTGCTCAAGCACTTAACGCCCACATCCCACCAGCCCCACAAGTGAAGATCCGCACAAAAGGAAGACGCTGAGAAGAGAGCCGGAGATGCATGATGAAAACCGGCGACGTATGAGCATAGACACATACAGTACCTACGCTAGCAGCCGCTATTGTGTGTTTACACTGAGCGTCAGCTGTGTTGTTGTTATTTCAGTTTCGTTATATTTTACGAAACTGAAAGACTGTATATTTAATTAATCGAACTCCGTTCCAACCAGGTGTCCATAAAACACCTCTTTTTTAATTTAAAATTCGATTCCTGGCCAGGCATATTGATTTTCATTAATCTCATGAATTTAGATTTGGCCATCCACGCCCACTTGAAAAACTCATCCAAACTCATAAAAATCTTTCCAGCGGTTTAGGCGTGTTAACGTAACAGACAAACAGAGTTATTTTCGCATTTTAATTATTAAGTATCTCACTAATGGGCGTCGCAATTCGACGCTAACTTCACTCAAAGTAAAGCATTGAAATGTGAGCTTTTACGAGAGAAATGAGAGCCTATTGATGACAAAAGCAATTTGAATAATATGTCGAACATACTTCATGGTAATGAGATTTCTTTAACATCAATATAAGAAGATATGAACTTGTGCATTACCACCGTTATCGAATATAATAATAATAATAAATGATAATAATATGCCTTATGTATGAGTGAGCGAAGAAAACGAGATAAATTTTAAGGCCAAATGTAATTTTGCAAATGTCAAATCGGATAAAGCCCGTACGAAGTGATTGAGGTGTGGCCATCAAAGAGGCGGGCTAAGTGACCTACATATTGTTGGCTTATTTATTTAATACTTTAAGCACATAAACGCGGCCTAAGGCATTTTCTACCAGTCAACCTATGGGTTATGGAGATACAAATAGTGGTAGGTGCAATAATAATAGTAAAATGGATTTGAATTAAGGCATAAATATAAGCTATAAATAAATACAATTTATTTATACAATAAATACTGAAACAAATAAACTAAATACAGGTATACTAAACAATTCGTTGAAATAGACAATTGGAAAAAAAATGCGCTGTGATGATACTACTGCCAACTTCTTACGAATATGTACGCGAACTTTGACTTAGAAGGTTAATCGGTTGGTTGCCATCCTGATTTCCTGGGGGAGAGTATTCTACAGAGAAATAGACTGAAGGAAGAAAGAACAGTGAATGAAGTCAGTGCGGTGAGTTTGACATTGAAGAAGGCGGTCTTTGTGGTGTATGATGAAGTGTTTAATAAATAATTCTAATGTAATAATTACATATTTTTGAGGAAATGTGGTGATTAATGCTCGTGTCTTCTTTGAACGAGAAGAGGCCTTTGCACTGCAGTGTGACAGTAACACGCAATCTCTATTCGTTTATTTCAACTAAACTATAAAGGTGCTTTTGTATTATCACGTCTTAAAAATCTTATTCAAATTATATTTTTACGTATTCTCCTCAGCAAACTCATGAACTCCACGACCTCATCCCACCGGCCCCCAACTGCAAGTTACCATCCTCACCTAGTTGCTATTCCAACAATTCGCACCAAGCGCTTCCAAACATCCTTCATAATGCGCACAGCAAAAGAGTGGAACTCACTGCCTGCGTCTGTGTTTCCGAACGCATTCAACCCAAATCTATTCAAAGTTAGAGTGAACAGTCTTCTTCTGGGTAAGCTCACTCCATCGTCGACTTTGTCTCTGTCACCTTTGACCTAGACTAGATTCAAGAGCAAACCGATCAAAAAGAAAACCCTTTCATTTGATACCCATATCATGGCAGTGCACCAAAAATAACTAGTCCGCCATCTTGGGGCAATCGCCATATTAAATTTAGAATGACGTCACTTTGCTAACCATGCATTGTCATCCAAACTAAACGTGTATGCAAAATTTCATCTTAATCGGCGGAGGATAACTGCTTTAAAATTCAGTTGCAAGATGTGACCCGAACACACTTACAATACATACCATCCATACATTGCAAGTTAAATAAAAGCTTGTAATAAAGCTAGTTGCACATTTACAGGCGTAGCTATTATATAGATTTATGTGGAACCTGATATTATAAATTTTGTCTAGTGTCACTAGCATCTGACAACCATATCATCTATTCAAACAATGATACAATGTCCAAAAGAGCGATAACCAGATCCGTCTTAACTTGAAAAATTTCATCGCTAACCTAGCGGCCACCAATCTGTAAATCTGCTTCTAATTTGATTAGATTCCAGTGGGCCATGAAATAATTTCTTTAGCACCTAAATAAATACGCTGGCGGATTAGTTAGGGGGCGTTTAGACCGGGGATCACGGTCCATCGGTCTAATGATCTAATGAGCGTGGGATAAGGATATGTGTTGAGGGAGACTTTAATATAAGCTGTGATTATCGTGTGTCTGTCTTCATTATGTGGACAACGTGACTGAGATGTTTTTAGTTCATGTTTATGCCGAAATGGGAAATATAGAGAAGATTTAATATTATTTAAATGTAATTAATTTTCATCACCATTATCATTTCATTTCATTTCATTTATTCATAAAAACAATTTACATTGTGTTGAATATATACACATGCAGTTTACATACAAATATTATGAATTATTAATTAATATTTCAAGTGAAATTCAAGTAAAGTGCTAAAACAGTTTTCAATAAAAATCCATAATTTTTAAAAATAATGTCAAACAGTTATAAAATATAATAATGTCAAAACCGGATTAAAATATAATGTCAAACAGATTTCAATATAATGTCAAACTGTTTTAAAAATAATGTCAAACCGTTTTAAAAATAATGTCAAACAGATTTCAATATAAATGTCACAGTTTTAAAAATAATGTTTAAAGATTATTAAGATATCATATCAGCCGAAAGACGTCCACATTGTGACTGACATTGTGGCGTTTTTTGTATAAACACTTTATCACCTCAATCTACCGACAGTCGATTTGGCACCGTTGGAGAGACTGCAGTACAGCCCAAGTCTCGATCGAATCGAAGGCTTTCTCGTAGTCCACAAACGCTAAACAGAGAGGCAGGTTATAGTCTTCGGTCTTCTGTATAACCTGCCGCAGCGTATGTATGTGGTCTACGTTGCTAAAGCCTTTTCGGAATCAGGCTTGTTCGGGAGGCTGGAAATCGTCAAACCTGCGCGCGAGACGATTCGTGATGACTCTTGAAAACAACTTGTAGACATGTCTAAGAAGTGAGATGGGCCTATAGTTCTTCAACCGGGCATTGTCGCCCTTCTTGAAGAAGAGTACCACCACACCCGTGCACCATGCCTGTGGCGTTTTTCCCTCGAGTATGACGGAATCAAAAAGATAACTGTCAACATCGTCTCCGTGATCTTTTCGTTAAATAAATAGAAATACGTAAAGTTAAAGTGCAATTTATCTTGGAAAACTACGATCAGTGTTCAAAAGTTAAGGGCAAACTGGAGTTTATAGAAATAATCAATAAATTGTGGAAAAAAAAAAAAACAAGTGCTAAAAACTTAACTATCAGCGACTTTACTAAGTGTAATTACGGCAGAAAACGTGTTAACAGTGAAACAGAAAAAAAACATTAACGCGAATAAACTTCGTACGCAATCCAGTGAAATAAATACCTAACTTAAAAGCTTACTTTATTCCCAAAAAAAAATCCAAGTCACGTCGATCGAAATTCTTGGAAGGTCCGCAAGAGGTCACTACTGGTATCATAAACAAAACTTTCACTTATTCTTGAAAAAGATGGAGCAGGTTATGGCAGCACTTCTTTCAATTCAAAGGGATCTTGAGGATCAGAAGAAAATGATTTTTAAAAGCGGAGAAGATGTGACAGAAAAAGTAACGTCGAAGATAAATAATATCTTAGAAGAAAAATTCAAATTCTTCGAAGAAAAACACGAAATTCTTAAGTCTAGAGTGGACAACCAAGAACAAAGACTATACTACTTAGAAAAGCAAGCAAGACAACGCAACCTTGTATTTTTTGGTTTGGAGGAATTCGAAAAATGTTACTCAAATTTGGAAAGCATCATAACTGATTTTGTGCATAAACATTTCCCGGTGAAAATTGACTGCAGAGACTTGCAAGCCATAAGGAGACTGGGGAAAAGAAGTGATAAACCACGACCGGTTGTCGTTACTTTCACGACACTTGGCAAGAAGATCGACATTCTCAAAAATAAAGGAGCTTTAAAAGACACTATGTACTACGTAAAGGAAGACTATCCACAGTTTTGCAAAAAAGAAGAGAACTACAAGGAAAAGTCCAAGCCGAAAGAGAGAAGGGGAACAAAGCCATAATTAAATATGATAAACTTGTCATATTAAAAAATACACCGACACCCGCACATAAAAATATAAACAAAAAAAGGAATCTTTCAAAGTCACCAGAGAATAACTCAAATGCTTGTACCGAACCGAGATCACAAGTAAATAAAAAGAATAAAACCTTAGCCACCCACACAGCTCAAAGGTCTTCTAGCTTTTCGGAAGGTGTAGTAAAACCCGGAATGCTTAACTGCCTATTAAATAAAAACAGTAATATCAAGGCCACTCAAGACAACACCAAGAACGTATAGCAACGAACACACCAGCCCCTTTCAGAGAACTATAATATACAATTAAAAGAAACAGTATCACATGAAAAACATCTTCCAAGCCGGCTGGTCACCGTGGAAGAGTATGACTAAAACCCTCTAAAGAAAACCGCAGAGGAATGGGACAAACATTATAAAAGAACTCGCCTAGTATTTTATATATCCAAAAGTAACTCAAGAGAAAGAAAAATTTATATCTTTGGAGGAGGCCTGTACCCATCCTTAGGGGTTCTTGTAGACAGGAGAAATAATAAAAATAGAGTAAAATCGATTTAAATTAAATTTTAATTGATTAAAAATATATATATTGTAGCTACTGTTATCACAAAAAGAAAACAACTAACATAACAAAACAACTAAAATAACAAAATATATATTTACTGCTTTTCATATGTCCATAAATGATTACTAGTTGCTAGAAAGATAAAGTTATGAGTATAAGTATCACAGATAATATAATACTAGCATAAAGTAAAGAATAGTTAATGTAAACATTAAAATATAGAACTATAAGTTTATAAGATATAGAATTAAGTTATTTAATGTAAAAGATCTACAGGAAATAAAAGACTTTTATATTTTTTTATTTATTTATGACGGAATCAAACTGCTTTTGAAGGGCCTTAAGGACCGATTTTCCACCCGCCTTCAGGAGTTCAGCCGTGATTCCGTCATCACCCGGCGCCTTGTTGTTTTTAAGCTGTTTCAGAGCCATCCTAATCTCGTACAGGCTGACGTCCGGAATATCTTCGGTATAGTGTCGGGTCAATCTAGCTCTTAGGGTCAATCTAGGTCATTTGCTAGACTCGCAACGGGCTTGCTGATTGATGAGTACAACTGCCCATAGAATGTCTCGATCTCCCTCAGAAGCTCCGGTTTGGCGGTTACGATCCTGTCATCGTCGGTCTTCAGTTTCGTGAGCTGGCTCTGCCCAATAGCCACATCCCTTGAAAAAACCTTGGAGCCTTTATTTCGCTCAATCGGGTCTTTAATACGCTCGGTATTAAAGCGGCAAAGGTCTCTTTTCAAGGATTAAGATATCTGTCTATTGAGCGGCCGATATTTGCACGTCTCATCTGAAGGCTGCAGGATCATCTCACGCCTCGCCTTCATAAGCTTGTGGGTAGGATCAGAGAACTTTTTGTTTATATATGTACGACGGGTCTTGAAAAACTTAGACCCGACAGTATGGACAGCTTCCACGAACCCGTCGCTGTATTCGTCCACGGAGCTCCCTAGGCACTCGAAACGATTCTGGAGTTTGAGTTAAAAGCTCTCGGGGTTTTGGAGCTGGATCTTTGCTGGACGGAACGTGGACTTCATCAGTCGAGACCTTTCAAGCTTAATATTAATGTTCAATGTGCCTCTTACCATGCGGTGATCGCTCCCGGTTTTTACCGAATTGATCACAGAGACATCATTGAACATTTGCTTCTTGGTTGACATGATGTTTGTTGCACCATCGGGGCTCTGCCAGGTCCACTTCCTGTTTTCACGCTTTTTGAAGAAGGAGTTCATCATATAGAGGCCCTCTTTCTCCATAAAACTGGCCAGTAGATGATCCCAGTGGTTCCGTCGTCCAACTCCCAATTGCCCCACTTGCAGCTCATCCTCGTCTCGTTTCCCCAGTTTCGCGTTGAAGTGAGTTTTGAAACCATGCATGGCTCTGGAGATATCCTCATACATGGTCTCTACCTTGCAGTCGGGGTGTGCCGAGGTTGGGGCGTAGACCTGTATGACCTTCAGCGAATATCTCGAGGATATTCTGAGTATAAGGCACGCCACCCTGGTCGACACACTCTCGATCTTCACCACATTGTTCACAAGGGACTTGTGGACGATAAACCCGACACCACCTTGGGACTGCCGGTCACCCTCTCGGAAATATTGCAGGTTACCGGATTTGAGGATTATCGAATCCTCCCCCTCTATTCGGACTTCAAATAACCCTATAATACTCCATCGCAACCTGCTCAATTCTTCCTCGAGTTCGGTCATCTTCTCGTCGGTCCGAAGTGTGCGCGTGTTGTACGTTACCAGGTCCAGTCGTTGGACATTGTTTGGGTAGCCAGATCTCGTCCAGCGATTCTTGGCACCCCTTGCCATGCCGTAACCTCGACCGCTACCGTAGTCAAGGGTAGGCAGGCTGCCGTGCACTAGGGACCATTTTTTATTTGTGCTATTCATGGGGAGGAATTTTGCCATAATCGCCACGCTTGGCAGGCGGGTTGGCGACCGCAGTATGATTTTTATAGAAGCACAGAGAACGCTGCTGCCCATTCTCTGGTTTGTCCCTTAGTCACCTCTCACGACACCCACGGGAAGACATGGGATGGTGAAATTCTTTACGTCCGGCACTATACGGATCCTTATGGTTAGCTACTTTTAATCAATAATAACCTTGGGTGTTTATATCGTTCTAATGAAAGATACAAATCAGACGTGCCATTTTGATAAAAGTTATGTTACGTTATGTTTTTAATTAAACTAACAAAATACATTAAAAAGCTAGAATTCATAATTCGCATCGTTCAGTTTGTAGTTTTAAAGCTTGTAAGTTGAAAATAGTATATCAATATCATACGAGTATAGTTGTGCATTAACTTAATTGACAACTACATTCAGTATACATGACCATCTTACTAAATCTTACAAAACCAAACACCCACTCAACACACTTTAGCACACCGACACCAGCACGATTTCTCATAAATCTTAGCATGGGGTACATAAGTCAGCTGCGTGCGATTGCACACGGCTGCAGCAAACGGCGCGTTCACGAGCCGACGCCGTTCTCGCCATTCTCGTTCGTCGCCGTTCCACCGTGCTTCGGCCGCCACACGATTATGTAAATACAGCCTCCTAGCCACCTAGCCGACTTAAGGTGGACTTCCAAGCAAAGCAGCTCCGGCGTCATTAGGTAACAGAGCAACACTGAAACGTCAGTCACGCCGTAGCCACTGTGCTCGAAAGTTAAATATTATTTAGATTAGAGATACTCCAAAATTTTATTTAATCAGGACGATAATTATGTACACAGAATTAAATACTTAATAACTAAATTTTATATCACTTAATCCTTCCTAATTCCTAATTAAGCCTAAAATAAAAAACAATATGGCGTGGTAAAACTTCTTCACATTACTGTCCACTTTGAGATACTTGGCAAATCTGCTGACGCCGCGTCAATGTCACTCAGCTAGAATGGTGGGTGCATCATGTAAATGTATGGGGATACATTTACATAGTGCATAACACTATGACTCTATCGCTGTGTACGGTGACGCTGTATCCGCTTTTGCTCGGCAGTCTAGCTTTAGCCACCTAGGCATGTAGCCACCCAGCCCGTAGGTATTAACGCTTTTGTTTTTACACATAATGGCCTAAGAAAAATTGGGGAAAGTGATTCTGTTTTTAAGAGTCTAGATTTGTTTTGTAACAAGCTAATATTTAGTGTATTGAAAAGCTGGATTTTGTTCTTTTCATTTCGTAAGTTGAGTTATTCGCCT
This sequence comes from Orthosia incerta, assembly GCA_948252205.1. NCBI lineage: Eukaryota > Metazoa > Arthropoda > Insecta > Lepidoptera > Noctuidae > Orthosia > Orthosia incerta. Next base: position 951,418 of record OX411748.1, on the reverse strand, counting down.
TTATCGATTGGTTTCAGAATACAGTACTTTATTAAAATTGCACAAGTTAATCACTGAAAAATCGTTAGCTACAAAGCTTTTTGTGTATTCAGTATAAAATCGAATTTGTCTAGCAACGGAAGGTAAACGGTCAAGTCAAAGAAAAACAAAACGTAGTTTTGATTGGTTTCAGAATAAAGTACTTTATTAAGATTGCACAAGTTCATCACTGAAAAAGCTTCAGCTAGATGTTGCTACAAAACTTTTTGTGTTTGTTAGTATTAAATCCAATTCGTCAAGCAACGGAAGGTAAACGGTCAAGTCAAAGGAAAACGAAACGTAGTTGCGATTAGAAAACATATATTTCGCGTGCGAAACATACATGTGATAGAAAGAGATTTCTTAAAAAATAAGACAAAAGTAGAGCAGGAAGGAGTCTTTCAACTCTCTTATGTAACGAGATGTTCCTAATAGTGATGCGTACTAGAAACTTCACTCTCAATTTTTGTCCAACTATCGGGTCACTGCCTAAGAAGTTTCGCACTTAAAAAATACGTTTTAACCGACTGCCAAAGAAGGGTAATGTGTTTATCAGTCTATTTATCAGGTTTTTTCCTATGTGGCGATCTAGACACCAAACGCGTTGGCAGAATTTGATGATTCTTACGTCAACCGATTCGTCTTAACAATGCGAGTGTCACTGGCTACATTAAAATTGGAAAAAAGAAAAATGGCTAGTTTTGGGCGGCATATTGTGAGAGCCCAATTAAATTTTTTTTGCGAGGTGAATTCAAAAATATATAACACTTATATGTTTATAAGTACCATATTCTAAAAAAAAAATGTAACACAACAACAATGGCGTCGCGCGTCGCATCAAGCCGACTCCTGCGCGGGCCGAACCAACAACATGTGCTACCCGCTCGCCCCGCCGCCGAACGCGCCGACGAGACCCTCGGCGGATATAAAAGACCCGAGCCCGGGCTAAGAAGGCTGTCTGCGTTCGGTACGGTTCGGGAGCACTACTCTGCACTGACTTAGGTCGGTCACCTCTTGCCCCCGCATCTTATCGGATACAGGCTCGACAGCGTACTGTCATTTGCTTCTTGTGCTGACTTAGTTAGCGAAACCACACAAAAGGCTCATCATACGCGACGCTGCCGCACTGTTAGGAACTTAGACTTTATCTTAGGACATAAACATTTTATATTGTAAACAGAGTCAGTTAATTTTATAAATAAACACTTGTTACTTCCATAATGCGCGTTTACTTTTTTTCTGTACATATACCCCCTTACAAATAACTAAAACGTTATAAATAAAACAGTTAATTAAAAAAATCAAAAGACCCGACTGCTTAAAAAGCGAACTAAAAAGACGTAAACAAGAAGAAAATCATGCTGTGCAGTCGGAGAATACATCTGGTTTTGGTCAGCCAGCTCGCGAATATGTATCCTCCGATTGCACATTATGATTTCTTTCTTGTTTTCGCTTTTTTTTTATTTCGCTTCTTAAGCGGTCGGGTTATTTTTTTTTTGTCTAATATATTATAATAATCTATGTTGGTCAAGTTGAGGTCATAAAAAGTAATTTTATGACCTCAACTTGACCAACATAGATTAAATTATCATTAAAGCCTTACTTTACACACTTATATCACAATTATATTATTTATTAATAAGGCGAAAGTTTGTGAGTATATGTGTGTGTGTTTGTATGTTTGTTACGTCTTCACACTCAAATGGCTGGGACGGATGGAATGAAATTTGATTAAAAATAGAACGATTAATAATAGGTACAGAGATAGACTAACCAGACTCAGGAATAGCACATAATAATATGATATTTTTTATCCCGGGAATATATCCCTTCAGATAATTTTCGACTTTCACGCGGGCGAAGCAACTGGCAGAAGCTAGTTATAAATAAATCGACTTCACCTTAGCCGTTCGGTTTCAATCGCCGCAATTCTCTCCGTCAGGGCAGTGCAAACAGCAGCGTTGCATTTCTACTGACACTATTTACTAGTGCATTTCTAGCTGGGACCTTGTTCACCGAGCTAACGGCAATAGAATGGGTTCAATGCCTTTTATAGGTAGGTATTAAGATTACTATTTGAACATGATTTATCAAAAGACTTTTGGTCCAACATGTTGTGGGCGTAATTTTCTCGCTTATTAAAACAGTTATGTGTATTGTTATCTTATTAAGTTATCATTTTTAGGGTCCGTACCCGAAGGGACCCAAACGGAGCCCTATTGCTGTCACTCACGTGTCCGTCTGTCTGTCCGTCGTCTGTCACACATTTTGTTCCAAAGAATTTTATCTTCTCATTGTCCTATGAACTTGAATTTTAAAGTTCATAGGTACGGAACGGTTACTAACAAATACCAATCCATCAATATACTAATGTAGTAAAGTGGAAGAGTTTGAATGTTTGTTTGAACGAGCTAATCTCAGTAAGTAGCAATGAATTAAAAAAAAATGTTTTTGTAGATGATAGCCACATTTATGAGGAAGGCTATATACTCTTAGCAGTACGCTTAATTTCTTGGTTAACCTTAAATATTGATGTATAAATATATCATAGTGCGCTAGGGTTGTAGGTTGAAGGTGCAATACGTAAGCACAATGGATTACAAAGATATTGGTTTTTAGTAGATCTAAGAAAAAGTCTTCAACACTATATATCTATCTCTTAATAATAAGCCACATTAAGGCATCTTGGGTCATATAATTTATACTAATATATAAAAACACCAAAAATGTTTCTACCTATGTCCGTTATAGACTTTGAAAACATCCAACCGATGAGCCCCAAACCGATTTCATTAGAAATGCAATAATGCGAAGATGGTTTTAGACCATAAGAAAAACAATTAGGTAGGTAGGTGGGTAGGGTAGGTAGGTAGAAGAGTAGGCAGGTATGTAGGATAGGGTAGGTAGATAGGTAGCCAGTTAAGCCGGGACAGCTAGTATATTGATAAATTGGTATGGAACCCTAAATGTGCGAAGTCCGACACGCACTTGGCCGGTTTTTATGTAACGAGCTTGCTCAGATCTGTGACTCGGGCTTGGCTGCTACTGAGACATTTTTGACATAAAAATTAAATAACACATTGTACGACCTAGGAATCGATTCCAGGACAAATGCTCGGCAATAACGCCTGCAACTACACCTAAGAGGCAGTTCGTATTGTTGTTTATAGTAAGCTGTTTTTATGTGCTATTACATGTGACTTCAATATAACAGGTGATATATGAGTGTATTTAGGTACACTGTATCTCTGTTTTAATCTTTAAAGGCCAAGTTTTTTGATCCATAATTAACTCAATGGCTAAACGTTGATTAAAAAAATCGGTAAAACGCGTTTATTCGAAAATTATTAATCTAACAAACCGTCAAATAATTAACTTTTTAATATATTTGACGATTTGTGAGGCTAACAACTGAAAAAAATGATGTTTTACAAAAATTTGCAACCATTCGTTAGCATATTTAACCATTGGTTAAGTTAATTACTGATAAATGAATTGGGCCTTAGAAATCTTTTATAATTTAATTCGGTCAAAATCAAAGTCTCATTCCAACAAAGTTTACAATCATGTGACCTCTAGCTCAACACATTCTCACTAGCATTACACGCGAAGTTGCCTCCTATTTCCAATCGCCTCTGTTCTACTGAACACCGAGTAGTTGAACACTGAGCTCTGAGCTCGCACAGTCGAACCAGCCGACGTTGCATTCTTGTTACCTCGCCGAGTGTTCTGCGGTCATGAGTCGGTGTGGATTGTGGTGCGTTCCGACTGTTTGTTGGTAATTATGCTTTTGCGGTTCTCTTTTTGAATGTTTTTGGTGGAATAAAGACAGCGTGGCCTTTGAAATTGTTAGAATGGTCAAGGAATGAAAATGTTGTCGATCTTGTAATTGCTTTACTAGTTTTCCAAAAACTTTTAGTTGTTAGTTATTTAAATCTTACTAAGTTTGAAACTACTTAACCGTCACATAATATTGAAACTACACAAGTATTAAAATTAAAACTAAACAAAACAATGTGGGTCCCAGAAAATATACGGTAACATCGCGGCAGACCCAGGCGAAGATGGTGGGACGAGTTAGACACCTACAGAAAGGACACTTGCCCAATACCAGGGGAATTGGAAATAGGAAAGGGAGGCCTTTGCCCTGTAGTGGGACAATACAGGCTGAAAATAAAAATAAATGAAAACTGTTTATTTTTTGTAAGACATAACCCTGAAACTTTAACACGAATCCAAAAATATTTTTACTGATTGAAATATATTACTATTTCTGATGGTTTTTATCCCGTAAAAAATCTAGGATAGCCTGAAGCAACACTTCGAGAACCAGTTTGTTTTATACAAATTGTATAACACGGAAACAGTAAAAGAAAGAAAGAAAACGTATTTATCGTCACAGAAAGAAGAAGAAGAACAGAAATTGAAAAGCCTAAATTGTACTGATTCAACAAACTCACTGTAAGCAGTTTGTGTTATAATATTAAAAAATAAAATACTAACTCGCACAAACTAAACGCTGCACTGTATGTAAACGTGCTCTCGTTTCACGTGCAAGTACTTTGTTCCGCAGAGCTGTGCAAAGTGCAGCTCACGTTTACTTTTACCCCGGACTTGTTTCGGCAAAGCTCCCGAACTACAAACGTTCGTAGTTCACGTATAGTTCGCATCAAAGCTAAACAGTCGGTTTACTATGCTGCAGGAATTAACATCGGTAAGAGGGATTATTGTGTACATAATATTAATTGCTTCATTATGTATAACTTTAATAAAATAAGCTCTAGAACTTTATTTGATTGGAACAGTTTCTTTGGATGCTACGCCGTAGCCCGTAGCGCGGCTGCTACGAAGCTACGGCGTAGCAGATATTAAACTTGATTTGAGTAATTACCGAAATAATAAAAAAGCCATGGTGTCTAGTGTGGCGCCGCGTTTCGGGCGCTCAACGGGTTAATTTCATCTATGTTGGGGAGTGTTTTTTATGGAAGTCTATAATGTAACATAATATATTATTTATTGATTGTTGTCAAGCATCGTCACATCGTCATCACAATCGCGTACCACACAAGCTAACCCCAAGGCATGCGACCCTACAGGACTTGTGCACCGCCTGACGTCATAACGAATCGGCCGGTGCGCGTCTGAGTGGCGCGCGTTGCCTCGAGCACGACAAACAGAGAGCGCGCGTGTGCACGACGTCACGTATGCTCTCATTAAGGCTTTTTAAGAGCGCCTTTTTAACGCTTTTTAAGTATTTTTTGTTATATCGTCAACAGAAATACATCATCTATGAAAATTTCAACTGACTAGCTATCACGGTTCATCAGATACAGCTTGGTGACACACAGACAAACAGACAGACAGACGGACAGCAAAATCTTAGTAATAGAGTCCCGTTCTTACCCTTTTGGTACGGAACCCTAAAAATGGCGTTATTATTTCAACAGCTTTTAATAAATATGCCAAAATTCATTATCATCATAAAGAACTATTATTAAAAAAAAAAAAAAAAACTTTTCCCCGCTCTAGGAACTTCTTCCTGTCTCGTGGGTGAGTTTACAAACATATAAACTCAAATACACAAACACGCAGAGCCGGAACAACTATCTGTAATTATTTTATATCTTCAGCAATGCAGACGGGAGCGAAGCCGCGGGCACAGCTAGTAACAGATAAAACAAAGTATCTACATTTAAGCCTGAGACAAGCTCTCTCCCGCTGAATCAGCTGAAGTCCGCGCGACAAGTCACCCTCGCAGCAGACAGTAATGCGTCGCTAACGGCACAACTCTGCTGAGGAAGTCTGTGTAGATAACGAACTGTGGGAAGAAAATTGTTGTATGAGATTTTAAACGAGACTCTTATATTTTTTGTTATAGAATAGAAACGATTCGATGTTAAGAACGTTCGAGTATTTAGACGTTCGATTTATAGTAGTCGATCAATTGATTTCGCATAGCATGTATATAACACTAGCTGTTACCCGCGGCTTCGCCCCCGTGGACCACCTCACAGGACACATTTTTTGGGATTAAAAAATAGCCTTTGTCACTCAGGAATAATGTAGCTTTCTATTGGTGAAAGAATTTTTCAAATCGGTCCAGTAGTTTCGGAGCCTATTCGGTACAAACAAACAAACAAACAAAAAAATCTTTCCTCTTTATAATATTAGTATAGATTTTTGGTATTCAATAAAGGGGTGTACCTATATTGTACACCAAAAAAGTTAAGAAGCTTTTCGAGGTTTTTTACTGAGAATTTTATAAAGAAAAGATAAATGCCCTGCATATTCTATCAGTTTTACATCAATCAGATGATGTACCTACTTCTGGAAATCGGTTTGATCAAACATTTATTCACGAAAGCAGTACAAAAATATATTTTAAAACTAGATGAGGTCAGAGTATTCTAACCGACTACTACTAAATCAATACATATAATAGATCTGTAGAAAGTCGTTTTTGTACATCAATTTTTTTTCCAAAAAGAATAGCCAGGGTGTTAAACGATAACCAACAGAACCCCTTTCCAGAATTTTTGGAATTTTTGCCTTATTGTCTGTTTATCTGTTTATCACCACGTAAAATGTACAAAATCAATGTAAATAACGTTTATACATAAAAATTGTGCGTAACTTACAGTATTACTTAGTTTTTGTTTCATTGCGATCGGTTCATTCAATCAAAAATTGGATGAATTTTTAGTGTCCAAGAAGTAAAATATCACAACACACGCAATTCAGATATTCAAAATCGAATGCGGAAAACGTACGTATGCGGCCAGCCTTAGAAGCATAAAGTAAATCATGGATGGACGTCTACAAATCTATGAACGTCGAATGTTTATGGTTTGCTAGAATAACATTTCCTTTTCATTGTATTCTTTTGATCGGTTGCATCCAATAAATATAATTATGTAACCAAAGAAGAATTACGTGATGCCTAAGGTGAAAGAAGATTTCATTGAATCAATAGGCGCTGTAAGTATCAGTTTAATTTGTCTAAATATCCACGCATGTGAACCATGTACTTTGTGAAACTCATCATGTTTTCTTTTTCCTTGTCAGGGTCCCTAGGACAATTTTAATTATTATTAACATATAAATATGGACAACTCAACATAAATATCTGCATCCTACGACTTCAGCAGCAAGGTCCGAATACAGATGTCCTCATGGTGTGGTTGATTGAGCTTAGATACAACTGCACAAGCTGAACGATGCTCTTTGAGATAGCATATCTCCAGTGTTGAATATTAAAGGTATATGTATCTCATTTGATGTAAGTTGTGCTTATTTAAAAATATTCAAGAAACTTCAGTGACAGACTGTATTTGTGTGAAGATTAAATTAGTTGAGAAGACCAACTATGTGAGTTTTACTTCCATCAATACCTCATGAGAAACCATCCCTATCTAGTCTCATGCTATTTCCTACCACTGGGATAGTTGGTGAGTTAGGAAAATTCTACCTTAAAAGATTCACCGCGGAAGAATGACACTTTTAAAAAAATGGTAGGTAGGGTAGGTAACAAGGTAAGTAGGGTAGGGTAGGCAGTTGACGGGAGCGAAGCCGCGGACACAGCTAGTAATTACTTAGAACACTTAAGAATACTTACTTACTAGATTACAATTACAGCTTAATGAAATTAATAAAACGTCACAATCATACTCCAGTATAAGTTAACATGTAAAGTTATCGAAAATAATTATGACTATTACCAGGAACCACCATTGCTCCACAGGGCCATGAATTTCACAAACAATTGTTGTGTGTAAACCCGTCACGCATAACCAATTTGGCCAACGGTCAGCAAACACAAAGTAATGCAGGAACAAACAAATATCCTTGTAATATTAAAAGGTACTGTAACTGTAACTTCCGGGTTCATGTAGAATTTCATTGGAAAGTTCATTTCTAAAACCAAAACAATATAAATACACAAGGGTTAGGTAAACACCCCATCAGTTATGTTTGAGATTCTATGTAATAATAAAGGTCGAGCCAATACGCTGGATAAAAATAATCAACCGGGTTCAAATTCAGATTCCGAACTGCTACTGAGATATTTTAGAAGAGGAAACCCTACAAAACTTTCCCCGACCCGAAAATCGTTCCCGGGACCAAAAAATATTATTATTGAGGAAAGTGGTAAGTGTTTAAGATTTTTATTGGTGAACAGAGATCTATCTTACATAAATTCTCGTTTTGGTCTACTCTTTAAACATCATACAACGGGACATCTCGTCAATTCAATAAAATTTCCATACAAATAGTCAGTCATTCTTAAACTAATAACTACCTTCAGAAAAAATACTTTAACTTCTAAATATTAATAAACATCTGTTTGCTAGATGTTAAGAAAGTGTTCGCAACTGTAGTCTTACAATTTCTTTAACCCTGCCTTAAATGCACTATAATACAAAAAGTACATAAATGAGCCTTTTTTTTGTTTACGGGGGGCAACCTTCAAAAGGCGCCTGGACTTTTTGGGAAACGACCAGGGAGTGTGGTATTTTTACCTCACTAAAACTATCCCGGTGATCACCATCAGCACGTAGAAGAGGCCCCGTGACTCCTCAAAATACCACCCCGGAGCCCCCCTTGTGCAACGCTTGTTAGGGCACATCCCTGGGGAGACTAAAAAAGTGCCTCCCCTGAGCCTCGTTGTGCATTTTTTGTTTTTGCGTGGAGATAGTGCAGTTATGTGGGACTCTAACCAACTAAAACGCCACGGTGTCCTCCTGTGCCGCTTATGGTGGGAACACAGGCACTTCAATGCAAACCCGCCGCGGCTGTCCGTCACCGGACCCTCCTTGGGGGAGTACCCCCCATCACCGGCGCACCAGAACACACTGTACGCCGTGACCAAACCTGCACATGGGTGCAAGACGACCCCGTGAATGGCACCCTTGGTCTCCCTGTGACGGGTCAAGGTCAATGGCCCCGCCACCTACCATTTTTCGGCCGCAGGGGATAGGGAGAGCGGCTAACGCTATACCGACACTCCTCCTCCCACAGAACAAAAAAAACGCCTACTACAATCTTTTCTGTGCCTCCTCCCCTGCGGCCCCATCGCGTCCGCCATCAGACGGTGGCGACCGAAGGCGGGAACCCACCGGGGGGGGACATAAATGAGCCTACAAAATATTTTTCCAATTCCACATTGTGATGTATTTTTCTCTGATGATCCTGCTTTTGATTTCGATCTCGCCTGATGATAAGCGATGGATGATGTTTACGATGGAGCAAGCAAGCTCAGATGATATTCAAAGTAGCAAGAGAAAACAATACTTGCAAAATGGTTACAAAATAATGTACCATAATATCTTTCGAGAACAGCTTAGTTTACCATTACCATAATAATTATCATTTGCCTCAAGATTTCGAGAACGTAAGCACACATTCTGATGCTTTCATGTTGTTATAACATTCGTGGTGATAGCTGTGAACTGTTCAATAAAATCTTAAAACGTACACAGAAAAATAACACGATATGTAAAGGTATGCAAACTTACTGCTTATTAAAAAAAAACTATTCTGGTTAAATTGATAAAACATCAATACACGTTTAGTATTTGTATAAAGAGTAAGAACCATGAACATCAAAAACATTTTTTTTTATAAACCCGTCAAACATAACCAATTTGACCAACGATCAACAAAACATATTCACAAACAAAAACATATTAAAAGGTATTTGAGAAGGTTAGTACACATACGATTAACGTTATAAGTGTAAAATCCCTTTGAAAAGGTCAGTTCTAAAAACAAATAAAATGTTTTTTCACTTTGTAGTTTTGTTTTGGAAGTCGAAATCGACTCTTAGATTTTTGTTTAAAATTTTTATATTTATCTTTTTAGTTTTGGTAGGTAGCTCCAATTACCATGAAAATCATTAATAGCCAAAGTACATCTCATGACGATTCCAATAAGCCCATACAGGACTTTTATTCCGGAGTTCCAGTGCCTACCTTCTGGCTTTATCATCAGATCAGTTCGGTGGTACCATTTTCGTCAGTACCATTTAGTTATAAGTATTAACTTAATCGAGATATTTTATACCCTTCACCTACTAAGTGGTCATCTGTGGTCTTCTTCATCAGCTCCACTTCACCAAATGATACTTTCTGAGTGCAAATGATTGCATTGTTGATGAAAATATCAAAGTCGCTACATGTATGCCTATAATATTTGGAGTTCCCTCGATTTCTCCAAGATCCCATAATCAGATCCTGACCCGTTGACCATGATAGCACCTAGAAAGTATACTCTTTCAAACAAAAGAAGAATTTGCCAAATCGGTCTAGGCGTCTTAGTGTAATCAAGGAAGACACATATTTTTTTTATTCCGACGAATAGATAACTTTCTAAATTTTTTCGAAGTTGGTCAATAAAACACAGACATACATTTATATTATATAAATAAGAACACTTGAAAATTGCTTACAAAATCATAGTCAATCTATCTGAGAATTACATATTATAGCAACATACGAGTACCATTATTATTATTATTATTTTCGAGTTCTTTGTTTTGCTTCTCTTTTGAGAGAGTATACGACCTTACACACGGGCCGGAGCCAAGTGTGAAGGCGGGAATTTAAATTGAAAAGGTGGATGATAATGTAGAGGCAGTCAGAAACTTTCGCGTTATGCGACAGGTATTGAGTATGGTGGCTTTTTGGAGCATGTACAGTGTGTGAGAAGGCATGTGTAGAGTATTAAGACTTTGTGTGAGAGCCTTTGGCACTACACCGGTAGATGAAAGTACTATTGGGACGATGTGAACGGTTTGCGCTTTCCACTGGGTTTTCATTTCTATGGCGAGTTCTTGGTACTTACTAAGTTTTTCGGATATTGTAGTTTGGATGTTGTGTGAATTAGGTATAGCTATATCGATTAGGTACACTATTTTATTTATTTTGTCGTGTACAGTGATATCGGGTCTATTATAATGTATTGTTTTGTCTGTAATTATTGTTCGGTCCCAATAGATTTTTTTAATACTATTTTCTAAAATGATTTCTGGTTTATATTTATAATACGGAATCATCTCACCTATGAAATTATATTTGTATGCGAGGTGTTGGTGTATGATTGCTGCAACTTGGTCATGTCGGTGTTTGTAATCAGTCTGTGCGAGAGATTTACAGGCCCCTGTTATGTGCTGTATGGTCTCAGAAGCGCTGTTGCAATGTCGGCATGTGTCAGTCGGCTGATTGGAGTCTTTCATTATATATTTTCTGTAATTACGTGTTACTATTATTTGATCCTGGATTGCAAGCATGAAGCCTTCAGTTTCGGGAAACAGTTCGCCTCGTTTGAGCCATTCGTTCGACTTAATTTTATCGACGTGTGGCTGGCTCAGGCTGGCTCGATGTCTTCCATGTAGAGCTTTTCCAGCCCATGCTGCAATTTTTTGCTGTGTGCTTACGATGTTTTCATTGAATTGGGTGTTTCTATTTTGCAAGTTGAGTGGTGTGAGTTTTTTATCTGACTCTGTTACGTGTTTATGTAGCGGCGATTGATCTGATTTGTTATGGAAGTAAGATCTGAGTGAAAGGATCTGCTTGTTGTGCAGATTTTGTACGTCTATCAAACCCCTCCCTCCTTCTTGTCGTGGTAACGTAAGTCGCTGTATGCATGATTTTGGGTGGTGTTTTCTATGCTTAGTAAAGAGAGTATTGATAGTTCGCTGCAATTTTTTTATATCTGTTTTTGACCATCGTATGATCCCGAAAGAGTACGTGAGAATGGGTATTGCGAATGTGTTGACAGCTTTAATTGTGTTTCTGGAGTTAAGGTTAGTTTTAAGAATTAGATTTAGGCGATATGTAAACTTTTTCATCAATTCTTGTTTTGTCATCTTGTGTTCTATCTGTCTCGATTGTTTGAAACCTAGGTATTTGTATGAAGTGTGTTCATCCATTGGCTCTATAATTTCACCTGTTCCGAGCACGTAGCTGTTATTTTGAATTTTTCCTTTTACAATTGATAGAATTTTGCATTTATCTACCCCGAATTGCATATTGATGTCATTAGAAAATTCTTGTGTGGTATCTGCTAAATGGAAAAGTGATTGTTTATCTGCTGCGTATAACTTTATGTCATCCATATACATCAGGTGTGTTAAGGTGAATTGCGTGTTATCTTTTATTATTGGAAACCCTTTGTTAGTTTTATCCAGTAGGTGTGATAGTGGATTGAGTGCCATGCAGAACCATAAAGGACTGAGAGCATCGCCTTGAAAAATACCACGTTTAATTTGAATTGGTTCAGTGGCTAAATTCGTGGATGCTTGATTTATTTTAAGTACAGTTTGCCAACTTTGCATAGTAGAATCTAGGAATAATTTAATTGTGGGGTGAATATTATAGATGTTGAGGACATGTAACAACCAGCTATGTGGGACTGAATCAAATGCCTTTTGGTAATCGATGAACATGGTATGGATATCTTGTTTGCTTTTGACCGCGCTGTTCATAACAACTGCATCTATAGTTAGTTGTTCCTTACATCCTTGGCTGTTTTTACGACATCCCTTTTGTTGTTCTGCAAGAATGTTATGCTTATTTAAGTGATCGTAGACTAGTTCACTTATACAGGCTGTTAGGATTTTATAAAGGGTTTGCAAGCAAGTAATTGGTCTGTATTTAGCTGGATCTGTGGTATTATTTGTGTCTTTAGGTATCATATACGTCACTCCTTGTGTTAAGTATGTTGGGAGCAACTGTGGCGATTGAATGAATTCATTTAGGTGATTATATATGAATGGGTGGATACTAGTGAATTTCTTATACCAATAGTTATGAATATTGTCTGTGCCTGGAGATTTCCAGTTGTGTGTGCGTGTTAAGACTTCTATAAAAGTGCTTATTGGTATGAGTTCGAACTCCATTTCAGGGATTTCTGGTGTTGCGTCATTGATCCAGTTTGCATGATTTTTATGGTTTACTGGGTTTTCCCATATATTTGCCCAAAATTCCCGTAATACTTCAGGCGAAGGTGTCTCTAGCGGTATGCTAGTATTATTATATGCTTTATAACTTTTGCTTTTTTTTTTTTTTCTTTATTTTTATGCTTTTTACCATTATTCCAGTAATTATCATTTGCCTTAAGATTGTAAGCACATAAGCACACAATTTGATGGTTTCATCTTATTCTAACAGCAGCGGTGATAGCTGTGAAGTGTTCAATGAAATCTGAACACAATGAGAGCTGTTATCATTAACAGTTAGTAACAATAGGCTCAGTGGCACAGATGTACTTAATTGTTAACAAAATTGTATTTTAGGAGACCCTTAATACAAAATTATAACTAAGTGTAAATGATCTATTAACTTAAAGGAAGTTTTTTTTGGGGTGGGTATGGGATCTACCTCCTAGCGGTCCATCCCGGGCAACGGCACCACAGGCTTGCCTGTGGTACGGCTGAACGATCCCACTTAAGCGGTGGTAGGCTCCGCAAGGGGCCGCCTGGCTCGCGACCACCATCCCACCGGAGTCCGGCGCCAAGCAGCTTACTGTGTTCCGCCGGTGTGTGGGACTGCCAGTGCCTTTGGGGGAGAAGGAGGATGTCAGTTGCGCTGTTCAGAACCGGTCTTGGTCTCTGGGCAAAACTGGCCGGGTAACTCATTTTGGAGGGTAGCGGGATCCGAAGCACGGTGCCAGCCGTTGGCCGACCGCAGTCAGTAGGGGGCCCAAGTAGCACGCCAGCCACGTGCCAAAGGCTGCCCCGCCAACTCGCGAAAAATCCCGGTATGCTCCACCGTGCCAGCTGGCGACTGGATGGGAGGACCCGGTGGCCATATCCGGGGGGGTTCGGGCGTCCCCGCAGTCTCCAAGTGAGTTCCCCATAGGTTGGGTTAGCTCCAGTTTTCCACTTGGTTCACTGAGCAGCGCCTCGACAGTTCGACTTCTTCCCCACCATACTCTAACACAATGACCAGAAAAAATAAGAATAAGGTGAAACAACGGCTGCACTTCCTCCCACTAAAAGTGCACCTCACTAACATCAGGGGGTTGCACTCTAATCTCGATCCGGTCCACCACCACCTCGAGACCGAGAAGCCGCACCTGTTTTTTCTAACGGAGACGAAGATAACAACCCCGTCGGACGTGGCGTACCTCAACTACCCGGGTTACTCTCTTGAACACAAATTCAAGAAGCAAGCTGGGGTCTGTGTGTACGTCCGCGATGACATTTGTTGTCGTCGTCTCCGTTGCTTTGAGAAATCGGGCTTTTCTGCCATATGGCTACTTGTGGACACTGGCGTGGAGAAGTCTCTTTACATCGGCGTCTACCGATCGCACTCAGGTGACCAGGAGACGACAGCGCTTTTTAATTGCCTCGTGGAGTCGGCTGACATAGCCCAGCAACGGTACCCAACAGCGAAGCTTAATTTTCTGGGGGACTTTAACGCCCATCATAAAGAATGGTTGTACCCATACCGGAAAACTGACCATGCCGGGTTAGAGGCGCGCAAGTTTTCTCTATCCCTAGATCTAACCCAGCTGGTGAATGTGGCAACGCGGGTACCGGATGTTGACGGCCATACACCCAACTGCTTGGATCTTCTACTGACAACTGATCCGGACAGTCATTCGGTGTCGGTCTCAGCCCCGCTGGGATCGTCTGACCACTGTCTGGTGAAATCCGTTTCGACTTGCTCCCCTCCAGATGAGAGCCCTAGAGGCACGAGGCGAGTATGGCGATACGAGTCAGCAGACTGGGACGAGATGCGGCACTTTTTTGCGTCTTATCCTTGGCGGCATGTGTGCTTCTCCTCGGGTAGCCCCTCGAGCTGTGCAGACGCGGTTGCGGATGTGATTCGGCAGGGAATGGAATATTTCATTCCATTCTCCGACATTCCGCTCGGTCACAAAACCCGACCTTGGTATAATGCAGAATGCGCCCATGCTGAGGCCCGAAAAGAGTCTGCTTACCAAGCCTGGGTCGGGGCCCGCGACCGCAAAGTTAGAGCGCGTAGGGTTCGCGCGAGGAAAAGAGCCTTTAATTCTGCCGCCAAGTTCTGCAAGCGGGTTCTGCGTCGGGCACGTTTTGACCATATTGGACGTATTGGGGCCAAGCTGGCATCGCACCCTCCGGGTAGTAAACAGTTTTGGTCCCTGTCTAAAGCGGTTGAAACGAATTTCTGTCGGCCCACTTTACCTCCGATGCTGAAACCTGATAGGTCGCTGGCTCACTCTGCAAGTGACAAAGCAAATTTATTTGCATCTCTTTTTGCTAGCAATTCACGTCTGGACGCTGGCTCCAAGCAACCACCTACTGTACCTCATTGTGACTCTTCGATGCCGGAGATAGCTGTGCACACTAAAGAGGTCCGGAGAGTATTGTGCAGTCTAGACGTGAACAAGGCCAGCGGACCTGACGGCATTCCAGCGAGAGTGCTGAGGCAGTGTGCGCCAGAATTGTCTCCTGTGTTGACTCGCTTGTTCCGCCTCTCTCTTGTAAAAAGGACGGTGCCGAAATCCTGGAAGCTTGCAAATGTGCAACCAGTGCCCAAAAAAGGCAACCGTGCAGACCCTGCCAATTACCGTCCGATCGCCATTACCTCTATTCTGTGCAAAGTTATGGAAAGGGTACTGAACAGAAAGTTGCTGACCTACCTTGAAGACAACAATCTCCTCAGTGACCGTCAATATGGCTTTCGCCGGGGACGGTCAACTGGCGATCTTCTTGTGTATGTCACGCACTGCTGGGGCGAAGCCATCGAGAGACACGGCGAAGCACTTGCTATATCGCTTGATATCTCGAAGGCCTTCGACAGGGTCTGGCACGCGAGTCTGCTCAGTAAGCTTCCTGCTTATGGCATCCCCGCTGGTTTTTGTAGCTGGATATCAGACTTCCTTAGCGAACGGTCGATCCGAGTAGTCATTGACGGCTGCTCCTCAGACCTTATGGCTATTGATGCCGGAGTTCCTCAGGGGTCTGTTCTCTCTGCAACTCTTTTCCTGCTGCACATCAATGACCTACTTCAGCCTGGTATTGTTGGGTACGCAGATGACAGTACTGTTTCAGAGAGATACTTGTCCAGCGCAAAAACCAGCATGGATGAAGTTCGTTCCTTGAGGGAGGCTATGGTTGAGCGGACAGATTTGACCTTAAGCCTTGTCTCCCAGTGGGGTGATGACAATCTGGTCTCTTTTAACGCCACCAAAACACAGGCGTGTCTTTTTACCGCCAAAAGGAGTCTGTTCGATCAAACGCCTACTTTTCGGGGTGCGTCTGTTCCTGTGACTGATCGGCTCGAGCTCCTAGGCATGGAGTTGACATCCAGTCTCAACTTCGGCTCCTCCATTGAGAACAAAGCCCAAATCGCGGCCAAAAAACTGGGCATCCTAAATAAAGTGAAGCGATACTTTACGCCTGGACAGCTTTTAACCCTATACAAAGCACAAGTCCGATCCTGCATGGAGTATTGCAGCCACCTTTGGGATGGTTCAGCTAAGTATCAGCTTGCCGCGCTTGACTCAGTGGAACGCAGAGCCAAGAGGCTCATTGGCAACGTGGAACTGGTGGACGCCAAGCTTCACAGCTTGGCTCATCGCCGCAAAGTTGCCTGCTTGTCGGTCTTCTACAGACTGTACTTCGGTGAGTGTGCTCAGGAACTCCACGACCTCATCCCACCAGCCCCCTTCTACCATCGGACATCTAGACGCACTGCAAGTTATCATCCTTACCTTGTTGCCATTCCACCAATTCGAACCAAGCGCTTCCAAACATCCTTTATAATGCGCACAGCGAATGAGTGGAACTCACTGCCTGCGTCTGTGTTTCCGAACGCATTCAACCCGAATCTCTTCAAAGTTAGAGTGAACAGGCTACTTCTGGGTAAGCTCACTCCATCGTAGACTCTGTCTCTGTCACCTATGACCTAGACTAGAGTCAAGAGCAAACCCATTAAAAAAAAAAATAAAAAAAATAAAAAAAAAAAAAAGGAAGAATTGTTATCCTTCTATAGAGAGGCTTGTTGCTACATTATTTCCGCCGCACCGGTATATCATTTAGGTTATTCAACGCTTGTCGAGTTCGGTCGATGGATCGGTGGTCATCTTAACATATCGAGATGCCGCCGCCGTGCCTCGGAAGGCATGTTAAACAGCCATCCTCACTGTCATTTTGATATCTTTGACAGTCGGTACGGATACTCAGAAGCCAGGATTTCTGATACCGGTCTTGCACAATACAGATTTTCTATACAATACAGCTGGTAATTTTTGTCTATTTGTCTATAAAAATCAACCCCTCTTTTAAATTTCACAAACGAAATATAATAATGACAGTAGCTAAAATACTCCAGACTTTTTTTCACACCTACCTACTATGCAAAAAGTTACAAAGTACACTCCTTGAAGCCACTTCTACAAATTGACTGACAACCACTTCTTTGCAGCCTGAGCTTTAGAACAAAAACTGTACAAAGTGCTTCACACAAGTCTAGACTCGAATTTACGTGAGTTACGAATTTTCTGCCGCCCACAACTTGAGTACATAAAGTATGGAACAAATGGAATACATAAAAGGTTGACATTTTTCAAATAAATCGTCTGAAAGGATATGCCTTAGTAGCGGATAATACAGTGTGCAGCCGAAAGATGTTCTGGCTTTACTTCTTCGACTACCGTAATGACGAGTACGAAATTAAATAAAAATGAACGAGTTCCTCGAACAATAGCTAGATACTATATGGTATATTAACTTCCTAACTTATGTAATAACTATTATGAGCAGTATTCGATCGATAAAAGCGGCATTCGTCCTTTTATCTTAAGTTGCACTGATTGCAGTAGATTAATACTTTATTGTACAACACTTAATTAATTACGGGACAAAACATTTCCAATACACATACTCGAACATAAGTTTAATATTGAGTACTCCATTTACTAAGCCCTCTAACATAAGCCAGTAATTAGGTAGGCACTGTGGGTGATTCGAGGCGTCTCATCTGAAATTGATGTTCCACTCATTACTCAAAGTCACCACAATGGAGTAATGTTATTATCAAAGTTTTAGCGACACTTGTTAGCGGTAGGTAGGTGTTACCTTAAGGTTACACTAGTCAATCATTCTTCCATACAAACGTAGTTTAGGTATTACTCCAGTATTTGACGATGTACGTTCAAAATAAAAACTGATATCGTTTTGTCTCATCATTATCTAGGCCTGTATGGAAGCAAAAAAGTAAAAAATATATTTATATGAAAGTTATGAGCGTCGAAAGTTCCATATTTCAACACTAATTTTAACGCATCTTTGGGCGGAAATAAATGTCATAAGAAGAAGGAAAATTGAAAAACGGCCTCCATACAGGGATAGATTTGTAGTTCAATAATGCAAATAATTTTATTTTGAACAGATACATTTAGTAGTTTTGTCATGATATCCAAACTCCCAAAGGTCTGTTTGTAAAATTTCGCGCGCTCGTTTTCGTTCTAAAGCATCATCCATTTCGCTACAAATTTCCTCCCCGGTCAGTGGGGCGGCGGAGGGGTGGCGCGTGCGGCGCATACACACCTACACACACACAAGCTCACTAGTTTAGATGCGCCCGCGCCCCGCTACCCCGCAGGGCCTCAATCGGCTACTACATACGTCACCGTAATTACGCGCGTGCTGTGTATGTAACTGATATTGTGATATCGGCGATAACGTAATTGTATAATATTTTATAACATTGACCCCTGGCTTGAACTTGGATTTCGATATTCCTTTATGTTTTGTGTTGATTATTTTGTATTGGTCCCAAATTTTACTGACCCTGGCGTTGGACTTTGGATTCCGATTTCATAGTGAATTACATGACGTTTGAATTTGAACTTTTTGCGTCAGTGAAGTGAATTGAAGTGATCTTCAGCAGTTCAAGTAAAAATGGGTAAGTTGAATCTTTTATTGAATTTAGTTTGTACAATTCATGAGGGCGCATGACATGACTTTTATAACTAAACACTGACTGTAATTCTAATGTTTCACGGGCATTTATAAAATTTTAGAATTCATTTATCTTTATCTATAATTAGAAAATCTTTTTTACCGGCTTGACGTTATGTTATAAAATGGCGTAAACAATAAACAGTTATGCGATTGCAGCAATCCCGAGGGATAAGCCGTTGTTTATTGAAGAGTTGTTGTATATATTTATTCACATACATAGAATTATATATATTTGGTATTAGATTAGGTATTTCAAGATTTTCGATAGTCGTGCCTACTTATATCGAAAGTTCATTATTATGTAGGTACCTATCTGTTATATCGGCTCGGCTTCAGCGGCGGACAAAAACAAAAGGAAGCTATTTTTTTACCGACTTCAAAAAGGAGGAGGTTCTCAATTTGACTGTATTTTTTATGTGTCTTACCTCAATAGTTACTTTTTATTATGTGAACCGATTTTGATGATATTTTTTTTATTTGTATACCTACTATGCGCGCCGACACTCACAAGCTCGGCTCGACCACCCGAAGCTACTGGTTATTACTTTATGACATGACGTAGTACCTAATACCTACCTAGATGCCTACTATTATGCGTTTCAACTAAGAATAGGACGGCCTTCGTGCCATATTGTAACGTCATAGCTGTCGAATGGAACCAGTTAGGTAAAGTCAGCAAAAAAGTTGCTTGTTATCCTAACAACTTTAAATTAAAATTAATTTGTATTTTTGTTGGCAATAAATTGCTAAAAATCATTGAGGTTCCTATTCTTATTTGAAACGCATAGTACTAAATAAAATAGTAGTACCTAGTTTTACTATCTTAGGTACTATATATAGTATATTTATTAGGTTTGATTTCTTACAGATTAATAAGAACTATATAAAACTAACACACATATAATCTTTTGTGTTACAGAGCTAAATAAGGATAAGCGTATGGGCAAAAAGACCAGCCTATGACCATGTGCCACTCGCACAAAGAGGTGTAAAGTAAAAGGGAGATTTTCAAATCCAAATAAAGAAAATATGCCTGCAACAATGAACATGTCTGAATCGTAAGTTCTTTTTCGTGTATAATTATTTTAACCGTCTTCGAAAAAAGGAGGAGGTTCTCAATTCGTCGGAATCTTTTTTTTAATGTATGATCCCCGATTACTCAAAGACGGCCTGGACCGATTTGAAAAATTCTTCTTTTGTGTAAAAAGGATATACTTTACAAGTGGTCCCATAGTCATCAGGTCAGGATAAGCGTCAATTTCACGGCGTTTGCAATCAGCCAGTGACATAATATCTTTCTTTTTTTAGGTGCTCTACGGATATATCAAGAAATACAGAAAATATCGCCAAGAACCTACGTGAAGCAAATATTGAGGCAACTCTGCCACCAAATTGGTAAGTTACTAGATAATAAAAGTAAGAACATAAAACTTGAATGAAACGCATAGTATATCACAATACCTATTACTTTCCCGCGACTAAGTTTTACAAGTAGGTAATGAATGATGCCCAATATAAAAATAAAAATAATATGTAAGTTTTATTTCTTTGAGTCATTTAGAGCACACCTCTAAGAAAAGAAAGCTGGCGCAATGCCTATTGTATTGTGATAACACAGATAATATTTCAAACTGCTGTTGTAAACAATCAATCAATAAACAATTTACAAAATAACATTATTTTTTATTTGATGAACCTATGTACCTAGAAAATAAGTCTCACATAAATATGGCGCTGTCGAAAAAGCAGTTATCCTGACTCTGGCTGGTATGAAATACCTACTTACGGGGAGTCGCCTGCAGGTTATAGCTAACTAGCTAAGGTAAGTAAATACCTATTTAACACACATTGTAATACTTGCACAACCTTCAATAAAATACAAAAACATATAGACATGACCTACACCCGTGCGTATAGAGCCTAGCTTTCCGCACGCGCTGGTACGATACCTACAGTCAGCGAAGTCCTGGCGCCCGCTCTGCCAACATAAAATCTACCGACTTGACGCTCGAACACTTTTCATTCTTATAACTAATGACATAAGGTACAATAAGCGCGCAAGCGGCTCGCACTGCGCTGTCATCGCTGCCGCCAAAAATAATTTTGAAGTCAAATCAATAACATTACTCGTACTTGTCGATAGTAACAATATCTACGTAAATTCACATTTTCGCAAGAGATCTTATTGCAAAGTCGGGGGTAAGTATAGGTGCATAACAACAAGTAAATTAAGAGTCTTCTAATTACGTTACACATAGTAATAATCCAAAGTTCTAACACCTATTTGTATGAGTTTATGTTGTCATGAATTGCATACGCGCCATCGCCGATGACACCGCAAACACACACACCGCTGTCGGCGCTCGTCAATGAAATTGCGCATGTATGCGTCACACAGCGTTATGAGTGTGTATACGTACGTAAACTAGCTTCTTACTGCTCATCACAGCGGCTATCTCTTTCGTGCGTGATGTCGGATGAGATAGCAAATATTTTAACTCCGCCCCCAAATAGTTCGTGCCGTTGACTAGTGTAACCTTAATATGTGTTTATAGATTACGGTAAGTATTAGTTGCCACGTGTGTTTATAAATAGCGTAATTTATAAACAAATGTACACAAATAATCAGAAATATTCTGAATGACATTAATTCAACCAATAATATTTTTTTCTCTTAACATCGGAAAAATCAAAAGATAAATGAGAATATACAAAATATTAACCAGTACACAGTGATCAACATCAAGATAGGTGGATTCAAATCAAAAGTGACAATGAAAGATACAATACACATCATGTATTTTTTTGTCTAGTGCAATAATGTAAAGAGGGAAATTGTTAGTATATTTATGTTTGTGAAGGCTCTATTTTTTTTCATATGTAGCTACACTATAGCTGAGTACTCGTATCACATGCAAGGCACGCTTAATTCTGGCAAAATAAGGTTCCGTGAGACTTATCCCAGCTTTTGTCGTACTTGCTCCCATGGAAAGCTATTGGAGCAAGCACGACAAAAGCTGGTCACTGCTATCATGATTTGGTCATTAGCTATCAGCTTGACATCGTTGTGCTAGTCCAGTCGCTAAGATCTTGCCTCTTGAGCTTGAGTTCAGGGGTTCAAATCTTGGTTCAAATATTCAAACTGTAGAAATTTCATACAAACTACCAACTTACCTTTTACCCCCTTAGGGGTAAAATCCTTTCTTAGTGCGCACTTACGTCACTTAAGGAACCTCCCTGCCAAATTTCATCTTTATACGTCAAGCGGTTTTCGATATTTCGTGATAGGTGAGTGAGTGACCTTTCGCTTTTTTAAATACCTATAGATATAATTATGAAATCGTCTACCAGCAACCCACTGAGAATAGACCCTTGCCAACAACACAACAGTTATCACAACCTCATTAAACATAACAACAACGGTATTGGCTTTCAATAACATTGCCCGTTTTACCGCTTGACTTGGCCTGTACACTCGAGTGACAGCCACAGTTCACGCTTGACAACCAATGAGCCGTAATGAGGGTAATGTTACAAAGCAGTAATAGGTACTGGTGTGGTAATGTAGTGGAAGATAATTATGATAGAGGAAGTAACACCACGAGGATGATAGAAAAACATGGTTGCGAACTTTAAAAAATACTCTCTGACTCGCGCACCTTGGGTTCCGTACAAATAGCTAAATTCACCAAAATAGTTAGGTAACATTACTGAAGTTAATAAACAATCAAAGCTCCGAATATAGTTCTAATGAAAATATAAAGTGGATTGATGGACAAAATTATTTACGGTTATGGTTATTCATAGGGTCATGTTGAGAGGATGAATGAAAGGCGACCGGGGGGTGACCATAAGCTCTTAGAACGGTATCAATTTGAGATCGAATAAGGGACTGATGTATATGACTTGTATACATCTGTCACTTACTCGATCTCAAATTGATACCGCTCTAAGAGCTTATGGTCGGGTGACCTCTGGGGGGTCCCAGATGTATGAAGGTGAGTGAAGGAAAAGCAGTATGTAAAGATAGTAGTAGGTGCCGTTCTGTAGTTTCTGCCTACCCCCATGGAAAAAAGGCGAGAGTTTATGTATGTATTTAAACTTAAAAGCAAACTATAAAGCAGTAAAATTATGTCAGGAACGGATATTATGGACGAAATTACATACAGGTTTTTCTAATCTGAAATTGCTCTAAACACCTCACACGGCATTTTAACAAATACCAGTAAATCCCCAGACCAGATACCAGAAAACAAACGGCCAGTTTCACAGCAAACATTTTATAAGCATAACACTTTACGTCGATCGCGGCTTCAAGCGCGTCCTGGCCGCTTTCCAGCGCTGCAGCGCATCTGTGGCTAACTTCTTTACTGTCGGTCGTAAGTCGCGCTGACGTACTGGGCTGGGGGACCTTCCCGTGGGTTTAAATGCTTACTTCATTTTATTTATTGACAACTTTTTTGCCTTGCTAGACTAGTTGTCGTAAGCGCTACTGTTGAGCACAAGGACCTGGGTTCAACTCCCGGGTCGGGTAAGGTGTAAGGTTGAGGCCTCATTAGTGCGTGGCGTTGCGTTGTGTCGTCGCTGCGTCAATGCTGCATCTTTTTACCCGACTGCAAGATAAAGGTTATGTCATTTGTGTGTATATTTTATGATGTAATATTCTTTATTACCTCATATTTTGCAAACCACTAAATGGATTTAAATTATTAAGACATCGTCAGACAACTCTTGACTGCTCAAGTACTCAAAAAAAACAAACTCGACGAATTTTGGGCGCCACATTGTGGGAGACTGTTTTTTTTTCTTCAAACCCATCAAGAGGGGTACCAAAATGAAGGAATTTTAGAGGTGTATATCACTTATATGTTTAAGAGAAATTCGTAAAAAAATTACAACTAAAAGTTGTAAATAAAAAAAAGTAATGAAAACAAAAAACCCGACTGCTTAAGAAGCGAACTAAAAAGATGAACTATAAGAAAATTATGCTGTGCAGTCGGAGGATTCATATGGTTTTTAACCGACTGCCCAAAAAGGAGGAGGTTCTCAATTAGGATTTTTATATTTTTTTTAATGTATGTTCGGGCATAACTCCGTCATATATAAACGGAATTGCAAAATTCTGTTTTTGTTTGAAAGAGAATTTATTCCGAAATGGTCTCATTTAAATTTGGTAAAGATTTGATGAAGAACCTCGGAGATATACAACAGACCTCTTCAATAAATGACGGCAAATCTCCCGGGATTGCTGCAATCGTATGTCTATTTATTGTTTACACCATTTTATAACATACTAGCTGTTGTCCGCGGCTTCGCTCCCGTGGACCACCCCACAGGACCCATTTTCGGGATAAAAAACTAGCCTATGTCACTCAGAAATAATGTAGCTTTGTATTGGTGCAAAAAAAATTCAAATCGGTCCAGTAGTTTCGGAGCCTATTTGGTACAAAACAATCAAACAAACAAATCTTTCCTCTTTATAATATTATTATAGTATAGATCATCACGCCAGTATGCTCTAAACGGGTACGCAGATGTGTACAGTTTACCCTGGTACACTCTCATTCCACCGGTTATGTTCAAATTACATGTTATTTGGGTAATATATTCTGGCATCGCTGTGGGCATTATAGGTACCTTACTATAGAACTTGTCCATTATGTACCATGAAAAAGAAAAAATATAAAAAAATTAAACAAAAAAAAAACCGACTTCTAAAGCACAACACTACAAATCGAAAAATAACTTTTTTCCGAAGTCAAAGTCTATAAAAACGAAAAGCATTAGGTAACAAAGACACCGACTTCGGAAAAAAGTTATTTTTCGATTTCTAGTGTTTTGCTTTAGAAGTCGGTTTTTTTTTTTTTGTTAAAAGTTTTTGGTCAGCCTGCTCGTAAATAATTATGTATCCTCCGACTGCAAAGCATGATTTTCTTCTAGTTTACATCTTTTTAGTTCGCTTCTTAAGCAGTCGTGTTTTTAACACGCTTTTATTAGCTTGGTATGTATCTATGTAACTATGTATCTATGTATCAATGTAACGGAATCTTTGAACGTGATTTTCACCCCCTTGAAAACGTCGGATTGATTTGAAATTTTGCACACCTACGAGTATCAAGGACCGATGACAATGCAATAATTTAGTCAAAGTCAAAGTCAAAGTCAAATATATTTATTCAACTAGGCCAATAAGCGGCACTTTTGAAAGTCAAACAAAAATTAAAATTTACAAGTAATAAAAGTTGATTCTACCGTGCTCGTTTAAATAGTTTGTTTGTTGTTTGTTTTGTCTTACCAAGATCTTCAGGATTAGCGAGTTTTTAGTTCAATTTACCATTAAAGCGTGTTGTTTTAGTTTTTAGAAATACACTTTTTTTTTTTTGTTACATTATATTTTTAGTGACATGCAACATTATGCTTTGCGTCGTCGTACGTGGCATTTCAACGAATCGAAGGAAGAGAGACGAAGCGGGAGGAGGGTGATGCGCTGCGCTATCGGAGGTCCGGTGCGACGACGGACAGTGGGTGTACCGATCCATTGTCGAATCTGAAATCCACACTGGAGACGCTGTGCTGCGTTGAGTTGCGTCGCCCTCTTGCAGCAGCGCCACGCAGGTGTGGCATACAATGCGTTGATCCGTTACGACGACGCAACGCACTAATGAGGCCTCAGCCTTATTGGATTTTGCCCGCAATCTGGACTTGTGCCCGGTTTTGATAGTAACTCTCAATGATGATCTCGATGGTGTCGAATGTGGCTGTACTTTAAGTGCATCTCTGCCTCAGGGAATAGCTACTGGTGTGATGTTATGTTATGATCTTTGGGAATTGTTTAAAGGTGAGTATACTCTAGAGCAGGAGGTGGATCACTGTGTTGCCCAATTTTTCACAGGGTATGGTAACTTTAAAAGTAAATTATTTTCCTTCAAGCTCGTTGCCTCGCGTTTATGTCAGTGTTCTACATCTGACTGCGAATATGTACAATCTGCACATCATATCTTATGGGAGTGTATTCTTTGGCAGAATGAGCGCAATTTTATGTTGAATAATGTACAGGCTGCATCTGGAGTTGTTTACTATACGGACCTTGTGGAAACTAGAACAAATTTCCGTGCGTTCAAGCATTTTAGCCATACCTATTATTGGAAACAAATATAGCAGCTCACAATGTAGGACCCATTAATATTAATGCAAATTTTTATCCGTGGTGCTAGGCAACTGGGCTTATCCCAGTTGTAAACGACCCTTTGTGCCTATTGGCCTTGTTTGTTCTGTCTCCTGCTTGATATGGAGGGAAATGGAAATTTGTACTTTTTCCTACTCCTCCGTTATTATTTTCTGATTAATTTCGTTGCGAGATCCAAGACAGTTAAATTCATTCTCCGGGACTTCGTCGAGCTTCATTGCCTCGGCGCTTTTCTGGTGGTCGCCACTGTTGATTATGGCTTTCAGGAGTTGTAGTGGTTTGGGAATAGTGCGGTGGGATTGTCACAAAAAAAAAAATTCTCTAGAGCATTTTCGCGAGCATTTTAATGTAACGTAACGTTCTTACGAATGGTACAATACAGACACATGCTCAGTTTCCTAAAGCATTTGCATGTAATGTAACGTTCTTGCGAATGTTCTACTCTGCGTTCGACGTAATGCTGGCGGCGAGTGAGTATTTACCTGTAACATTTCTTTGTACCTTGCGGTCATTATTGATCTTACTCCACGTCCCCCGCGCTCGTGCCTTTGCTCGAAAAATAAATATAAAACTGTACTCAAGATGGTATTTAAGGAAAATAAAAATGTTGTCAATATTAAAACAAGTATTTGTAATATTGACCTACTACAAAATCCCGATATGGCATGGGCATCAAAAATCTAATTAACCATTCATTTGACCACAGTTATGAATCAACATAAAATACAGAGTGCCAATTAATTAATTTATAACTGTACGAAGCGTCAGTGCATCTGAGTATAATTTTGACAAAACTCCATACTTTTGCACTAAAGCCATTGGAACATAACATAATTTTTCTTAACAAGCTAACACTCGAGTCAGTCGCAGCAGATGATCTGTTAATGTTACTACAATTTCCGCTTTGTACACAAGATGCTATAATTTAATTAAAACTTAGTCACACAGAATAATCACCCTTCTGACCGAGCAATACACGCGATAATCCCGTATCGCAATCTACAGTTATGTCGTTTCAGGACTGCGGTCGCCAGCGAGGCAATGTTAGTGAAATTTCATTACATTTCAGTAATCGGAACACTAGACAATTCCGTCATGGTCTAATAACTATGTTTATTAGGAATGTTCAAATTAAACATCAATAAAGTTTTATTGGAAATGCTGAAGTTAGGATATAATTGGCAGAAGGAGGAAGGGAAAAGGGTCGATTTTTGATTTGTTTTGTCACATGTTAAGGGATATTGTGAAGGGATTTGACGCGTCAATTGTTACGAACATATTGGTTCTGTTTATTGTAATGACAATAGTAGGAAAGTGAAGGTAAATAACGGTGGTTAGATAAGGTTTTTACTTAAATGAGACCTTATAGTTTATCCCTTTATGCAATATGCTGCACCCAAGGACAACCTTTGGTTGCTGTTTTGTCCTGCTATTGCAATTATTGAAACAAACAAAAAAATGGGTTGGCTTGGGCAGCTAAAGTTAACTGTTTTCCTTGAAATATTTAAGGGCTATAGCTCATGCCTTATCAATGTTGTACATCTACACAGTGTCTTGTTATTAAGATTAAATTCTTGTCAATATTGCAACAATAAGGCGGTTAACACACTGCCCCACACCACGCGCCTGAATGCGTGTTTTAACGTTGCTTGTCTCCGTTTGTCTAGAAAAAACACACGCAAGTACGCGCGTAGGTGCGTTTTCACGCAACATGCAGCGTGATGCGTGGCAGGGATGCGTGCAGCGTGAGGCTATTCTAAAAGTTAACCAAAAATAACCTTCTTTTTGGGCTTAATTGCAGTTGGGTAAAAATAACTCTGGATGTCCAAACTTTTTAAGACAAGATATTTCTATTATTAGAAACCACTTTTAAATACAATTATTCGGATCACGGCATTGTTTGCGAAATAAAATACAGGACTTCTTCATTGTCAATAAAACAAGCTCATAACGCTTTAGCCCAATCACAAAACCCTGCTATCAGCACACTATCACTTCGAATCACAAAATAGTGTTTCTGAAACAATGTTCCGTTGCCAAACAACCTCGTACTGCTACACCCTTGACTTGATTAAGTACCCGTCACGCGAAATAAGGGTAAATACGAATATTTACCCCCACTGAGATGAATTATACCATGAGTACCCCGTACACTAAAGATGTATCTCAGAAGATCCATTCTAAAAACTTGAGACGCAATATCATGGGAATTAGCAGACCCATCATGATTGCTATCACAGAAACGTATAATAGAAAACATTGAAATGTTAATCTTAAATTACCTAATAAATGCTTGATCTAACTTAATCCATAATTTATTAATGAAAGGCTTTTTCTAAGTGCAGCGATTTAAATTACTTAATAAATGCATGATCTAATTTAATCCGTAATTTATTACTGAACAACTTTTTTCTGTGACTTTGCTCCCGTGGAATATATACCCTAAAGGAACTGTAAATTTACCTGATGTAGGCAAAAAGTAGTCTATACTATTTTCTAGAAGCAGAAGAATTTTCGTCACACTAATAATTTTACTTCTTGTAAAAGATACATAAAGATACACGTTAACAGAGGACACTAATCAGTGCCAGTGCATTTTCAGCACAGAAATACCATTTCCTTGTAGCTGGAGAACCTCTATTCCGTTCGTTTAATGCCCAGCAGAGCAGTTAAGAAAAAAAACATGTATCTGTCGATGGAAAAGTCCGATTTACTTTCAACAGCGGTTTTTATAGGACTGGCAAAATATCATTATCAGTATGCTTTGTAAAAAGTCTACCTGCTGAGTCTACCTGCCTAACTCAGTCCTGTAATGGGTAGGTCATATTTATGACCCGGCAAAAGAAATATACGTGTTGTGATTTCGCGAATACTAATGAAAAGAAGAAAATAATGTCTGAGGAAGTGAGGAAAACGTAATGAAAGGTGCGAAATTGAGAATAATAAATAAGGTCCATATGATTTGGGGGGAGATAGGGATCTGATTTGTATCTGTATTATCGTGCAATATAATATTTGAGTGAGAAATTGATAAGACTTCAGTCTTTTGTGTTACAAAAATGTTTTGCTGAAGAGTCAGTTGCAATCTTTGCAAATAGACGACTAGGATCAATTTTATTATTGTATTTTTTTAACTACAATCTTGATGACATTCAAAAGTGTCAAAGGTCGAATTGGCATGATTTGACTTTGGACGTTTCTTTTCAACAGTTTTATCACTAGATTATGTGTGCATCTGACAAATTTATTTTGAATTTTAGAAAGTAAAGTAAGACTTTTCAATATGCAGGATTGTAGGGGATCCCTGCACTTAGTGATGATACCGGGGCGATTCTATGGGGATGATGATGAAATAAAACCGACCACCGCGAATGTCCGTTGAACACTGATTTATTGATTTAATGTACTTACACAAATTAGCTTAGTGATAGGTACGAAATGCTGAGTGCACAGAATGCACGGCGCGTGAGTATGAAAAATAATGTGCGGTTCCGTACATCCTGCCCGCAATCAGACAACTGATATGATTGATTAACAGAAAATTAAATTAAGAGACAAGTAAAATAGTAAAATAAAATGATATAGATTGCTAATGATACAAATGTGAAAATACTAACTAAACGACTATTCTACGGTACACATGGGCGAGGTAGCCCTGTCTACACCACTGATTGTGAACACTTCACTACACTTTTGCACTGATGATCCACGCGATGCCGGTGCGACCGCCACAGGCCCCACCCCGAGAGCCTGGCCCTGGGGGGCCGGCGACGCTGATGCCCTGCCCGTACTTCGTTGGCTTTTGATGAGGTACACGACGACGCCACCCAAGATGATTACCGAAGCTACACTGATGTACAACACAGTGTAGTGATGAATGTCGTGAATGCTCAGATCTGTAGATGACTGTTCCTTAACCTCGTCAATCTGAGCCCTTAATTTATTCCAAATGAGATGATGATCTTCAGCTTCACTGAAGTTCTCTGGCGCAGACGTTTTCATGATTTTGTTTAGTACGGACACCTCTGGGACTTCGATGTGATGATGAATATTCACGTGATTGATGAAATTGTTATGGGCATAGATACTGAAGGTCTCTCCTTTCAATGTGCAACCTTGACCTAGGGTAATAATCCCGTTGCCGACAAGGTTCACCATTGTGATTCCGTTGGCGCAAATAATGCGAGTTTGGCATTCCGAGCAACATGTGTACAACCAGCTGTTCGGCCTGTGTAATTTGATCCATTGCTCGTCACATGATGATTTTACGGAGTGGCATAGTTGCTTTTTATTGAATAATTTGATTTCGCAAATTGATTGTTTCATGTTTAGATTGTAGATGGGCATGTTTAATGAACATAACAAGATATCGTTAGGGACATGAGTACATGATTGAAGGTCTGCTTCTGATAGGAGAAATGCTGTATCCTTGCGCAAATTGTAGGCTATGAGCGGTACTGATGGAATGAGATGATAATATTGTTGTCCTCTCTTTTGCGAAATTGATATGATTTTGTTCAACTCAAACAGTTCGTTACTTATGAGTGGAACCTTGATCTCAATGATTAAGTAGTTAGAGAAGACTCTAGCCGAAACCTTTAGTAACCGGTACAAATCCTTGACATTCCTTAAGTCCACAGGTATCGTAAGTTTACCATTCAGTCGACTGGAGATAGTGCTCAGCTGATACGATAACTGCTCCGGTGACAGCAAATGGCTGTCAATGCGCCCGTGTGAAATATCTGTTACGGTTCCGATTAGCGTTTGCTGAATCCAACGAATATTTGTGAGAATTATTGATGCTGCTAGTGCCGATGAGGTAATGTAAAGACTAT
The DNA here is from genome assembly GCA_948252205.1 of Orthosia incerta. Taxonomy (NCBI): domain Eukaryota; kingdom Metazoa; phylum Arthropoda; class Insecta; order Lepidoptera; family Noctuidae; genus Orthosia; species Orthosia incerta. The sequence continues at coordinate 920,421 of OX411748.1, read as the reverse complement.
CTTCGTTTGCGAGACGTACCTTATTCACCTCAGATGATATATGTTGTAGATGTTGCTTGATAAATGAAAATTGTTTATTCATGATATCCTCGTTACGGCGTACGATGTTGAACTCAGATTTCCACGCCGTCCACTAGGCCTCTCTTTAGCCTCTTTGGACTTTGATATTTAAGTAACATATCATAATGTTCAATGTCACTTATTTCGTGCTCTAATTGATGAATGATACTCTGATATTGTTTATTTGCCTGAGTTATGCATAATGACTTGATATGATTGACGTAACTCTTGATCTCGGCTAACCCTTTCCAGTATGTCGTCATATTGTAGTAGACAACTAGACGCCATTCGTCCTGGATGTACTGAAGATTGGATATTCTATCGAAGTAAATAGCTTGATTCTGATCTAATGACGTCAGATTATACGATTCTTGATTGGGTATATTTTCCGCTGAAGTCGATGATAATAACATGAAAAATAGTAATATGAAGCTAGTGAATAGATTCTTCAATGAAACGTTGTTGCGAGGAAGTCGCTTTCTCTTGCTTCGCTCATCTGATTTGTTTTGATGGTTGACTTTTTCATCCTGACTTGTATCCTCGTTTACTGGTAACAACACAAGTCTGGTGACTGGACGTTGAATGATATTATTTTTGGTTTTTAAGCTGACTACCCTTACATAGCCATCTCTCCCAGGATGAACTGCTTGAATACGTCCTAGCGCCCACTTGCCGGGTGGCAAGTTTTCGTCCTTGATAAGAACGACATCGTCCACTTCGAAGTTCCTACTTGGCTTACGCCATTTTGATCTAGCCTGCAGTTGCTGTAAATATTCGCTTGACCACCTTTTCCAAAGGTGTTTGTTCATTGATTGAATGAGTTGCCACCTAGTTGACTGGTTTATGTGATCTGGATCAGTCTGTGGTCTAGATAGAAGCGGGCCGCCGATCAAGAAATGACCTGGCGTAAGAACGTCGTCTTCAGGGCTCTCTGTCAACTGACAGAGGGGCCTTGAGTTCAGACATGCCTCGATTTGAAATAGAAGTGTAGTAAATTCCTCGTAAGTGAGTTTCTGATCTCCGATGATGCGTTTCAGATGATATTTGAGGCTTTTCACCGCAGCCTCCCAAAGACCGCCTGCACTTGGCCATGCAGGAGCGTTGAAGTGCCACTTTATGTTCATGTCATTGATGTTATTGAAGAAATCGGTGTTGATTGTGGCTATGATGTCTTGATATTCCTTCTTTATGATACGGTTGGCACCTACGAAATTTGTGCCATTATCACTGTAAACGTGACTTGGTGTTCCACGACGGGCCGAAAACCTACGAAAGGCTGCTAGAAATGATGGAGTACTGAGATCAGAAACTAGCTCCAGATGAACAGCCTTGGTAGACAAACAAACAAACACAGCAATATAGCCCTTAACGGTTTTGATTCCACGTCCCTTATTAGCCTTCAGCTCGACGTGTCCGGTAAAATCGACACCGGTGTGAGAGAAAGGTCGTGACGGGGTGACTCGTGGTTGTGGAAGATCGGCCATGATTTGATGATATTGCGTTTGAGTAAAGCGCTGACACTTAACGCATGATCTCAACTTCCTTTTGACGGTACGGATTCCACTGATGATCCAATACCTGTCTCTGATGTATGAAAGTGTCAGTCGCGGGCCTCCGTGCAATGTGGTAATATGAGCCTGATCAATGATTAAATCTGTGAGACGACTGTGGCTTGATAATATGATAGGGTGCTTTGATGAGTCGTTGATGCGTGCGTTTTTCAGTCGTCCACCTACTCTAAGGAGACCGTGTTCATCTATGAATGGATTAAGACATGATATTTTGCTTCTTGGATGCACATGCCCCTTTTGATTGATAAACAATATATCTTCATGAAATTGTTTTAGTTGGTCATCTTTGATAATGATATTCAATGCATTGTTCAATTCTGATGACGTTAAAACATCTGATTTTGATGTGCGTTTACCTCGTGATTGCGTTATGAAACGCGAGACCCAAGCGACGATTCTCAGAATGCGAGTTAAGGAACTGTAGTTCTGTAGTAACTCGTGTATCAATGAAATATGATTTTGATATAAAGCCGTGTTTACACTAGGCTTCTTGGTTTCCAAATCTGGTGATTGATATGAGGTGGTAGGGAGGGTGCTTTGTTCGAAATTGGTTATCCATTTCGGACCCTGCCACCACAGCGGATGGCTTGAAAGCTTCCGTGACGTCAGACCCCGAGTAGCGCAATCTGCTGCATTCTCTTCGGACCTCACATGATGCCAACTTGAGGGTGGAATGATAATAGTGATTTTGTTGATTCTGTTAGCTACGAATTGTTTCCATTTCTTCACGTCGCCTTGGATCCACCCTAAAACTATCATCGAGTCTGTCCAGGCGTAAATCTCCACATCTTGATTTGATAATGGTTCCATGACTTTCTTGATAAGTTGAGATAGTAGTAGCGCACCACATAACTCTAGTCGTGGTAATGATACCTTTTTTGCCAGTGGTGCTAACTTTGTTTTTGCTACAGCGAGCGTTGATGTGCGATCACCCTTATTGTCCTTAGCTACTACATACACAACACATGCGTATGCTTTGTCGGATGCGTCACAAAATCCATGGATTTGATATGATTGGTTTGTGTTGCCGAGATAACGTGGAATGATAAATTGATCTATGGTGTTGAAATCATTCTTGATCTGAATCCAGTCATCTTGGATCGGTTGCGGAACTTCTTCGTCCCATGATAAATGTGATGACCATGCGTTTTGAAAAAGCAGTTTTGCTCTGATTGATAATGGTGACAGCCAGCCTAAGGGGTCAAATATCTTTGAAATTTCCGAAAGTAGCTGTCTCTTTGTGACGCGTTTATCGTGATAATCCAATTGATTTTGAAAGGTGAAGCTATCCGTTGATGAGTTCCATCTTAATCCAAGTGTTTTTCTTGTTTCCGAGCACTTGAAGTCTAATGGGTTGTTGAGTTGATCTGGTGATAGATCTACCAGGAGGTCCGGTACGTTACTGGACCATTTCCGGAGGTTCATACCAGCTCCCTTCAGCGTCTCAATGAGTTGATGCTGAAGCTCCTTCGCTTGTTGAATGGTATTTGCTCCACTAAATAGATCGTCCATATAAAATGATTGACTCAGGGCTGACGAAGCTAGAGGATACTTGTCGGCATCGTCTATTGCCAGCTGTTTTAACGTTCGCATCGCTAAGTATGGAGCGGCCTTAGTACCGTATGTTACGGTAGTAAGATGATATTCGTTAAGTATTTCTTGAGATGATTGCCGCCAAATGATTGATTGAAGATGACGATCGGATTGCCTGATAATGATTTGGCGAAACATTTTCTCTATGTCTGCCGTGATAACGTAACTGTACGTTCTCCAGGTTAAGATGAGTGTCATGAGGTCTTTTTGTAGATTTGGTCCGCAGCACATGAGGTCATTTAGGCTTTTTCCTGATGTTGATTTCGCTGACGCATTGAAAACGACTCTAAGTTTTGTTGTTGTTGAGTCTAATTTCATTACGCCATGATGTGGTAAGAAGTAGGCACGTTTTGATTCATCGACATTATTAGCCGTACACATGTGACCCAGTTGTTGATATTCCGACATAAACGTTTTATAATTTTCTGCAAATGATTCATTATTGCACATTTTTCTTTCCAACTGTTTGAATTGTGCGATAGCCTTAGATTTTGATGATCCAAGCTGATTTTCATATTCGGGTTTCATGGGTATGCCAACCTCGTATCTACCAGTATCCAAACGACGAGTAGCTTGCTGATAAAACTCTTCACAGTACTGCTCCTCACGGGTAAGGGGTGATGATGATGTTTCTACGTCCTCTATCTCCCAATATTTTGATAGTTCTGATAAGTCATTCGTCGCGATATGACAGTTAAATGTGCGAACATTGCCAGACAGGATCCAACCGAGTGCGGTCTGTTGCGCAATCGGAGCCTGCGCTGGTCCTTTGATGAGACCGTCCATGATGATTTGAGAATAGATACTCACATCCAAGAGAATATCTATTGGCTTAGACACGTTGTATTCTGGATCTGCTAATTGAAGATGCTGAATGTGAGGCCATGATTGTTTTTTGAATGGTGCACCAGGCAAGCAGTTAGCGACTTTAGGCAGAACCAGTGCTTCTGTAGTAAAATGATAGTCGCCGTAGATAGATTGACAGTCGATTGATACCCGTCCTTTGCTTTGTCTAGTACCAGCACCTATCCCTGATACTGATGCGTTGTATCGTTGACGCTGCAACCCTAATCGCTGAACAGCGTTTTCCGATATTAATGATATTTGTGATCCCTGGTCTAGAAGTGCCCTAAGGAACACGTAGCTGCCGTCGGAACACTTGACTTTGATTGACAGCGTGGTCAACAATAACTCTTCGTCCTCCCCTGCGACATGATTAACGTTAGGGTGGTTATTTGACGATTTTGATGATGAGACACAACACGCTTCATGGAGTATTGTGTGATGATCTCCTTGACAGGTTTTGCAACGTTTCGTTGAAGTGCATTGATTTCCGTCGTGACTGAATAAACAATTTCGACATAAATTTGATTTCGTCACCAATTTCAATTGTACATCTGATGTCATTTTCATAAATTTTTGGCACGATAGCAAATTGCGAGCATGATTTGAATTGCATACAGTGCATTTCGATGTTTGCGTAATGATGGCCTGATAATTTTTGTTAGCGAAACCTTTATTATAGTTTTGCTTATTATGCGATTGATTTGGGTTCCTTTTGCTTGATGATGAGGGTTCCTTAGTAGTTTTAATGGGTTCAAGAGCAGTAAATTTACTCTCGAGATAAGACATTAATTCCTCCAGCTTTGGTAGGTCACGAGGATTCCTGCGTGCTTCTTTGTACCCAGCATATGTTTCTGGGTCCAGTTTTTTGCAGAGCAAGTGAACCAACAACGGATCCCATGTATTCGTATCAGCACCGAGATTGTGTATCGCGTGAATACATTCGGTTGAGGTATCATATAAACCTTTGATGTCTAATGATGTTTGCCTTTGGATGTTGGGTTGATTAAGGAAGATTTCGATGTGATTGGTAAAAAGAAGTTGAGTATTATTGTACCGATGTAGTAAGATATCCCACGCTGCATCGTAGTTATCTGATGATATATGGAGATGATGAATAATACGCTCTGCCTCCCCCTTAAGTTTTCCCTTAAGATGCTGCATCTTCTGAGCTTTCGTGATCGAATTGTTGTTATGAATTGTCTCGGTGAACAAGTCATAAAATGTTGGCCATTGTGTGTAGTTCCCGCTAAATGACGGTATATCAATGTGCGGGGTTGATCTCTCTAAATGAGATGTTGAGGAGATTTTCTTATTCAGCTCTCTTTTGATGTTTTTGTAGACCAATTCATGATTGTTAAACTCCTCGTCGTATGATAAGTCACCTCCAGCTAGGATATGATCGATTTGCAAATGTTGCGTATCTATCATTGTCCACTTTACTTGGATGTTTTTGAGCTCATCCTCAAGTTCCCATTTGTCCGATATCTGATCAATCTTGATACCTTTGACCAGCCGAGTAAATGCCCTAAAGTTCGTGCGTTGCAGCGATATTAGTTCGTCTAACTTGCCATCAGGTTGAGTTGATTTGTTTGATTTGCCGTAAGACGAAATGAGATTCCGTACAAATTGATAATGATCTTTGCCCTTTTGATACGTGTTGTCGAGGAAATAGTCGACCGCCGCATCTTTATGCTGCGATATTTGCTTATGATTTTGTTCGAACTCTCGCCAGAGGTCGTCTATCGCTTCTAAACGTTTCCTGAGGTATTCCGTAGTTTTGCGAGAATCCGAGTCCTTGCTAAAGTTGACCTTGATGGTAGTAAAATTGGCGATGATTTCCGATTGACGGGCAATAAGATCTTCCATGATGTAGGTAGGTAAAAGGAACAGTCTTACTTGGAAATATGATGATCCACGTGATGACGATGCTGATTGCGGACGCTGAACCCTTGCGCCACCCGATGATGTGCTCCAGGGAGCCTGATGATGATGATGGTGATATCACGCCGTGATTTCCTTACCACGACCGTGCTGTTGACCTAAGCTCAAGTCAAGTGTAACTCAAGTATAGGATGAGAGAGTGAAAAAAAAGAGTTTCTCACTGGTTTGATCACAGAACCACGTTCGCGAGAAATTGCCACTGAGCTGTGCGCGCGCTAGCTCAAAGTACCGCGACGAGGTCCTGATGCTAATCTCGAAGGACCAAAATAAATGTAGGGGATCCCTGCACTTAGTGATGATACCGGGGCGATTCTATGGGGATGATGATGAAATAAAACCGACCACCGCGAATGTCCGTTGAACACTGATTTATTGATTTAATGTACTTACACAAATTAGCTTAGTGATAGGTACGAAATGCTGAGTGCACAGAATGCACGGCGCGTGAGTATGAAAAATAATGTGCGGTTCCGTACAAGGATTATTGTCAACATTTAAAAATCTTTAACCAATAATATTACCTTTCATATTCATACGAAAAATTGGGTAAATTAATGCAGCAGCATACTATAGTCTGCCAATAACAACAAACTACGATCTCGCCAGTTTTCCCATTCAACTCTTTGGAATCAATCACAAAATTCTCGGTAACGGATTCGGTAAAAAATACGCTCGCTCACATTTGAATGGTTTTTACCAATTACCTTCCAAAAATATCTGGTGGAACGATCTGATGCCCAATATAAACGCATTGCTCGGAATATCCGGGTTTGGGGGTAAGTGGAACAGGGGGTAAAGTCCCACAAATCTCCATAGAAAAGGGAGGATCCTCCGACCAGACGGGTTTGTGTCTGGTCCGGGCAACTGCCCAACGGTTGTTGTCGGACTGTTGTATGTGATCTAATCGCGCCGAAAACTTTGCTTGCGCGATGCAGGATTTGTGTGACGTCATGTCTTTAGTTCGTCAGTGGCGGCGCTGGTGCCGCTACATCACTCCCCTCCGGAGACCGGAGGTCGATAGCAGGTTGAGTCGTCCGTACATCTTGTGATGCGTGCCTGGCCAGTGGAAGGTTGGTTCCCGTGAGTCGGAACCGGAAGTCGCAGAGTTCGCGGTGAGTCGGCACTGTATGCGGTTGTGCCACAATGAGTCGGGGTGATGATATCCCAGTGAGTCGGGATAGTGTTGCTGGCTCCAGTGGTTCGGAGCGGTGATGGTGTCCCAGTGAGTCGAGACAGTGCTGCTGGCTCCAGTGGGTCGGAGCGGTGATGAAAGAAGCTGGGGGTGATGACCAGGAATGTGCGTCCGCTGCATGCTGGCGGTCAGGGTACCCCCGTAGATGCTGTGGGTACTGGCTGGCTGTGTGACTCACTGCTCGAAAGTTTGAGGTCGTGATGCTGACGTCACGACGAAGTTGTTCTGCACGAAGGCTGCGCTGACGTTCATTTTCGAGGGTCACCAGTTTGGGGTAGGTGGAACAGGGTGTAAAGTCCCACAAACCTCCATAGAAAAGGGAGGATCCTCCGACCAGACGGGTTTGTGTCTGGTCCGGGCAACTGCCCGACGGTAATTGTCGCAATGTTGTATGTGTTCAAATCGCGCCGCAAACTCTACTTGCGCGATGCAGGATTTGTGTGACGAAATGTCTTTAGTTCGTAAGTGGCGGTGCTGGTGCCGCTACACGGGTAATATGACGAGAATACTGTACGGAATATCCGGGCAATGTGACGTGAACACTGTGCGGAATATCCGGATAAAGTGACAGACTTCTTACTACTACTATAACAAAGTATAAATTGGTGATAAAGGTTAGTTGCGAGAATAAATTGGGCTTACAATAAATTTTCGTATAAAACCTTAAAATAGAGTTTCAAAAGTAGATTAGTATAAATTTGTGCTCCCTTGGTGTTAGCAATTGCTGCAAGGCGTTCCAGTGCGAGGGTAAATATATAAATAGGTCAGCTATAAATATTTCGGTATACTCACTTTCAAATCTGCATCACCATCATCATTTCAGCCAAAGGACGTCCACTGCTGGACATAGGCCTCCCCAAGTGTCACCACCTCGGTCGGTCCTTCCTGTGCATCTAGCATCCAGCAGATTCCCGCAGTCCTGACCAGGTCATCGCCCCACCTGAGAGAGGCCTTCCAATGCTGCGACTTCCGGTACGCCGTCGCCGCCGTATAATGAGTGGATTACTTTAATGCGGTTCTATCACTGATGAATCATCTCTAATAATTAAGATTTATCCCTAGTCTATATCACCATCGAAATCCATATCAGTTATTGAGTCTTGAAAATTTTCTTATAAAATACTCTCACATGTTTTAGTAAACAAAACGGGAGCATATGGTTTATACCTAACTTCATTTCTTTGACATTCCTAAGGGACCTCTTCGCCAAACTTTGCAAGTAAACAAGGGCTATGTTTCTCCTCAGATATGTTTCGCTCACAAACTCGCTAAGCTGCAAGTCGCTGTAAGACTCTGCAAGTCGGCGCAAGTTGATGCAAGCAGTTAACACTTAAGCCTCTTTTGTGAACTCTGGCCGTTAGCTACACGCGTTACACTCGCTGCGCTGTTTTGCAAACAGATAGTACTTAGAAACTGTTATGTAATACAATATTAACTAGCTTTCTGTCCGAGAATTCACTTAAGTGACCTATCTCACGGGAGCCGTGCAATTTTCCAGATTAAATACTCAGTGTTCTGTATCAGTTTAACAACGAATATATCGTCCTTGCAGAGATATCTTACCTTTACGTAGTTTTACATACATAAACTCACGCCTTTGCCCATACTATTTTACCATCTTTATTAAATAAATATTTTAGAAAAGATATTTGTTTCAAGTTTGGAAATGTGTCTATAATTTTTGTTCGTCTTCTTTTCAAGTCGATAGAAAACTATTTAAATATTTTGAGACCAGTAGGCGGCCTCGCCAATCGCAGCATCAGTGGCGTTCATTAGGTTGTCTAAAGTGCTGGGAGGAATTGGCCTCCTTCTGTAAGACCGTAATGGTCCAGAAGCCGCCGAGCGGGATCACGAGAGGGCCCACTTGGAAAAGAAGGCATCGGGGAGGAAACCGCCTCGATGACTAAATCACTCAGTAGAGGCGCTTTTTCAGTTCTCCCTAGGGATGTGCCCTGAACAGGCGTTGCACAGAGGGGACTCCGGGGTGGTCTTTTGAGAGGTCACGGGGTTCATGCACTTTTACGAACTGATGGTGATCACCGGGGTAGGTCTAGTGAGGTAAAAATTCCACACTCCTTGGTCTTTTCCCCAAAAGTCCAGGCGCCTTTGAAAGGTTTCCCGCCAATAACAAAAAAAAAAGGTTGGCTACAGTGCAGATGTATGTGCAGTGTAGATGTGTACTTGACGCATTCCTAGCATTGGTGGTGCTAAGTTCATTTCACTACATGCCCCGCTAATCTATTTATCAAACAGCAAACGTTTTCAAAATTGATAAGGTCATTTAATAAGCCATGATTGGTGGAATTAATTACAGTAAAATATCCAACAGCTAATTCATTGTTAATGGCATACTATTTTATAATTGATTGAATTTCCGACACGTTGTCCGCTAACTAAACGAGTTGGACAAAGTGATGGGTCCAGTGGACAAAAATTAATTGCCAGCGAGAGCAGAGCTTACAATTTGACAAATGAGTTGTTAATTTTGTTCGTTCAGTGGTTTTCAGCGAATAGTGCGGTGTTTATACAAGGGAAGGGATGGGATTTGTTTAAATTAATTATCATATTTTAAATTGACTGAAGCGTTCTCTAAACATGCAAGTAAGTGATCGTGACACACTTGTTGACACTCAGCAGAAATCCTGTAAGCCTAGACATAGTGTTATTTTATACTCCTATTAGCGATAACGTTTATCGAGAAGTAAAAAATGTACATAATATGCTTTGACATGTGTTGCCAAAATGTCACGAGTAGTTTTCCGAAGGTCGAAGGTCATTTTTTATTCCATTTCGTTTACTTTTGTCAAGATTTTTTAATGTGGTTCCGTTAGTCTCAAACTAGGCACAGTTTGTATTTTGAAGACATAATATTTTTTTTATTTTTTTATTTGTAATGGGTGCTCTTGACTCTAGTCTAGGTCATAAGTGACAGAGACAGAGTCTACGATGGAGTGAGCTTACCCAGAAGAAGCCTGTTCACTCTAACTTTGAAGAGATTCGGGTTGAATGCGTTCGGAAACACAGACGCAGGCAGTGAGTTCAACTCATTCGCTGTGCGCATTATAAAGGATATTTGGAAGCGCTTGGTTCGAATTGGTGGAATGGCAACAAGGTAAGGATGATAACTTGCAGTGCGTCTAGATGTCCGATGGTAGAAGGGGGCTGGTGGGATGAGGTCGTGGAGTTCCTGAGCAAACTCACCGAAGTACAGTCTGTAGAAGACCGACAAGCAGGCAACTTTGCGGCGATGAGCCAAGCTGTGAAGCTTGGCGTCCACCAGTTCAACGTTGCCAATGAGCCTCTTGGCTCTGCGTTCCACTGAGTCAAGCGCGGCAAGCTGATACTTAGCTGAACCATCCCAAAGGTGGCTGCAATACTCCATGCAGGATCGGACTTGTGCTTTGTATAGGGTTAAAAGCTGTCCAGGCGTAAAGTATCGCTTCACTTTATTTAAGATGCCCAGTTTTTTGGCCGCGATTTGGGCTTTGTTCTCAATGGAGGAGCCGAAGTTGAGACTGGATGTCAACTCCATGCCTAGGAGCTCGAGCCGATCAGTCACAGGAACAGTAGCACCCCGAAAAGTAGGCGTCTGATCGAACAGACTCCTTTTAGCGGTAAAAAGACACGCCTGTGTTTTGGTGGCGTTAAAAGAGACCAGATTGTCATCATCCCACTGGGAGACAAGGCTTAAGGTCAAATCTGTCCGCTCAACCATAGCCTCCCTCAAGGAACGAACTTCATCCACGCTGGTTTTTGCGCTGGACAAGTATCTCTCTGAAACAGTACTTTCATCTGCGTACCCAACAATACCAGGCTGAAGTAGGTCATTGATGTGCAGCAGGAAAAGAGTTGCAGAGAGAACAGACCCCTGAGGAACTCCGGCATCAATAGCCATAAGGTCTGAGGAGCAGCCGTCAATGACTACTTAGATCGACCGTTCGCTAAGGAAGTCTGATATCCAGCTACAAAAACCAGCGGGGATGCCATAAGCAGGAAGCTTACTGAGCAGACTCGCGTGCCAGACCCTGTCGAAGGCCTTCGAGATATCAAGCGATACAGCAAGTGCTTCGCCGTGTCTCTCGATGGCTTCGCCCCAGCAGTGCGTGACATACACAAGAAGATCGCCAGTTGACCGTCCCCGGCGAAAGCCATATTGACGGTCACTGAGGAGATTGTTGTCTTCAAGGTAGGTCAGCAACTTTCTGTTCAGTACCCTTTCCATAACTTTGAACAAAATGGAGGTAATGGCGATCGGACGGTAATTGGCAGGGTATGCACGGTTGCCTTTTTTGGGCACTGGTTGCACATTTGCAAGCTTCCAGGATTTCGGCACCGTCCCTTTTACAAGAGAGAGGCGGAACAAGCGAGTCAACACAGGAGACAGTTCTGGCGCACACTGCCTCAGCACTCTCGCTGGAATGCCGTCAGGTCCGCTGGCCTTGTTCACGTCTAGACTGCACAATACTCTCCGGACCTCTTTAGTGTGCACAGCGATCTCCGGCATCGAAGAGTCACAATGAGGTACAGTAGGTGGTTGCTTGGAGCCAGCGTCCAGACGTGAATTGCTAGCAAAAAGAGATGCAAAGAAATTTGCTTTGTCACTTGCAGAGTGAGCCAGTGACCCATCAGGTTTCAGCATCGGAGGTAAAGTGGGCCGACAGAAATTCGTTTCAACCGCTTTAGACAGGGACCAAAACTGTTTACTACCCGGAGGGTGCGATGCCAGCTTGGCCCCAATACATCCAATATGGTCAAAACGTGCCCGACGCAGAACCCGCTTGCAGAACTTGGCGGCAGAATTAAAGGCTCTTTTCCTCGAGCGAACCCTACGCGCTCTAACTTTGCGGTCGCGGGCCCCGACCCAGGCTAGGTAAGCAGACTCTTTTCGGGCCTCAGCATGGGCGCATTCTGCATTATACCAAGGTTGAGATTTGTGACCGAGCGGAATGTCGGAGAATGGAATGAAATATTCCATTCCCTGCCGAATCACACCCGCAACCGCGTCTGCACAGCTCGAGGGGTCACCCGAGGAGAAGCACACATGCCGCCAAGGATAAGACGCAAAAAAGTGCCGCATCTCGTCCCAGTCTGCTGACTCGTATCGCCATACTCGTCTCGTGCCTCTAGGGCTCTCATCTGGAGGGGAGCAAGTCGAAACGGATTTCACCAGACAGTGGTCAGACGTTCCCAGCGGGACTGAGACCGACACCGAATGACTGTCCGGATCAGTTGTCAGTAGAAGATCTAAGCAGTTGGGTGTATGGCCGTCAACATCCAGTACCCGCGTTGCCACATTCACCAGCTGGGTTAGATCTAGCGATAGAGAAAACTTGCGCGCCTCTAACCCGGCATGGTCAGTTTTCCGGTATGGGTACAACCATTCTTTATGATGGGCGTTAAAGTCCCCCAGAAAATTAAGCTTCGCTGTTGGGTACCGTTGCTGGGCTATGTCAGCCGACTCCACGAGGCAATTAAAAAGCGCTGTCGTCTCCTGGTCACCGGAGTGCGATCGGTAGACGCCGATGTAAAGAGACTTCTCCACGCCAGTGTCCACACGTAGCCATATGGCAGAAAAGCCCGATTTCTCAAAGCAACGGAGACGACGACAACAAATGTCATCGCGGACGTACACACAGACCCCAGCTTGCTTCTTGAATTTGTGTTCAAGAGAGTAACCCGGGTAGTTAAGGTACGCCACGTCCGACGGGGTTGTTATCTTCGTCTCCGTTAGAAAAAACAGGTGCGGCTTCTCGGTCTCGAGGTGGTGGTGGACCGGATCGAGATTAGAGTGCAACCCCCTGATGTTAGTGAGGTGCACTTTTAGTGGGAAATAAGGAATATAAGTCAAAAGTTGAGAAAAATCAGAAATGTAGAGATCCGCAAGAGAAACAGGGTTACCTTCATAACCCGAAGAATTGCCAAACTTAAGTGGCAGTTGGCCGGGCACATTGCTCGCAGAACGGATGGCCGATGGAGCAGAAAAGTTCTGGAGTGGCGACCGCGAACCGGAAGACGATGTATTGTGTTGGAAGGCCTCCCACTAGGTCAACCGATGGCCTGATGAAGGTTACGGGGATCCGCTGGATGCAAGACGCACGGGAACGGTCAATGTGGCGACGCTTGCGGGAGGCCTTTGTCCAGCAGTGGACGTCTTTCGGCTGATATGATGAAGATGGATCGCTAGTATTTATAGTTCTAACAGCTATAGTGTAATGTTAGCCTATCGTGTAACATGTGGCATGAAGTAGAAACACTGCATTTCATACATGCTTGATCATAACCGGCGCGCATAACATTCATAGTTATAATAACACCAACTAAACTAAACAATTATCATCAAAAACGTTATGCCACACATGCATGCAATATTAACAAAATTGTTATTTGTGCAATAAGAATAGTTGCAAAAACAAGCAATCAAAATGAAATCTCTTTTTCATCACTGCACGTTGACTGAGAATTCACTGCTTCAAAACCCGTCAAAAATACTCTCTCTGTCTATTGTTACAAACCATTTTTTTATCCTCCGACCAGCAACGTTCCGATGTCCTCTTACTAACCATATATTCTAACAGTCCCGTAAAACGTTGGCGCTTTGGTATTTGCGAATGAATTGTGCATTCAGCTTTTCTATCTCCGTTCTAGATGCGATAATTTTGGTTCCAAGCCCGGCGGAATTAATCGCTCCCCGGTTAGGTGCGGATAAACCGGTTAGTTGTATAAGTAAACCGTTTGCTGGAGCCGACGACGTGCAAGACAAACACAGAGGTTAATTACAGCGGCCGGGGCGCGCCGACAATATCCGGGTAGACAGCGCAGTAGGGCGGTAGGGTAGATGCGACTAATAGTGGTACATTCATTCTAAATATTATTTTTACAAAACAGTCCTTATTTATGTTTCATCATCATCATTTCAGCCGAAAAACGTTCACTGCTGGACATAGGCCTCCCCCAAGCATCGCCACACTGATCGGTCCTGTGCGTTTTGCATCCACCGGACTCCCACAGCCTTGACCAGCAGCCTAATTGCGTAAGTGAATTCAGCAAGGCAATGGGTTTGACATCAAGAAAAAGTATGAACAATTGAGTAACGGAAATCCACATCGCATGTTGTGAGATGCAAGACGCGATGTGGATTTCCGTCTATGTGATTGGTCGATTGTTCATAGTTTCATGGACTTAAACCGTTTGCCTTGCCAATTTTACTTACGCAATTAGACTGCAAGTCGTTGCTCCACGCTCTCCACTAGTCTCTCCGGCACTCCAGAATATTTCGGCCGCTACGTCCATGAGCTCCTAGCCGTTTATGTTTGCATACATTTATTTCTACTTCATGTAAAAAAGAGGTATTTTCCCTGCACTGGCCTTATATTCTTATTAATCAACTCTTTATTTGAATGTAAAAAATGTAACCGTGGATAAAAATAGTAGACTTAGTGTGACATAATGAATTTTTCATGAGACAAGCGTATCACAAAATATAATGTGGGTGTTCTATAGTATGTGCAACTCTGCCTTAACCTTTGCGAAATTCTGGCGTGATGTTTTTAATGTAACAAATGTCATTGTTAATCATGGGGTTCTCAATCAACCGCTAGAATGAATTTCCAAACCAATTTTTTTTTTCTTTTTATTGTCTTTAGGCTTGCGCTTGACCACTATCTCACCTGATGGTAAGCGATGATGTGGTCGACGATGGAGCACGCTTGCCTAGAAGAAACCCATTCACTCTTGACTTAAAGATTGTAGCTATCGGGAAACACAGATTCCGGCAGGGAATTCCACTCTTTAGCTGTACGCATAATAAAAGTGTCCTCAAAACGTTTTGTGCGTATGGGTGGGATTTTCCACCATCTAACTTGTAGAGAAAATAAAAATTGTTGATTGCAAAATGTTATTTGATTAGCGTTATGTTGAAAACTTACTAAGATTGTAAGATGCAAATTGGAGGTTTTATGGTGAAGTGGGTACCATCTGCCAATTTCCAGCATTGTACTACGAAAACGTGATTTCCCAAAGGATTGGTAAGTAAATTCGAATGGAATCGATACGTCTGGTGTTCCGTTGTTAATCCTTTTAAAAGCTTTATTGGAATAATGCACATTATTCTCTACCCAGTGGTGGTGATGCACATTATTTTTTTTTGTGGTATATACGTCTATTTTTAGCACAATCATATAAATAACTTAATATAAACAAACTGATAATAATATATAATGTACAAGCACTTATGAAAAAGGGGAGATCGAAACAACTCATTAGGCATCCAAAATTCGTTTCGCTGTCAGTGGGCAAAACTCTGGCAGTGTTGGCACATTAAATGGCTAAGCTGATTCTTTGGCGAAAGTAGTTTTATATTTCGTTAACACAAGCTGTCTCGTGTAGTTTGACAGATGTATGTACAACGAGTGATTTTACAAATTATCAGCACCATCCACAGTTCGACTTCACCCACTGCTAGGTGTTTCTTTTCTCGTGCCAATCGCCACGCTCCAGTGCCAATTTCATCCATGTACTACAAGCGCGGGCCACGTGGCCCTAACCATCACCTAAACATCACCGCTGATTAAAATTTCTGGACTGTAAGTCTTGAGTCTTGACATTAAAAAAAAACATTAAGGTTTGACTTTGAAGATGTAACAAATAACCTATATTTAAAATCTTTTACATCTTACAGTGAAAATATATATATGTTTTATCTAAACTAAGTTCGGACGAGACGGCGCCACTAACATTAGACGCTTGAATAATTAACTACAGCTAATCACTGTTACTATCCCTCAAATTAAATAAGCCTATCTGATCAGACTCGCGCTTGACGGCAACAAATGGTTTCTTTAGCTTTGTTTCCGTTTCTTTTTTTAAATTTGGAGTTCTGTGTGATATTGGGTTTTGAAGGAATTTAACTTATCCTTTTTGTTATATATGGCTACAAAATAAACACTGTATTTCTGTACTATGATGAAAGAGACTGGCCTCCACGACACAGGGAATCCTAGTGTGGAGATCAGTGATTTATCTGATATAAAATGTATTTTTCTTGAACAATAAAGATTATTATATTATAAAGATTATTATTATACATTTCCAAATGTGAAAATCGTACAAGTAACACAGCACCTATGATATAATTCTTATCTTTTGCAAAACCATAACCCAGCCCAAGAAAGTCGTAAGTTTGCAGCCACCCTTAGCATGAAACCTACTTCTTAAGCTATTGAAAATTACATAAATAGTGAATGTAAGAACGGTAATTACCTCCTCGCGTCAACTTGAAGGCTGGTTTGTGCGAACCTACTCTACTCGGGGCGTTATTTAATTGCATACCAGAGAAACCAGCTTGTTAATTTTAGACTATGTTGTTTCTGTTGGTATTATTTTATTTTTGTAATCAGATCTTAATCTAATGTTATAAAGAGGTTTTTTCTAGGGGTTTATCTGATCTTATGGCAATTCTTTTACTGTGAAAAATAGCGCTATTGTGGAGTGTCATAAGGTACTTTTAATCACGATGCCTGTGGGGTAAGTCACGGAGGCAAAGGTAAAGGAAAAAGGCGATCATCATCAATACGGGTTATCTGCTGTGACCTTAAGTATGTTTATATTAGTTCTACTAATACACAATTTCATAAAGTGATTCAATACAATAATAATTATCAAGACTCAGCGATTGCACTATCGATACAACATATAAACAGGCTTTCAGAAACCTAAATTATTAGAAAAAAGACAAACAATATGTCTCAACAACTTATTGTAGCCAAATCCCTTACACAAAGTAATCTAGACATAATATTGTCCTCATATCCACTTACATTGTACGCATGGCAATCACGCCATACTCAAACTGATACCACTCTTTTCTGTCCCAATTCATGTTATTATTGTTAAATAGCAGCTTACGTTCCTTTACACATGTAGCTTGTACTACGAGCAGCTAATCGGGCAGCTTAATTGATTTACGAGCTGCGAACAGTCTGCCAACACTTTAATGTACTTTTAAGGGAGTGTAAAGCTTTATGTTGTTGTATTGCTTGTTCTTTTAAGTCAGGAGAAATTGCTTTATACAATTTTTTTGATAGACTGTTCTGACACACTCAAGGGTTAAGATCTCTTTAATACAGTTAGGCTGATATTATGCTACTGTATTTAAGGATCATTTACTACACTTTTTATTTTAAGTTCTTTCAGACCATCCAAAGGTTGTCTGGTAGTTCTCTGTCAGCAATATGACCGCCATTGAATAATTAATTCAAAAGAGCTGTGGAACTGTTTTGGTGTACATCATCTTCCTGCCCTTATCACATGTTACTTGGCCGTGGTCTGCACAACTCGTTTTCTTTTTCCATACCGTCCTGTCCCCTGTCACGCTATCACTGACTCCCTTTTCTTTCATATCACTCCTTACATCATCCATCCATCCTTTTTTTGGCCTTCCGTTCCCTCCCCATCCATTCATAACTCTTTTAGTAACATGCTTTTCATCCATCCTCATCACATGAACATACCAGACAAACGGTTTCCTTTCAACTTTTCTTTCACTGGCGCCACTTTCAAACTCCCTCTAATTCACTAATTTCTCACTTTATCCATTCTCGTTACTCCGCACATCATCTTAACAGTTTCATCTCTGCTACATGCAATCTCTTTTTACCGACTTCAAAAAACAAAGGAGGTAATCAATTCGATACGTATCTATGTAATATTGTTAAATACTGCACAATATTCACATATTATTACTCTATAACTAAAGATTCATTTCGTAAACAATTTACTTAAAAAAATAAACTAGTTACTCATTGTGAGGACTAACTTCAAAAAGGAAGAGGTGCTGCGCTCGTCTTTATGTATTATACGAGCTTTTAATTATCTTGCAATGTATGTATGTTCGTATGTATGTATGTAAGTGTGTTCGGGTCAAATCTTGCAACTGAATTTTAAAGCAGTTATCCTCAACCGATTAAGATGAAACTTTGCGTACACGTTTAGTTTGGATGACAATGCATGGTGAGCTAAAAAATGTGCATAACTCCAGCTTCCTCATATGTGTTAGAAAAATTCTATCTATGCCACTAATAAAGGCATAATAGCAGCAATTAAAGTTCTGAGTCTTAATTCAGGTGCCACAAAAACTTCGTTAATATGAGTTGTTTAGTATGTGTTAGCTGGAGTGACGTCACCCCAGCTTCCTCATTCAATACAGGCAAACCAGTGAGGTTAGGGTTTTGGACTACAGTCAAAAAAATAAGGCATAATAGCTGCACATGAACGATAATACTTAAAAATAATGAAACTATGATAAAAAAAACGTGCGTGTAAGCTGGAGTGACGTAACCCCAGCTGCCATGTCATATCTTCCGAACGAAAGAAGATATGATTATTTACCATAGCTCAAAAATTGAGGCAGATAGCAGCCATTGGCAGAAAAAATTTCAAACCTCTGGTCAAAATACTCTATAAGTTATTAAACCGACAAATATGTGTAAGCTGGAGTGACGGCACCCCAGCTCATGTCATATCTTCCGAACGAAAGAAGATATGATTATGTATTATAGCTTAAAACATAAGAAATAATAGCTGCCACAGGCAGAAAAAAAATCAAATCTCTGGTTCTTGTAGTTTCCACGTAGTAAACAAAAATATAGTTTCTTTTTGGCGCGGCAACTATATTTTTGTTTACTACGTGGAAACTACAAGAGAATGACAAGACAACCTAACAGTGTAAATTGAAAAAAACGTAACAAAATATTAATTTCGCGGGCTAACTTTGTGCATCCACCTTAACCAAACTACAGAGAACAAGTTTAAAAAAAAATAATATAAGTAGTTCTCTCGTTCGTCTAAAGTTGATAAGAATCCACTTTTTAAGACGACGACTAACGGCAACGTCCTTGAGGGAACAAAACGCGCAGCCGTTTCACACGCGCGCGACCCAAAATTTAGTTGTTTTTTGTACTTTTCTTATTATTATACAACTTTAAAAAAAAAAACTTCAGCTTAATACATTTTAAGATTATTAAATTGTCTTTGAGCAGGTCTCAATTTCATAAAAATACGTCCAGCGGTTTTGGTGCGATTGTCGTGTTTATGTCCGTTTTAGACATAACTTTACAAATTTATTACACTATGTTATACCAATAAAACTCAAAATGTGCTCAGATCAAATTATTAATTAAATAGTCTAATATAACATATAATATATTTTCAAAGAATTACAACTAGCCATTAAGACGTGATTCTCATTTTAAAATCGGCTACTCAAGGGAATCGGCGCCTTAATATTACATTCATAGTTCTATTAAAGTTCAGTCGGCTCTCAGTCTATATCTTCATTAAAATATTTTGAGCGCAAGTTAAAATGACTTCTAATGGTATGCTTACTAAGTGCAAACTTGGTTGCAATAATTTAGCGCACGGAATGGCTACGCCGCTCCGTACCTCCTCCGAAGTAATAATTTGATCTTTTTGGCGCGGAAACTATATTTTTGTTTACTACGTGGAAACTACAAGAACTAAAGATTTGAAATTTTTTCTGCCTGTGGCAGCTATTATTTCTTATGTTTTAAGCTATAATACATAATCATATCTCCTTTCGTTCGGAAGATATGACATGAGCAGCTGTGGTGCCGTCACTCCAGCTTACACATATTTGTCGGTTTAATAACTTATAGAGTATTTTGACCAGAAGTCTGAAAAATTTTCTGCCAATGGCTGCTATTCAGCCTAAATTTTTGAGCTATGGTACATAATCATATATTCTTTTGTACGGAAGATATGACATGGCAGCTGGGGTGACACACGTTTTTTTATCATAGTTTCATAACTTTTTAAGTATTATCGTTTAGTTCTTTCCTTCCATGTGCAGCTATTATGCCTTATTTTTTTTACTATAGTCCAAAACCCTTACCTCACTGGTTTGCCTGTATTGAATGAGGAAGCTGCGGTGACGTCACTCCAGCTAACACATACTAAACGACTCATATTAACGAAGTTTTTGTGGCAGCTAAATTAAGACTCGGCACTTTGATTGCTGCTATTATGCCTTTATTATTGGCATAGATAGAATTTTTCTATCACATATGAGGAAGCTGGAGTTATGCACATAGCTAAAAAGCTTGTTTAAAAAAAGTTTTTTTTTATTGGACAACCTTATTTATTTTAATACTGCTTAATTACGTAACGTTATTCAAGGAGAAGGTAATATCGTACCTTTATGGTAGCTAGTAAGGCTTATCGTTCACCAATGACGTAGGCCTTCTAGATTTCTAGATGCTTGTTAACATTTGTTATCTTTTTATCTCTTTTTACTTTTTTTGTTTTAGTTTCTTACAACTTATTGACGGGCCTACGTTGTCCTCCCATAACTAAGTATCTAAGTAATGCTGTAACATGGAAATATTGTAAAACCGAACCACTTTAAAAAAAAAGTAACCGTCTAGTTTCTTGCCGGTTCTTCTCCATAGGAAACGACCAACCCGAACCGTGCGCCTTATGTCGACGTTTTATAAGGGTCTATGTGAAATAAAAGAGTTTGATTTTGATTTTGAATGAGGTTGTATAAAAACATAGCTCTATTATTATTCGCATCGATAGGGTGCGGCTTCCATGCAGCGCAACCTCCCTACTGTTTGTTGTAAACATTTTATCATCCCTTGTATTTGCATGCTATTCCACGTCAATTTCCATATTGATCAGCTACTCCTTGCAAGTAAGTCAGCTGGAGGAAAATAGGTTACAAACCGCCGTGGTTACCGGGGTCGGTGATCGGATACTGGACAACTAGTTATACCTATCTGCTGTTACTTTGTAATCATAGTAAGTGGTTAACAAATACTGTTTTGCTCTTATTGAACAATAGAATATCTTTTAGTTACACAACAAGATAGCGGATTGGTGTTTGCATGGTTTTGTATAGGCACACGAAGTTATTTAAAAATACTGTTTACAAATATGCTTCGCCGTTCGTGGGTTTGTAAGTGCTCCTACTGAGCACGAGGTCCCGGTTCGATTTCATGGTCGGGAAAAGTGAGGTTTTTCCATCTGGGGTAGCAGCAGGAGTCTGGGTTAGTGCCCGGCTGATGGCAATAGGCTTATTCACTATCACGTGGTGTAAGGTAGAATTTTCACCCTTACTCACCAGCGTAGGTATTCTGCTTGAGACAATAGCAGGGATGATTTCACATGAAGTTGATTGAAGTAAAAGTCACACAGTTTGGTCAACTAATTTAATTCTTCGAGCATACAGTCCGTTATTACAATTTCTTGATGTTCCAAAATATAAGTATAAACAACTCACTTTCAGAAGGAATACATTTTACCATCGATTCCCAATACTGGAGACATGATTTCTCAAACATTACCGTTATCCTGTGTAGCTGTCCTCAAACTTTTGTAAATTATATCATCAGGAGTGTTCGAACCCTGCTGTTGACCATTATTTATTTAATGTAATAACTAAAATGCTCCTAAAGACACATTTGGAGCCCTGCCAAGGAAAAGAAAATTGCATGATAAAATCAAACGCACGTGTGTCACGAACATAGAAATTCAGAAATATTCAAACTAATACTCACAGCGCTTACTGAACCATTGGCTCTTTCATTTTGACGCTAGCCAGTTTTTTCCTTCCCAACATAAAGGATATTTATTTATTTTAGGTGATGATTAACTTCTTAGGTGCTACTAAAAAACACAAAAAACAAATGAATAAATGACTTATGACTTATGACTTACTGACCTCAAGTGCACTCTTGTAAAAGAATTGACAGTCATCTCAACCATAGACCTTGAACGTTTTATTTTTAAACCATAGACGCATTTTCTAAAGTATCCTTTATGT
Organism: Orthosia incerta; assembly: GCA_948252205.1. NCBI lineage: Eukaryota > Metazoa > Arthropoda > Insecta > Lepidoptera > Noctuidae > Orthosia > Orthosia incerta. The sequence goes on along the minus strand of OX411748.1, from coordinate 898,379 downwards.
AACTAATTTGAAAAGAATTAATAATTTATTATTTTATATGTTGAATTTGTGTGTTTATTGAATTAAATTATTTCACACAAATAGGATATATTTTTTTGATACGTTTATCAGTGCCATACATATGCCAGCGCCATCTATTACCTAAGTGAACAAACAATCCACCAGGGACATATCTGATCAATATTGGGTTTGTCTCAAGGACACCAGATGTCGCTAATATAATTATGCCATTTATAATTGTTACAGTAGGACTTCAACATAACTGACGAATGGTGTGTGTATTATAGGTACCTACACCTCCACCCAACCCTGCGCGGAATACAGGAGTGATGTTTTGTTATGTTTACAAAACCTTGTTTGTCGAGTCTTTCTAAGAAATTCGTAAAAGTCCCTGTCTCAACAGTACGCACTGGAAATCTATCATTATCTTGTAGACACCATGACCTTCCTGATGGCACGACGCGATTTGATTTATATCATACCGATAAACGATCATTACTAAATGAAATTGCAAGTACGACATGGACGCGATGTAATTCGACCGATTTTCACTCGAAATTTTCTTAGTAAATACGTGTTCGATATCACCTATCGAACAATTTAAATTTCGTCTTGCCATCAAGAGAAGAAATTATTTCCCACTTGCCAAACTGTTTTGTCCCCCCTATGTGTGCCGGTACAGTCGCGACCAGCAATTTGCCACAATTCCATTTAATGGCGCGGCAGACCGCAACTCGCATCACACACAACGCTTTATAACCACTTTTGTGCACGTCTGTGCCGGAGTGCAGAGGTTGTAAATGTCTCCTAGTATACATGATTGGATAGTTAAAGTTATATATTTATTTGAAACGTGTGATAAGGGGATTTGTCTGCCTCATAGACGTTTTCTAAAAATTAAACCTAGCTAGATCGATTTATCGCCTCCAAAACGAATTAGATTACATGGGAATTATAACTGGCATAATGGAGATGGATTTAGCAAACACCTCTGCTTATCTTTGCTACCAAGACACCTGTGAAATTACGTGTTTTTATGTTATTTTTATAAAACATCCTCACAAACTGAAGGCAAACTTAAACTGAAATGGTTTTCGATGTAGGTAATATTCCTACACTGTTTCGGAACACACGTAAGTACGCAATATTTCACCGTGTACGAGTACTTTCCAACGAGCATAATATTCTCCTTCTAAGCGGCGCCTCTGTAAACTAACATAAATTTATAAAGCTGCTATAATTCTACGTTTTATACCAAGTGCAGTTACTCTAAACTCGATACTTCGCATATCTGAGTCGAATAAAATCCAACATAATGCGCGAGTTGATCGCACGTTAGCAATTCATGGGCGCTCGCTTCGCTATACATCGCTTACCGCTCGTAAACACGTTTTATTGAGTTGTGTAGTGAGCTAGCGATGAATATTAAAGTAGCGAGGGAACGAACGATGCATACTTATTCAATTTTAATATGCCGCGATGTTAGTGAGACTGCGATATTGTTTGGTTGGCATTAAACACACAGACGGACAGATGTCCTCAACCTGTCTGCAGACAGGTTGAGGACATCTGTTGCGCTTTCTCTATTTGTAGTTCTTTGAGTATCGAGACATTTGTGCGATGGGCAGTCCATGGTATTCTTAATAGGCAACGCCAGCAACTCATTTCGAAAGCGTCAATTATTTGCCTGTTGGTAGATTTGATCATCCAAGTCTCTGCCCCATAGAGAAAGAAGGTGAATGCAAGTGTGCGAGGTGTCTTTGTTCAATTTGTGATATTTTTGCCCCCCAAATTTTGTTGAATTGAGTCATCGCGGTTTTAGCCATGCCAATTCGTCTTTTCTCATTTTCTAACTCTCAGCTACCTTTATTTTTAATTACCAAACCAAGATACTGAAACTGTAGGACGGTTTCATATTACGTTAGAAGGTCTGTTCACTGGGTGGCTTTGAAACAAACAATAATTAGGCTTAGTATTGCTTTTATTTATCGCGAGACCCATTCCCAGGCTAATGGTTTCCAGACGAATCAGTAAATCCGCCATTTCAGCTTCCGATGATGCAAAGAGAGTAGTATCATCTTCGTAACGGAGGTTTGATATTTTAACCCCACCCACCTTGACGCCAACTTCCCAGTTTACAAACGTTTGGTGCATAATGTACTTGCCATATTTGTTAAAAAGGATGAGTGAGATCACACATCCCTATCTGACTTTGTGAAAGCTGCAATGGCTCGATGTAACATCACCTACAGTCACCGTACCGTATCCTGACTCATACAAATTGTGTATCAGTACTATAAGATGAGCCGTCACTTCTGTTTCAGTAAGCACCTCCCATAGTTTTGCCTAATTAACGCAGTCGAATGCCTTCTGGTAATCCACAAAGCACACAAATGTTGGAGTGTTGTATTCATAAAATGTTTCAACAGTAAGACGGAGATTTAAGATCTACACTCTGGTGCCTCGTCCTTTGACGAATACGGCTTGCTCCTGAGGTATCTGCCAGTCCAAAAACTATCTCAGTCTGGTATTTATTATGGACAGTAGAATTTTGCTGGCATGTGACATCAGGGTTCTTGTTCGGTAGTTATTACAGCTACGCACTGAGCATTTTTTATGCAGAGGAAGTATGGAGGAGTTTACCAGTATGATGGCCAGTGTCCGGTTGTCCACATGGAATTACAGATATTATGTTAGCTGGTTACACCGTTCGGACCTAAGCCTTTGAGTGCTTCCGTTGTGATTCGATCTGGTCCTGTAGCTTTGTTAATTTTTACTTATGAGCGGAGTATGTTTGGCTCGGTATCACTCGCAGTTTCAGCTGGTTGGATTGACTAAGACAAATGATCGTCGACGGCACGAACTATTTTATGCGCGGGGTTAAAATGCCTGATATCTCATACGACAACTCGTGCGAAAGACATAGATGCTGTGATGAGCATTAAAAAGCTAGTTCGCGTACGAATTAGCACTATTGCAAGTTTGTAGCGAAATGGATGATGATTTAGGATGAAAACGAGCGCGCGAAATTTTATAAACAGACCTTTGGGCGTCTAGATATCCTGAAAAACGACTAAATGTATATTTTCAAAATAAAATTATTTGCATTTTTGAACTACTAATCTATCCCTGTATGGTGGCCGTTTTGCAATTTTCCTTCTTCTTATGGTATTTATTGCCGCCCAAAGATGCGTTAAAATTAGTGTTGAAATATGGAACTTTGGACGCTCATAACTTTCAAATATTTTCTTTTTAACTTTTTTGTTTCCATACAGGGCTAGATAATGATGAGACAAATTGATATCATTTTTTATTTTGAACGTACATCGTCAAACAGTGGAGTAATCCCTAGACTACGTTTGAATGGAAGAATTTTCGACTAGTGTAACCTTAATAGAGCTCCTCACAGTATTATCTCCATCTCTCGGTGACTTTTTCTACATCGTGAATGGTGTCGCCTCTTACCCAAGAGGATGGTTTAAAATTTTGCGTTATTATCCTGACCTTTCTGAAAAGATCAGCCATTTGATACTTCTCGCCATGATGTTTAATTTCAGTACGAATGTTTTCGAGGTATATTTTTGTTACCCCTTCTGCATTATTTCTGAATTGTCTTGAAAAGTTTAGAATAAAAATCATCAACTCTCTTGCCTTGCTTTAACTCCTGCAGCAACTTTATATTTGACCATGTTTCGTCCGGTGAGGAAACCGGCATGTCCTAGAACCAAAAATTCCGAAGACACGTGACATCCACCAACCCGCACTGGGCCCGCGTGGTGGATTAAGGCCCATCCCCTCTCACAGAGCCTGCGCCTGGGCTGTGTCCCAGTAGTGAGACCATTAAAAGGCTGATGATGATGATGCTTGGTCCGATATCCAGTATTTTCTGGTTTCTGGCTTTTTAGTAATAGAGTCAAGTACTTTGATGACGTGAGATTTGACATGTTGCCCATTGTTTCTCTGAATTCGTGCATGTTCCATTCGAGGCTAGTACGAGTTCAGTTTTCCTTTGGCAATACTCATATTCTGGTTGGGATATTCTTGTTGTGCGTTTTGCTCTTTTGTGACATGATTATAAACGCACTCGTAGGTCTGCCACTAAGAGCTGGTGATCAGAGCCACAATGGGCACCTGGAAAAGTTCTGACATTCCTTATCGTCGATATCCATCGGTTTGCAACAGTAATATACTTAAGACTTCTAAATTACTTACTTTTAAATTATACTTAAGATAAAAAGCTTCTCTAATTACGTAAAAATCAAAGAACTCATAAAACGGTAAATTCCATGAAGTGCCTTTTCATTTCCGAACTTACTTGGGCGAGATTGCATTGAATTTCTTATTGCACCAATGTTAAATATTCTCGTTGAAATCCACGAAGAAATAGAAATCTCGGAGTACAAAGAAGTATGTTTGTATAAAGGTCTGTTTTGAACTTTTAATATAAAGGAGTCAAAGACTTGTGTAATGTGATGGAAGTCGCACTATTTTGTAGATACTTTCTGTGAAGAAAAGCTGGTGAAAGTTTTGAAATTTTAAGCTTATTGAAACTGTTCAGTCTTTAGTACATCACGGGTTTTTAACAAGCAATACAACCTTGACGAAAGCGCTGAAATATAAATTGCATCTATAGGATTGCTCCGGGTGTGATGCAAAAATGGAAAATTAAATGGAGCAGGCAGTTTTCAAATACGGGAATGTACCAAATAAGTTTAAAAAATCCTAATGTAGTATGATTGGTAAAAGATTTTCAGTTCAATTTAATAAATCAGTTGGGCAAAGTCGGGCAGGGGATGATGATGATTCAGTTTTCGAATGGAATATATAAGGATCATAGTAGAAGGCGATCTGTAGTTTCTACCTACTCCATGAGAAAAAGCCGCATGTTAATGTTTGTATTTTATTTATCAAATAACAGTTGGAAAGCCAGTTTTCCGTGTCTGAAAATGACTCAATTGGTAAAAAAGCAATCGCATAATGACAAAGACAAAGACAAAGATATTTTATTTCAAGTAGGCCACCAAGCGGCACTTTTGAACGTTACATTAAAGTTTACAAATAATAATAGTTGATTCTACCGTGCATTCGGAAAGTAGCTTGTAATGGAGAAGAATGCACAAGAAACTCCATACTTACTCTTTTAAAAAAAAAAAAACTTTTTACAATATTTAGGTACATAAGTACATACCTTGATGAATGAAATTGAGTTTATACAATACAAATATATATAGACAGTCTTCAGAAGGTCCAACAATAATTCAAAACAATAATGTTCTGCTTAACACTTGTTTTTGCGCCCTAGTGGCTGTGGAGCAGGACTAGCATTTAGCCAAGCATTTTTATCATTGATGTAATCCCCCAACTTATAATATGCCAGCCTGCATAGTGTGCGTTTTATACAAGTTTTAAATTTCGTCTCATTCAGTTCAAGAATTTGGGGAGGAATTTTATTGTAACATTTTGTACAGTACCCCATGAAAGATGAGGCTACTTTAGCCAGTCTGAAACCTGGTTGAACTAATTGGTCCCTATTTCTAGTAACATAATTATGTCTGTCGCCGTTTTTACTAAAAAGATGTAAATTCTTTCTTACGTACATGATGTTTTCATAAATATATTGACAAGGAACCGTCATGATGTTAATGTCCTTAAACAGTTCCCTTAGAGAATCGCGCCGGCGAAGATTGTATATCGCTCTGATGGCTCGTTTTTGCAGAATAAAAATTGACTCAATGTCTGCAGCCCTTCCCCATAGTAAGATACCGTAAGACATTATACTATGAAAATAACTAAAATAGACCAGTCTGGCGGTACCCACATCCGTCAACCGACGAATCCTTCCAACAGCACAAGCCGCCGAACTCAGCCGCCCCGCAAGGGATACCAAATGAGGACCCCATTGCAACCCTGAGTCCAGCGTGATCCCCAGGAAAACCGTTTTATCGACGAATTCTAGCTTCTCCTTGTTTAATATAATGTCACAATCAGTACTTTTGACATTCGGCAAGGAAAATTTTACGCACTTGGTTTTTTTACCATTTAAAACTAAATTATTGGCAGTGAACCAATCCTGAACCTGCCGTAGCGCGTTATTTACGTCGTCAACCTGACAAGTACGTCTATTTATTTTAAAAATTAAAGATGTGTCATCAGCAAATAACACCATGTTAAGTTTGTTTTCCAATAAACGGGGTAAATCGTTTATGTATACTAAAAATAAGAAAGGACCTAAAATTGAGCCCTGGGGTACCCCCATTTTAACGTTTAACCCGGACGAATTCACACCGTTTATTTGAACTAATTGCTGTCTATCATTCAAATAAGATTTAACTAAACTTAACGCTGATTGACCTAGCCCGTAATGCTCAAGTTTCAGAAGTAATGTTTCATGATTAACGCAATCAAACGCCTTCGACAGGTCGCAGAAGATACCTATGGCATCCTGCGAATCTTCCCACGCATCAAAGATGTGTTTTAATAGAGCGACACCAGCGTCAGTTGTACAACTTCCTCTGGTGAAACCATACTGTCTATCATGCAAGATGTTATTCGTATTAAAATGAATGAGCATTTGATTTAGCATTATCCTCTCAAATACCTTGCTGAAAACCGGCAACACGGATACTGGTCTATAATTATTTGTGTCTTTACTGTCCCCGGATTTAAAAAGTGGTATAACCTTACTATATTTCATTAGATCCGGAAAAACTCCTTGATCCACACACAAATTGAAAATCAACGCTAAGTACGGCGCTATAGTCTGAATAATGGAGGTACAAGCTTTGATGGACATTCCCCACAGATCTTCAGTCGGTTTGATCTTGATTTGCTTAAAAGCTTTTATTACTGTCATGGGGTTTATATGTGAAAAATTAAATACAATCGGGCAGGATGAAACGTTCGCGTTTAATAATCCAAAAGCAAGCGAGGGCGAAGAATTTAAAGTTTCAGTAGTTTTAATTGGGATGTTGGTAAAGAAATTAACAAATTCTTGCGCAACTTTTTTGTTATCTCTAATAAGTCCGTGTGTGGTCTCAAGCGTGTAATCACTACTATTTCTTTTATTCCTATTCGTTTCATTGTTTATAATTTTCCAAACCGTCTTGATTTTATTTTCTGCTAATTTAACCTTATTGCTAATGTACAAGACCTTAGCTGCCTTGCAGGAATTTTAAAAAATTCTTGAGTAAGTAGCAACATACTTATTAAACGTTTCAGTGTTAATACAAGGCTTAAGCCCATATAGCTCGTAAAGTCTTTCCCTACTTTTTCTAAGTCCTGTAGTCGCCCAGTCACTGAATAAAAACTTAGGGCATATAGTTTTAGTTTTCTTCTTAAAAGTGTTATTGAACTCTTTTTGAACCACTGAGAAAACTTCATCATACAAAATATTACCATCATTCACTGTGAGGTCCTGGATGCTTAACTTACTGATTAAAGTGCTGTTAAATTTATTTAATTTACCGGATGTTATTGGTCTGGATTGAATCTGCACTTGTTTTATTAGCATAATGGACTCAAAGGCTACCAGTAGCCCACTATGATCCGAAGGCAGAGAATTTATAATGGCTTTGTCCAAGTAGTTGCAGCTACAAAAAACATTATCAATACATGTAGCAGAAGTCAGTGTAGTTCGGGTTGGTTCCATAAACACATGTGACAAATTAAATGATTTAAAGAGATTTAATAACCTACTGCTGTCTGAATTATCTTCTAGAATATTAATATTAAAGTCACCACAGACAATTATTAGTTTATTACCCATTGCAAGTTTTGCCAAAACATCTTCCATCACTGACTCGAATATAGAGTAGTTCTTATAATTTGGGGGTCTGTAAACGCACACTATGACATGCTTATCCAGCTCAACACAGGACAGTTCAACACTATGTTCAACTGATAGGTCTACTATATCTTTACGAGGTTTTGATTTAATACCATTTTTAATTAATATAAGTGAACCCCCACGCAACATAATATTTCTGTTAAAACAACTGCCCACTGTATAATTTTCATAATTGATTAACATTGCATAATCTTTCAGCCAATGCTCAGTGAAACAAACAATTTCAAACATTGATTTTTCTAAAAACAGTTCGATTTCCAATTCCTTCGAAGAAAAACCCTGAATATTCTGATGGAATAATTTCAGAGAATTCTGCTCAGACCTTTTTTTCAAATTAATTTTTTGCGAGCAAGAAGGTACCTTTTTGATGGTGGATATACTCGTAACTACTCCGTTATTGGTACCCTCCCTTGTCCTATCAACTAGTTTAAAGAATAAATATTAATAGCATTTTTGCTAACGTTATTCAAGGTATTGACCATATTTAAATTAGTACTATTACTAATATCAATAATAACTGGATACTTCGACATACTACTTATGTCTGAGTTTATTGTATAAGATAATAGCCGAGCTATTTGATGTCTTACCCTAAGAGGCAGATACAAAGTATCGCCTGTCGACTTTAATTTACCAACAAAAATGTTGATGTCAAAAAAAACTAGTTTATCACTATAGTGACTCACAAGAAAGTGCAGATGCTTATTAAGCATGTGAATGTGATTATTTTGTCTATTTGACAATTTATCCAAGTAAGGGAAGGCACACAAAATAATTTTATTGTAATTTAACTTTAACATCTCTTTTACACACTCAGTGATGTCATCTTTTTTTACTTTTATACTATTACCTACAAATACAGTTATATTGGTATCTGGTTTATATATATTCTTTGTCACAGATTCCATTATTTGCTTGTATGATGACCCGGGCATGCAATAATTAAAAGTGGAATGACTCTGATTGCCATTTATTAATTTACCTAAACCTTTTCCAACACCATCCGAAAACATAACCGAATGAAAACCTTCTTTTCTATGACTAGATGAAAAGCCAGCACTTTCAGGCCGGTCTAATTGAGGCAAATCCTGTGCTACATTAGAACCGTCTTGTGCGAAGACAGTGTCTTGAGACACCCTCCCAGCTTGGATCGGGTCCTCCGCAGCATCAGGCTGGACTGCAATTTGATTTGAAACTGTCTGGCAGTTACATTGACACATCACTAACTCATTTGCGGCCAAAATGTGTTCTTTAATTTGTAATTTTGAATTTACATATTTATTGTAAAGAGAACTAAGTCTGTTCTCAAGTACCTGGATTTCAGTCTGTAAGCGGTGTGTGTCAATCTCATAGATATTTTTGCTGTCTTCTAATTTAATTTGGTAATTATTTAATTTATTAACTAGGTCAACACGTTCTTTCCTGAGTGGAATATTTTTAATAAAGAATTTGTGTTGTTTCCTATACTTGTTACAATTTCTAATTATTTTATTTAGTTTTGCATATTTTTTGAGTTTGTTACGACTAACTTTGGAACAATTTCTCTGTTTTATTAAAGAATCTTCAGTTAGGTCAATTGTTGGTATTGAATCAGGTTTAAAATTTGATTTAATAAGTTCATCATACAAATGGCAATGATCTAAAGATGTTCCATTATTCTCAATCATATTTTATACGAAACAATTAAACCTGGGCAATTTCCTCGTTTTAAACATCCGATATCGACTAAATAAACATACCTACAGATAACCAATACGTCAATTACGGTCCTAATTTAAATGACTATCTGACTGTTTGATCAGAGGGCCACATTTGATATAAAACATACCCGGGGCGGTGGCGCGGACCAATTATTGGCAATAATTAGTTGGTACCAATTAGTACATGTTATGCTCCGTAGGGCCTGTCAAAATTGGTCCAGGCGACTCTGGGTCTGTGTTTCTGGTATTCTAATGAATTATTTGATGAGATATTTAAATATGTCACACCTCAAAGAGCGCGCTTGTATAAGGCTTATAAATTAGGCAAAAGATCAATTATATAGAGTTCCCTGTTTGAATTATATCTACGTAGGAACCCCAACAATAAACTATGAATGGCTTTTCATCAATAAAAAATTTTTAGGATTCACGATTAACGGGTCGTTTGGAAAAAAAGCCATTAGCCATTCGCCTCTATGTCTCTTTTTTATAAGAATGTCAAAAAAGGGTTCATCAATGGCTGACTTAACTATGCTAAACCGCAATAGCTGTAGTAAAAAATAGTCCATGGTAAAAAATATTATTATTAATTTTTATTTTCGCGAGCTTGCTACGGATTCCTAATGCAATCTTGGAGTCTCGATAATAACTATTAAAATAATTAACTAATGAAACGGCTTTTACTATCTTCAATGAAAACAAATGTCTTTCAAATACTTCTTAATTGAGCAGCAATAAAAACACGATCAAATTGTCACCTAATTAATCTTGTTAGAAAAGTCGTTAAATTCGGCGTGGCGAGAAAAGATGCGGACCACGTACGTAGATACGTCGCGTTCTTAATTTATTGTGATCTCGTAGACTTTATCTCGTGCTGAGGAGTAAGGCGACGACTGAACGTGATTTATTGCAGAAAATGAATTTAACTTGATATTGTAAAATTGTGAGTTCAAAGGCAATTAAATATTGGCTTTAAATAATGAGCTAGTGCTAATTTAAATGTAGATGTGGATATTTTTTGTGTAACGGACGCTAAAAACAGTTTGGTTTTCATAAGAGCAATTTATATTTATATCTTTTATCTTTTTTCATTACCTCTCACTTATTTTATCTTCAACTAGTACTTTCTCCAATATATTAAAAAATATAGCATATGTGTTCTTCTGATGTATATGTTATGGACCAATAGATTTTCATGTTTTTTATGTGATGGAAGGAAGAATTTTCTTTCTGTATCGTGGGTGCGTTTACAAACATTTAAATTCACAGACACCCAGAATGGAACAACTATCTATAGGCCATACAAATATTTGTTCCGTGCGAGAATCAAACCCGTGACACGCAGTGCAGCAGCGGATCGCTCAACCACTGCGCTAACCGTGTCGTCATCGATGTCGATTAATACGGCATTATTCATAATGCCCGGACAGTTTAAAATGCCCAATATGAGTACGCAATAGGATAAAAACTATTGAAATAATTGAATTGACCGTGCTTTCTGAATAATGCCCCTTAATGGGCAGGGTACTAAAAATGTAATGTGTTTCATAAAATTATTTTAATATTGAAATTGATTTTAACATAGAGTTGATAAGTATTATTAGTATTTAAGCAACAAAGTCGACGTCCTATTTCTGTCTTCAGGGTCTAAAGTAACCTAACATGGAGGCGAACTAACCTTCCATTTTTTTCGAACCTATGTCGGGGTGCCCTGAACTCCCGAGCTATTTTCGCTCGCTCTTGGACTAATTAATTGACCATAATTATCGTATTGCCCAACCGTTACGTAGCAATATTCATGTTGACCAGACAATGTGATAAATATAGAAGTTTAAATCAGTATTCATTACATTGTCCGATTTGACTTGACGAGAGTCATAATGCCCGGGTATTATATTATATAAGTATAGATTAGCTGTGCCCGCGGCTTCGCTCTCGTCAACTGCCTACCCTACCGTACCTACTCTACCCTACCCTATTTACCTACCTACATACCTACCTACACACCCTCTCCCTACCTACCTACGTACCTACTCCACCAACCAATTTTTTTTTCTATGGTCATTCTTCCGCGGAGAATCTTAACATCGCTATTCAGAAAATAACGTCAAATGCACAACGCCGTCTATCGAATACGGAGTTCAACTGTCCGAGTATTTCAGATACTCGGACTCCTCAACGCACTCTGCGTGTGTTGTGATATTTTACTTCTCGAACACTTTAAATTCATATATCTTTTGATAGAGTGAACCGGTGGCGATAAAAGAAAACAAGTAACACTTCAAGTTACGCATAATTTTTATGTATAAAAGTTATCTACATTAGTTTTAATTATTTTTTCTAAAACTTTATGCACAAGTACAAAGGCGGACTTAATGCCTGCTTTTTTGGTTTTGTACATTTAACGTAATGCGTGCACAACTACTAAACAGACAAAAATTCCAAAAATGGGTTCTGTTGATTATCCTTTAACACACTGACTATTATATTTTTGGAATTTCGATGTACAAAAAAAACTTTCCTATAGATTTATTATATGTAATGATTTATAAACGTGAGGGTGGAATCGGATTACATGCAACCTAAACTTACGATATGCTTTAGTTCTGACTACCTTCTGCTTGCTATTCTGACTTTTTAACTGTTGAGATAGCTCGGCCTATGCCACGTAAGCGGGCATAGGCCCGCTTACGTGGCTGACAAATGTAAGCACTTTGAGATTGCATTAATAATTGAACTTGTTAAATGCTTAATAAGACAATTTGTATTTAAATTAAAGCCCACAAACGACCCCCTCATTGACGGAAACTAATTAAAATGCGTAATTTTAATTAGCAATCAATTGCTTCAGTATTATGTCAATCGTCAATAAAGCGAGGATCGTCCATGATTGATCGAAGCATGCCAGTTGGAAGCTTTGCTCGTCATGAATCGATTTCATTGATTCCGATATCCGAGCCGAGTACCGTACGTAATGACTTCAATTAATTAATTGCTTCCTACAGTTTCATGGAAGCTTTGGTACTGGATTTGTAATAAATAATAACTTAAGTGAGTAAGTAATAACTTAGAGGTAAGTTTAAGTATTTCACTACTAGGTAGGTAAAATGATTGATAGAAGCGATTATGAACGATTATCTTCTTACGTGAATTTTATTTCCCTTCTGTCTCTCCTACATTTCCGTGCTTCACAGGTTTCACAACGAACTTATGGGTATTTAGTTTGCTGTCTGTTATAATATTATTTAGGAATTTAAGTGTATTAAACCTTTCGAGTGACGGTACTGTCCAGTACTGTTAAACTATTTGATAAACTTATCTTTCCCATTCAGATACAGATCATGCCCATTTATTATCATTTCAGGTAGAAGAATTTCATTACTGGTCTCAAGCGTCGCCATCAGCCAGTTCATGCACATGCGAGGCATTACTTTTCTGCCATATATGTCTCCATCCGTATGGGAGTCAGCTTTCAGCCATATTCGATGCAGCTGTACACCAGTATGTTGCTTAGAATGCCTTCCTACCTGCCCTCGACAACCTAGTCACTGGGTTAAGTGGGTCAAGTTGTCACAATTTTTAACATCTGACTATCCATAACGACTTTCAAAGATCTACGAATGAGAGCCAATTTCTGTTAAGACTATATTGTTTGTGTGTCGATGTTGGCTCAACATCGACACACGAACGACACGAACACACACACTGTACGATACGAGTACGATACGAATCGGCACGATAGAAGAAAAAGAAGAATTATGGAACGTAATAAAATAAAGAGTATTGAGAACATAATACACTATTGTGAGTAGTATTTTACGTCCATCAATAACTCATGAACACTGTAAACCCGTCAGGTGGCTACTTAATTTCGTTAATCGCTGCAATAAAACGTATATTTAACGGCTTATGTTTTCAGTTTTGCTGTGGAATGTTTATTGCGTATAAACCGCCATAGGATTTCATTAAACTGTGTCAAACCGAATTGAATTTATTACCGTTACTTTCGATATTTTATTGCCGGTGGTAAAATTTTTACCTGTTCGCTGAAATTAAAGTGTTTTAAAAGATCTTAACGATGGACTTGAATTGATTTGGTAAATGTACTCTATGTTATGGTTAAAGTTGTTTTTTTATGTAATATTTTATTTGATACGAGTTTTGTGGTAAAGATTATACGGGCAATAAAATTGTATCCATCTACTTAAAATTATGTTGATTAATCCTTTCAAGATGAGAGCTCAGTTCATCTAAGTGTCTGACGCTGCCTTTAGCAAATAGCGGATACCATTGAAGAACTTATTTTGCTTCATCGCCCACCTTAATTTCCTAAAACTATTACACAAAAAGTTTACCTTTAAAAACTTCAAACTAGCAGGAGATTATTAGGACAGCATCCTAATGTTGGTGCTTAATGCAAATAAGGAACAAACCATCTATTTCTTGCGTTTTCGTACTCAAAAAAACACACACATTCTGAATATTCTGATGTTTGCTGTTTTTTTTGAAGTTTCTTGGGCGACAGAGCATCAATTTCATAACTAGAAAGAACTACATACTTAGCATTCACATAAAGCACATGTGTTTGTTTATGCACAATATCTGTACATTTCCGTGTTGACCACAAAATACTGAATGGGGAACAAATTAATTATTCCTTCTGGCAATATTTTACGTGGATTTAAATCCAATTTGAATTTCCATAAGCGGTGGTTCCGATGGGCACTGTTTGTTTTAAATTAGGCCACTGAAGCCCCAGGGTACTGTAAGTGTCAACAATGTAATGGAAAAATATTTAAATATGATGATCTTTCAAAGGGTTCAAGGTCGAAGAGCAATGACCTGTTCGTCTGATTTTCTCGGCATATTATGTTGGGTTTTCTATCGTAGCGCACTGAATGAAAGTGGTATCAACCAGTGAAACTGTTTTGTGTTATGTTATATTATAGAAGGCGAAGCCTAGTCCACGTAAAATGTGTGGGGCCACGCTACCGGGATAAAAACTTACCTTATGCCCGTCCCAGGGTCTCAAACGGAGATACTTAATACCAAATTTAATCTAAATCGGTTCAGTGGTTTAAACGTGAAAAGGTTACAGACAGACAGACCTACTTTCGCATTTATAATATTACTGGCAGCTTCACGCGGCTCTGCCCGCGTGTTATTAGTAACATCCATCCATCCTCACAAACTTTCACGTTTATAATATAACTAGTATATACTTTTTCTTTCTTTTTTTTAGGGTTCCGCACCCGAAGGGTCTAAACGGAACCCTATTCATGTCACTCACGTGGCCATCTGTCTGTTCGTCTGTCCATCGTCTGTTACATGAATTTCACGGCCAAACGGTCTACAGTCTTCAAAATTTCACAGTATAAGCATCTTGTTGGCCCAAAGTTATGAACACAGTAAAAAAAAATTTTTTTTTTCTTTTTAAATGGGGTTCTCATACAGCTAAAGGGGGGAACGAAACAAAAAATTTGACCTACCCCATCGAATGGGAAATCGTTGTTTAGAGCTTGTTAAGAAGATAAATACTATAATTATTGTTTTAAAAACAATTGGAAAACAAAGGAATGAGAAACCACCAAAGTCAGGTTTTTATTTCAAAATGTTGTACGGAAGAATTGACTTCCCATTGACCTATGAACTTGAAATTTGGTGATTATGTTTACTATTACGTATATTTTACTAACAAATACCAATATATTGATTCATCAGATTTTTTTATCCTACATTTTTCCAACCAATTCAATTTTGTGGTTTGGTACGGAACTCTAAGTGTGCGAGGTCCGTCACACACTTGGCCGGTTTTTTTTTTCCTTTATCTTCGCACTGGAGCAATTACACCAATGGAGCACAAACTCATAATAACTCCTGGTTTCCTCATAATGTTTTCCAGCAACGTTATCAGCGATGTCCAAGATAAACTTTAGAAAATACTTATGAATTGAAAAAGTCGCTTCGGTACTTGTCCGTATTTGAACCCACGACCACGTCCCCAAGCACGAGAGGCGAGGTCTTAGCCAAAGCGACGGTGAAGTTATGGTTTTAAAGTAATTTAATTACACTTTTAATAACATAAAGCCACTCATCTACACTTCATGATAATGTAGCTCGTGTATTAAGTAACACGCAAGCTTTGGTTGACACGAACAAGTACCTACGAGTATCTACAAAACGACTACGGAAAAGAAAAACTCATTTAATCGTTATAAACAATTAAATGAGTTATTATTAACAATTACTTCTAGTTAACATTAACTTTGATGTCTCGATAAATAATTCGTGGAAAAGCCGAAGGGCTGGCGCTGACATTTATTCGATACAGACTCTCTGCGCCACATTAAAAATATAAATTAAATATTATAAACATTTACTTACGCATTCAAATAATTACAATCACAACACTAACATTCATTTTACATCATTCAATCAAATACGCGAGGACCAATCCTTAACTCCCGCGCACAACCTTCGTACTTCCTAGTTCTGGTCATCGGTCATCCCGCTCGTTAGTTGTCAAAAAGTCGCAACTCCGGAAACGCGTATGCGCGCCCGTTGCTCCCGCTCTCAAAGAAAACTCAGGTAAAAGTGTTGTGTGTGAAAAACAGATTCTGTGGGTGGCTTACCAGCATTTAGACTATAGTGAAGACTCCACTGCTAAAACTATCGAAGGAGATTATTATTCAAAGCTCCATTCCCGCACCCGTAAGGACCTACCTATCTGCCTCTTTCTGCTGCGCCCACACAGACATAACAACAGCAATAAATGTATCGGTAATACTCGTACATTTTTGTTTCATTGTTCCATATTTTTATAATGGAATATAAATAGGTCTACTACTTCTTCATCGGTACACTCTTGATAGTGCGTTAGCGGTCATCATGATGCGGTGAAACTTCGGGCTGACATGATTCACGTCACGATGCGACTTCATCCCTCTCAGTCGGCAGATACTCGGGTGTACTTATGCAATTCACCGCCCACTGCAGACTCGATCTGGTCGGTCCATCACATGGAAGTCATGCAGCGGTCACTCGTTCCTTCCACTCCCACTCAATAGGTTAGGTTAGATACATAGGCTTTGAAAATTGTCTTGGTTGTAGCCAGTTTAAGCAATAAGATGAGCTCGTGGCTAAATAATACCAGCCGCACGGGTCGATCTTCAAGGTTAAGCAAAGCTTGACGAGGTCGGTCCGTGGATGGGTGACCATTTCAACATACCGAGTTTCCTCCGTGCCTCGGAAAGCACGTTAAGCCGTTGGTCCCGGCTGTAATTTAAAAGTCTTTGACAGTCGTTACGGGTAGTCAGAAGCTTGAGATCTGACACCAGTCTTGCCAAGGGGTACCGTGTTACCCAGTTACTGGGTTGTGGAGGTCAGATAGGCAGTCGCTCCATGTAAAACGCTGGTACTCAGCTGAATCCGGTAAGACTGGAAACTGACCCCAATATAGTTGGGAAAAGGCTAGGCTAGGCTATGATGATGTAGCCAGTCTAAGCAATTCCAATACCCAAAGAATTATTATTTTTCACTGGTCATTTTGGACACGAATAAGACGTAAAACTACGGTCCAGTTATTACCACCCAATTTGACGGTTTCCTTTACAAAATTGCTGAAACGATACTCAGACGAATAGGTTCCTTTTCAACTGCCGCCACAACTAAATAGATTTCAGCTGAAAGGCTGAAAGGAAACCTTAGTAGTAGAATCTGTTTCATTCCAAACTGTTGTAAGGAAGGTTTGTATTACTAAACTGTGAATAGTTTATGTGCCTTACCTACCGTTATATTATATAAAAATATAGGTCTGCCTGTGTTACCATGCAATTAATGTGATAAAGCAGTAAAATGTATTATTTTAGGACATGTAATACCTGGATTATTAAAATCTTTTACTAGTGAAAAGCTTTCATAATACTGAATATCATCCGGACGTAGTCTCTGTAGAAGCCTTGTATCAACATGTTGGTACTTTCTCTGCTACAGCAGTGTGACTCTGGAACTCTCTCCCACACTCCCTACGCGACAGCCCTTCTCTGGAGGGTTTTAAGAGGAAGATCAAAGATCATTACCTAGCACAATGACATAATATTAGTATGTATATTTATATATATATTTATTTATGTACGTACGTAGTAAGTATATTTATGTGTTAATATAATTCGTCATAGGTAATTTTAATATTGTACACTGGATGCCTGCCCTCTATAATTGTCAATTTTCTCTGTCACTCTAGGGTTTGCTGTAAGAGAACTCAGCATTGAGTTAAGCTCGCCTTTGTTCATGCACTTTATTATCACATGTATGTAATGTTGTTTCTTTTGGTGTACAATAAAGAATTAAGAATGTTGGGCACTTCTTTTTAATCGCCTGAAATAATATTCACAATCATTTTAGGCGTTATTATTACCTCAGGATACGGAAAATCATAATATTATATCTACTAAGAAGTTAGAAGATAATTTTCCTCACACCCAATTAAATGTCCATTTAACATCTCGACTTATACTTATACCCAAACTCACTGTGGTCCAATTTATTTTCTTTTGTCACGCTGAGCCGGGTCTCGGTCGAGACTCGAGAATTTTTACGTATAAATCCCCTAAGATTCCTTACAAAGAGTTTCATTTGCATCTCAGTGTTTGCGAGGCCACTAAATCGGCGGATCATCGCGCTGTACATAATGAAGGTGGGATCCGATCCGACTGCGGACGAAGCGACTAATACTACGTTAATGAGGTTTAGTAAGGCGGTCGTAATATTGTTTATTTAAGGTATCTATTAGTAGGTAGGTAAGATGTTGAATTAGCGCAGAGAATTATAACCTTAAGATTTGTTACAAAAACACGACGATTACTATAATTATTATGAAGCAGCATACATAAACTATTTAATTATTTAATTCCTCTGCTGTTTAGAAATAAAGAAAAGGCGTTTATTCGGATGAAAATTATCGCGAGGAAACTTTTAGCTTCTATTGGTACGCTACGCAACACGCTATGGCGTAGCACCGTACTACGACGACAACAGCGTAGCACCGTGCTACGACGGCGGTGGCGTAGTAGTTTTGTGTAGCTCTTATTTATGGAACACCGTGAATAAATAAAGCCAGATTCACTTTACTGTGTTGCGTTGTGTTACGTCGCTTCCGACACAGTGTTAACCAATCAAAACTTGTAGTGATATGAGGTAGGTTTTACTGCACCTATTTGTTTGATTGGGCTATCCCGCCTTGCAAGACGACACAGTAATTTGCCCGTAGCACACGTTGGGTTTGATCATGATTTTAAACGTCACTACGATTTCCATACAACATTCCAAATGTCTAACACACACCCTGGGCAACATTATCGCAGATAACATCCTCACATCTCTGAAAATCGCACCACACATTTTCCCCCAGTAACTTTCCCCCATTTTTATCCAGTTCCCCGTTCTCCCAACATTCTATAAATTATGCTAATCATCCACCTGTATCGTCGCCGCTCACTTCATTGCCATAAATATCTCTCCTCCAGATTTATTAAGGCAATTAAACTTGGCGCAAGTTGACAGTTTTTTCCTTTGTTTCGGACACTTTAATGAGCGCCGCGAGACGCAGCGAATTAAATTCTTACGATTCACTGTACCAGAATACGTATATCTTCTAATTTCCCGATTTCTAGGCTCTGAAATTAAAAGGCATTTTTGGAATTTAAATGACTGAAGTCCATCTTGGTTCTTGGCACATCGTTTACTAATAATGTTGTCAAGTGATCCTAAATTCCTTTCTTAGTTTAATACGGTTTTTCTTAAGAATTTTTGTTAAAGTCTCAAAATTTCTCTTTGACGTACTGTTTGCTCGGACTGAGTCTACAACAGTACACAGTTATACCAACAGCCTGTGCCAACAGCTAATTGTTTATTAAAATATACAAAGTATTTTCTGTATTTACATGTAAAGAAAGATAATAAGAAATCTGGAAATCGGAGATTTCTAAAACGAGGAAAAACTAAAACGGTACATACGAGTCCGAAGTTGTTCTTTCAATATACAGTTATTACTGTATATTGAAAGAACAACTTCGGACTCATTTGTCTTGTGCTCCCGAAGACCTCTTGCTAAGCAATACTGCTGAGTAAAATGTCCTGGATTCTATTCCTGGGTCGGGGAAAGTGTTATTTGGTTTTTCCATCTTGACTTTCTCCGTAGCAGGCCAGAGTTTGGACATGTGCCCGGTTGATAGATATAGACTCGCCCCCTATGGCTTAAATATAACTACCAGTGCATCTCTGCATATTACTTCAGGGAATACAGGCGTAATTTTATGTATGTATGAGTGTACTGAGACCACCACTGAAAGCAGTGGTGGCCCAGTGGTATCAGCCGTGACTTACAAGTTGTAAGTCATGGGTTCGAGCCCAGGCAGGCGCTTTTCTTTGTGTAAATTATTTCATCACCACTAGTCTTAAAACGGTGAAGGAAAACATCGTGAGGAAACCGGCATGTCCTAGAACCAAAAATTCGAAGACATGTGACATCCACTAACCCGCACTGGGCCCGCGTGGTGGATTACTGCCCATTCCCTCTCACAGGGAGGAGGCCTGTGTCCCGGCAGTGGGAACATTAATAGGCTGATGATGTGATGTGATGATGAGTGTACAACTTGCGACCCACGGATGCCCCTCAAGTTAAAGGGGAAAATTTACAAGTCTGTGATTAGACCTGTCGTACTGTATGGATCAGAATATGGGGCTGTGTATAAGATGGAAGAAAAGAGATTGCATGTAGCAGAGATGAGAATGTTGAGACGGATGTGCGGAGTGACGAGAATGGGTAAACTGAGAAATGAGTATGAGTGACAGAAAAGTTGAAAGGAAACCGTTTGTCCTGGTATGGTCATATGAAGAGAAGGGGTGAAACGCATGTTACTAGAAGAGTTATGATTATAAATATGGATGGATGGAGCGGGAGTGGACGACCTAAGAAAAGATGGATGGACTGTGTGAGGAGTGATATGAAACAAAAGTGTGTCAGTGATACCGTGGCGGGGGACAGGACGGTATGGAAGAAGAAACGTGTTGCGCCGACCCCAAGTAACATGGGACAAGGGCATGAAGATAATAACGTGTGTATTTAGATAAAAAACTACAAAGGTACACACACTAGAAGAAGAAGAAAGAAAAGTGTTTATTCGCCACAAAAACGACATACAAAATTTTTGACATCTTAAATTAAACCCTTAACGGTATCCAATATTAGTAAGTATACACACACACACACACAACACACACACACTACATTTAGGCACATATTCCGCCAACAACAAAGTAAACATTATCTTCCATCGCTACACAAGTTTCCATTCGAAATAAACCTACTTTAGTCTACATTACCGATACATGGAACATTGAATAAACCCTTTTGCCTATACAAAGACGAACTAACGTATTTTTTATAACCCCGGGGACGCGGTGCGGTCATTACTTTGCGCTTTGTTGGCTTTCAGCTAACTTGTTCGACAACTGCTAAGAAAAAGCGCGACTAGTTGTGTTGTGACGTCATCGGGTGGCGTAAGCTGAATATGCTGATGTTGCTTCATGTGTCATTTATAGGATGGAGTTTTATATTTGCAGATGTGTACTGTGAAGAACTGAACACAATGATGGAGAAGCTTGCACGTCTCCAACTAGCTTTGGTCAATCGCTCGTCTCCGCTACTCCTGCAAGCCAACGCGCGACCTCATACTGCACAGCAGACGGTCTTCAAGTTCCAAGAGCTGGGGTTGGAAGCTCTCCGTCATCCGCCCTACTCACCATACCTTGTGCCTACAGACTTCTACTTTTTCCAGAATTTGGATAACTTCTGGGCGGGCAAAAATTTGCATGGGTGATCAACAGAAAAAAAAAATTACGTTAACATAGTTCATAAAAAATGGCAATTTCATAGGTAAAGACCTAATAAATAAAAGTTCAAGGTCATTAACCTACCTCGAGGCAGGTGATCCTCTCACAAAAGATCGAAGAACCTTTAATAACAAGAATTCAAACAAATACTCAGAGTTTCATCGTGACTTTTGTTAAATTCTCTGAAGCGACGTCATTATAAACTTTTCGATAGTCCACTATGGAAGTCTGAAGACGTCTTAATTTTTCTAAAACTCCCTCTTCAAGTTTGTAGTGACGTGCATTTTTAATGGCGTGTTCATCATATCCTGTTTGATGTGCGCTTTGTTTGAACAGTTTTGTGTACGAGACTATTATTTTTATAAGATGTGACGCAAACTAAAAAGTTCAGTTTTTGTGCTTTCAAAAGTGGTATCATTTCTAGAGTACCTCATTTTCTAACACTAAAAAGTAAGGTGTTTGCAAAAGTGTGGCACGCACTTATTCCGAGTATTATAACATATTCCTCTGTACGTTATCTTTATCTTGTAACTAGTTTCTGCCTGCAGCTTCGCCCGCGTGAAAGTCGAAAATTATCGCGAGTATAAATTATATCGTAAGTGCTATTCCTGACTATAATCTATCTCTGTGCCAAATTTCTCCAGCCGTAGAGCGTAAACTCGCCCTTTTAATATTAGTGTGATATAATGTGAAGTGTGATGTCTTCCAAGAAAACTTGTGAGAACCCAAGTGTCCATCTAAAAATCTTCATAATTTTAACAACCGAATCCCAGGGTGGGCAAAAAGTGATATTGGGTTTTTCCGTTAGGATTTCCCCAGCAAATTTTCTTTTCTTCAGCGGAGTTTGAAAGTTTACGGTGTTACGCCCCCGTGCCTTGGAAAGCACATTAAGCCTTTCAGTCAGGGTTTAGGAAGGGCCGTAGTACGACCACGGCTTTGTTGGATGTGACTGACAATGTATTGTCAGTTCAAGACAGTGGGATGTGCACACTCTTGGTTTTGCTTGATTTTTCACGCGCGTTTGACTGTATTAACGTTCCTTTACTACTGTCGAAGATGGTTTTCTATGGATTTGACGAGGCCACAGTAAAATGGTTTGATAGCTATCTTAGCGATCGTACGCAATTCGTTGAAATACGGACAGAAGGATCAACAGTTGTTTCCAAGCGATGCTCAGTTGTAAAACCGAAAGAATGATCCAAAGACTTCAAGACGCCTGTACACGCTTCTGTTTTAAAGTTTAGAGGACATGTTACACCTTTCTTGAATGAGCACAACATTCTAAAAATGAAAGCTAGACGTAAGCTGCACTTGGCGACCCTACTTTTTGGAGCTATCAAGTCTCAATCCCCTTCTTACTTATACGATAGGCTGTCATGGACTAGTAGACACAAAATCGGTGAGGGAAGAAAATGTTCCAGACAGCTTTCTTTTCCCCAGCATAAGTCGGCGGCTTTTAGAGGCAGTTTTCGGTACGCAGCTACCAAATGCTGGAACAATATCCCGCCTCCAATAAAGTTTAGTAAAAGTTGTTCTACATTCAAATTAAAATTGTTCTTAGTAAATCATCAAAATGAATTTAAAGATGTTCGTGCTGACACGTCAGCCATTTAAAGCACAATATATTTTTGTTGTTATCACCTTTTTATTTCTTTTTTATCAACTACGTATATTCATTATATCACTATGCCCTATGCATTTCTAAATATTGGCATTGTATCAATTAACTTTATACATTTCTAAATTTTATTAATTTTATACGTCTTTTAATTTTTACCAATGTTATTAATTTTATATTTTTTTACTATTGTTACTATTTTTACTGTTTGTATTCTAATTTATCAATTTTAAACAGTTTTCATCAATTTTTTACTTGGATCGATTTTATCATTTTTGCTTTTACTATAGTCTTTTAATTTATTTTAGTCCAACGACCTGCCCCCGTTTTAATGATGTAATACAATTCTTATTTTATTTGTTCTGTTTTGTCAAAGGGCACATACAACTTTTATTTTTGTTATGTTATATATAAAAGTCGCAATTTTTTTATCTTTACTTTAAATTCAGTATGGTATAAACATGTGTTGGTGTTTTCGAGCGTATGGCACTCGTGGGCTGCAGCTGAAAATCAGCGTCAGGTGGTATACTCTGTATTACCATTTGACATTATGCTGAGCTGAGGCCCTTTTGGCATTAATAGTTTTCTTTATTTATTTTGTTTAATTTTAAGGTGGTTTTGTTTTGAATGCCAATAAACACAATTTTCTTTCTTTCTTTCTTCCATGAGAGTAAGGGAAACAGACACTGCACCTGTGTTTGCGCACACAATTGTACAATATAATATCGCCCGCGCCGATGACTAGTCTTCTAGATTGGCCGCCGTGGGTGATATTCGGTCAGACCATTATTTTTTTATCTTAGCACTAATTTTTCTTACATACAATGAAAATCTCAATCAATCCTTTGCCACTGAATTCAACAAAAACCTTTTACCTGTAAGTTTTTGTTCACTCGGCTTACAGCTTGTCCTGAATATTTAACGTAAAGGTCTCGTCAATGACGCCGGTCACAAACTAACACATAATTCACGAACCGAAAACGAGCATATAATCTCAATCTTCCGAGTTAAAATAATTCAGATTTCAGGTTTAATAATTTGCTAGGATACCAACCTTTCATTTGTTTTGAGGTTTGTTAGATCTTGGCGTCGCCTTTAATTTTTGAGGTGTAATAAGAGTAATTTATTCCAAGGGAACGTAAAACTCGGATAAAATCATCCTATGTCCTAATCCAAGACGTGGTCTACCGGTTTGTTCCGGCCATGAATACAACAACAATAATCAAAACTTTCACATTTATAATGACACTAGCTGCCGCCTTCGTGTTATTAATACTTCGCCCAAATCCCCAGGGAACAAATTTTCAAGATGACAAGTATCCTATTTGCTATTCCTAACTACAATATATTTCTGTGCCAAATTTCATCTAGATCCGTCCAGCCGTTTGAGCATGAAGAAGTAACAAACACACTTACAAACTTTCGCCTTTACAATATTAGTGTGATTATATTAAGAGTAAGATACGATTTTGTTATTCTGATATGTCAACTATATTTTTGTAAAGTTTCATGAAAATCTGTTCAGTTTTGTTTTGCGTGAAACAGTAACAAACATCTATCCATCCTCACAAATTTTCACGTTTATAACAGTAGTAAGATCATAATTTAGATACATACAGGTGGTAAATTACACCATACGTCTGGACTATGGAGGACTTAATTAACGTCACTGATGCCGCTATAAACGTGGCCACCTACAGCGTTCCAACTATCGAAGTTAAATTGCCATCGACTCTTAAAGAAGAAGAAGGTGCTAAATATAAACAAAGTAAAAAATATTGAACCTGTCGAACACAACACACTATTTTTTTCACACATACAAATTTTATATAATTAGGTAAAAGAATAGCGCTTTAATCATGACATATAAATTAATTTAATATTAGTATAAGATAATCATAATTGATCAACCCACGCCAAAAAGCTTCTCACCTTATGACAAATATATCTGAGTAGTTATAAATATTTAATAAACCTAGCTCCTCTAATTATTGTTTTCTCACGTTTGTTCTGAAGATCAAGAGCTTCAGGAATACTTATTATTAAAGAGTGGGCGGAAACACCTACGTGAAGCCTTCGAAGTGGAATTATTCACAAGGATAATACGATCAGCCTGTAAGGCCCCCACTGCGGGGACCTACTTTATGAAAGTTAGAAAGAATATTGATTAATGGGATTATGCTTATACTGCGTTATGACGTAGATATTAAAAGGTATGTAATAACTAGTGTCCGACCGAAAGTTCGGTTTCGGGTTCGGTCGAGTTTCGACAAAAAAAACGTGTTTCGGTTTAGTTTTGGTTTAGGCGGCAAACCGCCCGAAAAACGACCGAAACTGCATTCCGCTATGGTCGGTCATGTTCGGCGCGTTAAATTCCATCTAAGCGAGTAAGCGACCAAGACATTTTGCCACGTCCACGTGCCTAATCATGTGCCCAAACACGTTTTGTTCTTCCATACTGTCCTGACCCCGTCACGCCATCACACTCCCTTTTCTTTCATATCACTCCTCACACAGTCCATCCATTTTTTTTTTTGGCCATCCCCTCCCTCTCAATCCATCCACATTTATATTCATAACTCTTTAAGCAACATGCGTTTCATCCCTCCTCATCACATGATCATTCTAGGACAACGGTTTCCCTTTATCTTTTGTGTCACTGGCGCCACTTTCAAACTTTCTCTAGTATACTAATTTCAACTTTATCTATCCTAATCTCTCCGCACATTCATATCAACATTCTCATCTTTTCATCCATCTTTTCACGTTTTGAAAGCCCAACATTCTGATCCATACAGTACGACAGGTCTAATCACGGACTTGTAAATTTTCCCCTTTTACTTGAGGAGCATCCGTGGGTCGCAAGTTTTTCCAGTAACCTGTCACCATTTCATCCATCTCGAGTCGCAGAACAAGTATTCTGTTTGGTTCTGCTTAATTTCAAGCCAACACTCCAATCTGTGCCACCACACCTCCAATCTGCTCTGAACCACTAGGCCACTAGATGTAATTTAATGTAATTTCAAATGGGTCATAAGAGGTTTAAGTTGAGCTAGCCAAAGTGTTTTCTAAACTTGTGACGATTATAGTAATGGCTATATCAGCAATAAGGATATACATTACAAAATTCAGAGTCAAACATCCTTTGCTATCGACACGCTTTGAAGAAGGATGCAATTTCCAGCATTATCCACTTCATTTTTAAAAACATTCACATCTCAATAACTAAACAAATATCCACCAATTAGTCACGTCTCCATTTCAATCAGAGCGGTGCGGCATCCATACCTAACGAGGCGGGATGCGCCTCGTACACTTGTACGCGTACGTACACTACGAGGCGACATCCACCTCGCACGTTAAACATCGCGTGGTTTATGACCGCGCCTGTCCTTACTGGATTACAGTGCCTCTGTTTTATTGAAGTGGTTGTATTGCTTTATTTTTGGCTGTAAACTTCAAAATGGCAAACTCAAATATTTATTTTGAATTGGATATCAATTGGGCAAAAGACAAAAATACATTTGCGATAAAACCATCATTGTACCCGTAGAATTACTGTTTTATGTTAAATAGTAGTTGTATAACAATTTGGAGTACAATCATGAAATCGAAGTTAGTCTAATTTTTGCTTGGAGAAGTTGCCATGCATAAATCAAGTTGTTTACAGAACATTAAAAGGTCACAGTAATAAAGGACAATGGAAGAAGCCTATACATTGTTTTAGCTGAGATTAAATTCTTACATCTTTATATGAAAAATAACTGGTTTAACTCAGGGTCAACTTCTGAGGCCTTATTGCGAGTTTTTATTCACGCTCAATCGCGTTAACGTAAACATCAATTTGTATTGAAACTGGACAAGCGCCGTCTGGTGACGGTAAGGAGAAATATATTTTTTTGTATACATTTTGACATAAAAAATCGTTTACGTTATCACGAGTGAGTACGTTAAAAACTCGGAATAAGCGCACTGAATTAGTTTGTTGCAAGAAATTTTGTTCGAGAAAGCCGATAATAATAGATATTCAGTCATGAGCTTTCGTATGTTATGTCTGGGTAACATTTCATAATGTGTTTAATAGGTAATATTATTAAATTCCGTGGCAGTAAAAAGGAAACATCACATTAGTATTTCCCTTACCTAGTTATTTCAGCAAGGAATGAAAATTATAGTCTTTGGAAAGATTCAGATCAAATAAAAACTCTAGACTGACAAGCTAAGGCGTAATTTTGTTGTACGTGTGTGCCTGTAATTGAGTATGTATACGGCAAAGCGTAGTTTTAACCGCCGTCACCTTGTTGTTTGCAACGTTCAATCTTAACTTTTTATTTGATTTGAAATTAGAAGTGATTTTGACGTGTATGATAAAGTCGTCGTCAACAACCAAGCTACATTTTTATTGACTTGGATAGTAGTATTTTTGCCTATCATTAATTGAAAATAAGTAATTTATTTATTTCTACTACACTACAGTATTCTTACTTACCTGCAAGGAACACCTACACTTAGACATCATTTACTCCGTTTTATTATAAGAACAAATACAATAATGATCTATACTTAATACAGTCACTACTTGTCACTTGGCAAAATAAGTGTAAAATGCCAACACTATGGCCGGGTTTCTCAACGCTAAATTACCGCAAAATTAATGTGACAAATTTTCAAGCACGCGTTGAATTTCATTTAAACAACTCGTTACCAGGTGACCTTGCCTCGCGTTGCAAATGTCCATCATTGCTTCCATCATATAACTGCCGATTATTTTGATTTCCTTCTTCTAGCGGTTTCGTAGTCAGTGTCGTCAATTGCACTACCACGGGGAGATAGTTCAGATATGTAGGACTCCAACCCACTAAACCTCCACGGTGTCCTCCAGTGCCACTTATGGCGGGAACACGGGCACGCGTTAGCACTCACTGCGATCCTACCGCGGCTGTCCGCCGGGACACCTCAGGGACCAAACTAGAACATGGGCGCCAGACGACCCCTTGGTCCCCCTGTAACGGGTCAGGTCAGTGGCCCCACCACCTACCATTTTTCGGCCACAGGGAATAGGGAGTGCGGTCAAAGCTATTCCGATTCTCCTCCTCCCCTGCGGCCCCACCGCATCCGTCATCTGACGGTGGCGACCCCATCCAGGCTGCGGAAGGTAGGGGAGCGGCGCACCGCAATACCGGAACTCCTCTCCCACCGCGGCCTCCTACCCTCAGCCGCGATGCCGCCCTTGAGACATCGTGGCCAGCCTCAGTCAGCGATAATAATAATAAAATATTTATTTGCGTAAAGCATGGTATACAATTGTTAGCCCGTTACTAATTTGTGGGATTGTTTGACTAAAGCGGTGCACTGAATGATTTGTCTCATATACATTTATTTGCAGGTTGTAACCATGTTCCAAAGAGAAGTGACATTGGTAGTTGTTAAACTGACTTTTGTCGGTGGACGGCGCGCGGCGGGTCGATGTCAACGTGGGCGGTCGCGGAGTGAACACGTGTATCAGTTTTAAGAGTGTTTATTCAAGTAGATGTAAAAGGTGATTTAGTGAGAACGTAATAAAAGACATGAAAGTGTGAAAGATTGTTTTAATTTTCTGAATCGTTAATAGTTCAGAAGCAGGATATAATCGAGATAGCGATTGATATTCGCTCTCGGTGAAGGACTAAACGCCCATAAAAGGTACGTACGTACTGTAGCAATATTTAATGGTAAATTACTTATGTATAATTTAATGGTTAAATTTGTTAGCTTATTTTTTTTCTATTTAAAAATAACTAAAGAGAGAAACGTTTAAACGCTGGTATCAGAATTTGGTCGATAATATCCAAACTGTACTGGTGAGGTATTTAATTTTCTTCTTTTTAACGTGATTTGTTTTGTTTTTTCTATTGTCTTATATTCAAAGACATATTATAGATGCTTTATAGATAATGTCCCTTAGGTAAATAAATAAAGAACATCCACTTTTTGTAGATTATTTATTTTCAGAAATCATGACTCCCAAAAGAAAGTCTTGACAACGTACGAGGGAGTTGTATGACTTGCCATCAAGGGCATCGGAGCCTCCTGTGTGTACGCGTAGACGTCGCGAAACTGGTTGCAATAATCGAGTCTAGCGATTCGAGAGACCAAAGCGTGTCAAGTGATCACGACACGACTCACAGCAGTCTTGATTCGAGGCGCCGTGAGGTGTCACGCCGGCGATTCGTGTCACGGGTGCGTGATATGTCAATGAGGTGTGGCGAGTCACTGTGACGTGACTTATCACGTAGGTCTGACTTGTCACGGGCGTGACACGTCGCGTAATCGAGGCGCCTGATGCGGCGCCTGGTGAGGCACCTGATGCGGCGCCTGGTGAGGCACCTGATGCGGTGCCTAGAGGCGCACGTCGCGGCGCCTAGATGCGAGTGTCGCGGCGCCTCAAGTCGCGTGTCGCGGCCTAGATGCGAGTGACGCGGCGCCTACAGGCGCGTGTCGCCGCGCCTGGAAGCGTGGACGCGGCGCTTATAGAGGCGCGTGGACGCGGCGCTTATAGAGGTGCGTGTCGCGGCGCCTATAGGAGCGTGCCGCGGCGCCTAGAGGCGCGTGTCGCGGCCCCTTGATGCGGGTGACGCGGCGCCTACATGCGAGTGTCGCGGTGCCCAGAAACACGTGACGCGGCGCCTAGAGGCACGTGTCGCGGCGCCTTAAAGCGCGTGGACTTGGCGCGTGTCGCGGTGCCTTGAGGCACGTGTCGTGGTGCCTAGAGGCGCGTAACGCGGCGCCTAGTGAGGCGCCTAGTGCGGCGCCTGGTGCGGCGCCTGGTGCGGCGCCTGGTGCGGCGCCTGGTACGGCGCCTAGTACGGCGCCTGATGCGGCACCTGGTGCGGCGCCTAGTGAGTCGCGTGATGCGGCGCCTGGTGAGGCGCCTGAAGCGGCGCCTGCAAGGCGCCTGATGCGGTTCCTAGGGCGGCGCCTGGTGCGGCGCCTTGTGTAGCGCCTAGATCGGCGCGTTACGCGGCGCCTAGTGAGGCGCCTAGTGCGGCGCCTGGTGCGGCGCCTGGTGCGGCGCCTGGTACGGCGCCTGGTGCGGCGCCTAGTGAGTCGCGTGATGCGGCGCCTGGTGAGGCGCCTGAAGCGGCGCCTGCAAGGCGCCTGACGCGGTTCCTAGGGCGGCGCCTGGTGCGGCGCCTTGTGTAGCGCCTAGATCGGCGTGTTACGCAGCGCCTAGTGAGGTGCCTAGTGTGGCGCCTGGTGCGGCGCCTGATGCGGCGCCTAGTGAGGCGCGTTATGCGCCGCCTGGTGAGGCACCTGATGCGGTTCCTAGTGCGGCGCCTGGAGCGACACCTGGTGAGGTGCCTGATGCGGAGCCCAGTGAGGCGCGTGATGCGGCGCCTTATGCGGCGCGTGATGCGGCGCCTTATACGGCGCCTTATGCGGCGCGTGATGCTACGCCTGGAGAGGCGCGTGACGCGGTGCCTGGTGAGGCGCGTGATGCGGCGCCTTATGTGGCGCGTGATGCTGCGCTTGGAGTGGCGTGTTTCGCGACGCCTAGAGGCGCATGTCGCGGTGCCTAGAGGCGCGTGTCGCGGTGCCTAGAGGCGCGTGTCGCGGTGCCTAGAGGCGCTTGTCGCGACGCCTAGCGAGGCGCGTTGTACGGTGAAACCATACAGTAATAATAATGCACTAATGCTTATTCGTGCATTTTACCATATTTCACTAATTGATATTAGTAGAGCATTCAG
Source organism: Orthosia incerta (assembly GCA_948252205.1). Classification (NCBI taxonomy): domain Eukaryota; kingdom Metazoa; phylum Arthropoda; class Insecta; order Lepidoptera; family Noctuidae; genus Orthosia; species Orthosia incerta. Next base: position 867,596 of record OX411748.1, on the reverse strand, counting down.
TACTCGATTAGCGGTCATCGCGTGTGCTCCCTCGCTCCTTTGTATTACTAAACCTTTGGTCCGCATAATATATTTAATTTCACTTTATAAGCAGCAGTATCATTTAGCCATCTTCCTAACTTTCACATTGGTCCTTCGAGCTATCGGGCGGGGCCTCGCGAGTGTTAGTATTCGTTTTTCTTTGGGGAGTAACGTGTATTAAGTAACTTGTGAGTGAACTCGTCCAGAAACCAGCATATTGGATTGCAGTGATACGTGTGAACTGTGGACATACTTTCGTAACCGCAGTAATTTAGCAAAGCATTTGTAGCAAAACCCTAGCAGCACTGGGTGGCGTTGCAAAATTAGTTAGCAAGAGCACCGTCCTTAAGCATACCAAGCAGTGGGACATCAGCGCCTCTAAGAAGGGGCAATCAGCATCTTGAGCAGCAAGCAGCACATCGGTATTCAATCAGTAGCAGCACTCGGTATCTTCAGCAGCAGGGCGACAGAGCCCAGCTACATCAGAGCAGCAGCGTTTGGAGTGCAACAGCAAACCAGCGGCAGTCGAAAGCCAGTTTCGAACAAGTAAGATCTTTCCTTTTTATCATCATAAACAAACTAGCAGCATAATGGAGGAGCTTTACTACCAGCAACTTGAACTTAGCGAGTCAATCAAGAAAATACCGATAAATATAAAAAAGGATAGCGCCGATAAGAAATCGGATGACTATTTTAAAAGGCGACTAGAGTTGTTAGAGAGGTATTGGTCAGATTTTCAGAACAATCATTTAGCGATCTGTCAACATGGGGACAAAGATCACTCATATTTTATAAATTCCGAGCATGAACAAGTTAGCAAGCTTTATATAGCAGCCAAGTCTCTCATCAATGAACAACGCCAACAGTTGTCAAGCAAGCTAACGCCTATGAAATCCGTTAGGGGTACTCAACCAATACAGGAGCAGCAAGAGGACGCCGAACTAGCAGCAGCAGGACCAAAGGGTTATAAGCAGCCAGCAAAAGCCAGCATGTTACGTACAATGGAGTCAAAAGGCTCTACCAGCAAATTAGATGACATGCTGCGTAAGCAAACAGCAAATTTCAAAGCATTCAAGAGATCAGCAGGGTTTATTGACCTAGACTCCATGTCCGAAAAATGGGAGATGGAGGACGCCTTGAGAACACTTCAAGCGCGCTGGTCGCAAATTGATTCTCTCCATTGGGAGATAGATAGCGAGACAGGTGGAGATGAAGAGGATTACGAAGAAGTGTATACTCAGCATGAGCGATCATATATTCTGTTAAAGAAAATGATCAATAAAAAGCTATGGAGTGTTTCGCATAGAGAGCACTCCACACCAAAAATGGATATACCAGTATTTTCAGGTAGCTACCAACATTGGACGTCATTTAAGGACCTCTTTAGCGAAGCTATTCATAACAACCCTACCTTGTCGCCAGCGCAAAAAATGCAATTTCTAAAAGGGAAGGTCAGGGGTGAAGCAGAAAAACTTATTCAGCATCTACCAATAAGTTCCGATAACTATCATACCTGTTGGGAAATCTTAAACAATCGGTATAATAATAAAAAGCTTATATTTACGTATGTTATAAATACTTTACTAGGCCTACCGAGTACGCAGCATCAAACGCTAGGTCATATTAAGAAACTGCATGACGTAGCATTAGAAAGCTTGCATGCCATACGGAACTTAGGAATCGACATCAGCACCTGGGATCCGCTTCTTGTGCATTTATTAGCGCAGAAGCTGGATAGCGAAACGTACGGAGATTATATAGACTCCCTTAAAAACTCCAGGGAGCTACCGGTACTGCAGGAATTCTTAGACTACTTAGAAAGCAAGTTTACGAGCCTGGAAACTTCTCGCAGGAAGCTAGATCATGCAACACCGAAATCCACTAATCATACAAATAGCGATGTTCCTGAAAACCAACAGGCAAGACGACATGACCCGAATTATGCTAGTAAATACAATAAGCTACAGCCATATTCAAAGACCTTACACGTGTCTACCACAAAATGTCAATTTTGCGGTCAACAACATACCATGTTTAATTGCGTAAAGTTTTTGCAATTACCTAATGAAGCAAAATTGAAATCAGTTGAAAAATTGAAATTATGTCGAAATTGTTTATTTAATCATGATGGCCAGCAATGCATTTCCGTTAAGCGATGTCGCAAATGTGACGGAAATCACCACTCCGTTTTACATGACGCTTGCTCAAAAAATATATCGCAATCGAGCAACGTAGCAACGACAACAAATAACCCAAATCCAAAAGACAATGTTGCAATGACTGCGCATGTGTCTCAGAATGATCCAGGGACGAATGAAGTATTGTTAGCTACAGCCTTAATAAAGGTCGCAACGATGCATGGATCGTGTCACATTTTAAGGGCTCTCATTGATCCTGGATCACAAGTGTCGATAATAAAAGAAAGTACAGCAAAGAAATTAGGATTACGTAGATCTAAATTCAATGGATTGATATGCGGAGTAGGTGAAATCGAACATAATTGTAAGGGTATGGTCACACTAAGTTGTTTCTCAACTTACAACGACTTTTCGTTTACAACCGACGTACTTGTTATGAACAACATACTTAAGGATATTCCGTATAAATCCTTTGACACATCGAAGTGGTCCTACATCGAAAATCTTAAATTAGCAGATCCAAATTTTAACATTAGCCGTCCAGTGGACTTATTACTAAGCGCCCAAGTCAATGGCTTGATTTTAATGGGAGGATTGATCAAAGGAGAGAGTGTATCACAGCCAGTGTTGCAAGAAACACAGCTTGGGTGGATCATATATGGTGGTGGCCAATTAGCATCACTACAGTGTAACGTGATCATGAATAATATCCACGATATTCAGCAGTTCTGGGACATCGAGGATATAAGCGACAAATCAAACTTATCATTGGAAGATCAAGAATGTATCGATTTTTATTCATCAACTACAAAACGTCAAGAAGACGGCCGGTATGTAGTAAAATTGCCACTAAAAGCAGACATCAATGAAAAACTAGGTTCATCTAAAGAGATGGCAATAGCACAGTTCCAAAATCTGGAACGTAAATTTAGCAAACAACCTGTTCTAGCAGAACAATATAAAACATTCATTAGTGAGTACATAGCCTGAGGACATATGGTGCCTAGTTACAGCAATAAAAACAAACAAGCGCTATCGTGTTACTTGCCGCACCATGCCGTCCAACGAGCAGAATCAGCTACTACAAAGCTACGGGTGGTGTTTAACGCGTCAGCAAGGACGTCAAGCGGATATAGCGTGAATGACCTGATGTATAAGGGCCCTAATTTACAACAGGATCTACAGGAACTGATACTGAAGTGGCGGCAATATCGTTATGCTTACACATCAGATATCGAGAAAATGTATAGGCAGATAATGGTGGACGAAGCAGATCAGCAATATCAGCAAGTTATCTGGAGGTATGCGCCAGATCAACCACTACAAACGTACAAGCTTACTACCGTCACATACGGTACAAAATCAGCCCCATTCCTAGCGATGATGACTTTAAAACGTTTAGCTTCGGATGCACGAAGTGCATTTCCGGAAGCAGCAAAGATTCTAGAAGAATCATTTTATATGGATGATCTGGTCCATGGTTCTCACTCTATCGAAAGAGGTAAGCAGCTCATCGAAGATCTCAACAGATTATTAAAATCAGGTGGTTTTACACTGAGAAAATGGTCCGCAAATCATCCAGAACTTCTTGAAAATATAGAGCAGAGCAGCAGCAATGGCGAAATCATTTTTAACTTCAAATCAGAAAGTACGTCAAAAACATTAGGCCTTCGATGGAACTCTTGTGATGACATGTTTACTTTCAAATACAGCATAGCTAATCCAAACGCCAAAATTACTAAACGATTACTTTTGTCAGAGATATCAAAGGTATTCGACCCGTTGGGGTGGTTGTCCCCACTTACAACAAAATTAAAGCTGATATTCCAAAAGCTGTGGTTAAATAAAATGCATTGGGATGAAGAAGTTCCTGTAAACATCAAAGATGAATGGGAAACGATAAAAATAGACATGGAATATTTGAATCAATGCAAAATACCACGTTGGATTGGGTATCAATCTAATAACGTCATAGAACTGCACGGTTATTGTGATGCATCTACTAAAGCCTACGCGGCAGTTATTTACGCGCGATTTCAGAAAAATTATGAGTCATCTGTGGTACTAGTAGTTGCTAAGACTAGACTAGTACCCATTTCTAAAAGCGTATCTTTACCAAGATTGGAATTAAGTGGAGCGTATTTACTAGCCAAGTTAATGAATAAAGTTATTAGCTGTTATAGCAAAATGGACACTCGGATATATGGATGGACGGATTCCATGGTGGTCTTAGGGTGGCTACAAGGCGATTACAGCCGATGGAAACCTTTCGTTGCGAACAGGACTAAAGTTATCGCAGCAACAATGAAACCAAGCTGCTGGCGATATGTTAAGTCGGAGGATAATCCGGCAGATGCAGCCAGTAGAGGCATCTCAGCATCACAACTGAAAAGTCAAACCCTGTGGTGGCATGGACCGCAGTCATTGGGAACGTTTGATGAAAAATTAGAAGCAAAGCAAAGCATTTATACCACGGATCAAGAAATAAAGGCAAAATCAACACCAAGCAAGGTGAATGCCGCTCAAATAGATAGCAAGAAAAGCATCATATTACAATTGTTACTTAAATTCAGCTCACTTAATAAAATAACTAAAATATTAGCATGGCTTTTACGAGCCATCAAAACGATACAATTTAAGCAGATTCCAGTCACGTTAGGTAAACATAGCGGTTTGCCTGAGTTTCTTACCTTGCTTGAATTACGGAAAGCAAAGTTACTAATTATAAAATATGTACAAAGAACTGAGTTTGCAGAGGAAATCATGTCATTACGAAAAAATAATAAATTGAGTAGCAGAAGTAATATACTAAAATTAAATCCTTTCCTTGACAACGAGGGGATTTTACGAGTGGGAGGCCGTTTAACCAAAGCAAACATGAGCATGGAAATGAAGCATCCAGCCATATTACCGTACAGCAGTCGGCTTACTACTCTAATAATTCAGCAAGCTCATCAGCTCACCTTTCATGGTGGACCGCGATTAACTTTATTTAATCTTAGGCAGAGATACTGGATAATCGCTGGAAACAAAGCAGTAAGGAAAGAAGTGCGAAACTGTGTCACCTGTAGAAAACATGAGCCCAAACTGCAGCATCAATTGATGGGAGAGTTACCCGAAGCCAGAAGCAACCCCGCCCCGCCATTCTATCACACCGGAGTGGATTATACAGGTTTCGTAGAGGTAAAAAGCAACAAGGGGCGCGGAATTAAGACCACAAAAGGATATATTGCGTTGTTTATTTGTCTAGCGACTAAAGCTGTACATTTAGAACTTGTATCCGACCTAAGCAGTACTGGGTTCTTAGCAGCATTACGGCGGATGGCCGCCAGAAGAGGGGCGCCACGCCATCTTTATAGCGATAACGGGACGAATTTCGTAGGTGCAAATAGAATGCTACAGGAAAGCTATCACGATTTCGAAAACGTATATGATCGTAACTTTTTCGCAGAGCTAACAGATTTAAATATAGAATGGCACTTTAACGCGCCATCTTGGCCAAGTGCGGGAGGTCTATGGGAACGAGCCATTAGAAGCTTAAAATATCACCTCAAGCGAGTAATTGGAGAGCAGAAGTTGACTTTCGAAGAGTTCAGCACAATATTAGCACAGATAGAGGCTTGTCTGAACTCCAGACCTTTGTGTGCCTTGTCTGAAGATATCGAAGATTTAAACGTACTTACTCCAGCGCATTTCTTGACCGGGAGGTCTGGAACTGTCATAATCGAAACGGAAACAGATGCTCGAACTAGATGGCATTTATCAGCTAATATAGTAAATGACATATGGAAGAAATGGAGATCGGAATACCTAACGCAGTTATCTGTAAGAAGCAAATGGCGAAGCACTGAGCAAAATATCAACATCGATGATTTAGTGACCATCCAGGATGACAATTTGCCACCTGGAAAATGGATGATGGGAAGAGTAGTAGAAACTCACCCTGGTCAAGATGGATTAGTTCGGGTAGTAACATTAAAAACAAAAAGCGGAATACTTAAAAGGCCGGTTGTGAAACTCTCAATCTTGCCGATATCGCCTGCTTCAAGCAAAATGAAAGACGATAGAAAGGTTAATCAAGAAATCAACATCAGCTTAAAGGAACCTGACGAGCGGAAACCAAGCAATAGAATCAAATCTAAGTTTGTATCAGTAGTAGTGTCGTTAATCTTTTTTATGTCATTGATAACATCATCTCGCGCAGCTTTTAACATATCAGCGTTGCCAAACAAAAATTCACTGTATTTCGAGACAGTGGGCAATATGCAAGTTATTCGAGATAAATGGAATCTTATTATTTACTATGACATGAGCCCTTACTGGGAAGGGAATACAGCAGCCACTAAGTTTTTGGATTATTTACAAAGACTCTGCGCATCCCTAAACGATACTAGCCAATGTAATATGATAACGCTTCAATTAAATCACGACTATAAAGAAATACAACACTACAATCAACTTATGATTAATCAGCACTTTGACGCGCGCGCCAGACAGCGTCGCGGTCTCATTAATAGTATCGGTTACGTGGCCAATAGCCTGTTCGGAGTATTAGACGAACGATTCGCCGAACAGTACAAGAAAGATATACAGCTTGTAAAACAAAACGAGCATCATCATGGTAACTTGTTAAGAAATCAGACATCCATCATCGAAGCTGAATATAACTAAACTATCCAATTACAACATAAAACTATAAACAAGCGCTTGAATCAATTAAATAATGCAGCCTTTGTTATTAAACAAGAAGTATCTGCCAATACTAACTCACCAGATTACACTCTGTCTACGCATGACATTCATCAGTACACTATTTGTTACTGCCTGCTGGGTGTAGCCGTTTTGGTGGCAGCGTACTTCATATGGAGGAGGTGTCGAGCAGTTTCTTCAGTGGAACTATACCAAAGTGTAGCAAATAGTGTTGTGTTTTCGCGAAAGCAGAGTACGGCTGACCGTCAGCCAAGTGAAGTGAAGATAACAAGTGCGAACACTGTTTGTAAACGGGACATAGCTACGTCACCTATTTCTAAAACGTGTCGCTTTAGATTAGAAGACGTGTAACATTTTTGTATCTTTTTGGCCCGGGAGCATGTACGGTGAAACCATACAGTAATAATAATGCACTAATGCTTATTCGTGCATTTTACCATATTTCACTAATTGATATTAGTAGAGCATTCAGTACTCGATTAGCGGTCATCGCGTGTGCTCCCTCGCTCCTTTGTATTACTAAACCTTTGGTCCGCATAATATATTTAATTTCACTTTATAAGCAGCAGTATCATTTAGCCATCTTCCTAACTTTCACATTTGGTTTGGGCACCTAGTGAGGCGCGTGATGCGGCGCCTTGTTGATCCTAGTAAACGATTGGCTCAGGGTTTACTTAGACTTCTATTTTCATGGGCTAAATGGCAAGGTTAATTGGGATTGGCATTTCCAAGTAATAAGGATTACGGTCAGTTATTAGGGCTGTTTTTTTAGTGTCATTAGAAGAATATTTTTACCAAAAGGTAGTGTTGATGAATACATGGTAAAATACAATATATTTTATTTTGGTCGGTATTGAGGATAAGTCTGAGAGAATAAGTGTAGAAGCAACACAATTTACAGAATCTGACAAATTATTAGTTTATTTTAGAAACATAAGAATGACAAAGTAGTTAGACAGGTCTAAACCATACCTGCGAACAGAAAACGCTGAAAGTAAAAAAATACGAATAAAATAACAAATGTGAGTATAAATTATATAGCAGATGCATGACGTGGTTGTGGCAAGAAAGTTATACAAAAAAAAAAAACAACTGCCATAAACCGGGTACAGTAGAAAGCCTCGTTCAAGCAAAATTTGGTCTTAATCTGAGTGAGCAACTTACATGAATTATTACAGTTTAACTTGCCAGGTGATATAGAAATCATAGCCCTCTAATTTACAAAATAAAGTTTTGATTAAGCTAGAAAAACAGTAAAATTCGTTCAGGGTGACCTAGTCAGAGTAGAAAGAGATGTCCCTTCCTGCGTTCAGAGTCGGAAGCTTGTTCCAAAACTTCGTGGTCCTATCGCATATTAACAGATAATGATAGGTATATCATTGAAGATAGTCCTTTATCTCGAAAAGGTAATCGTCATTTTACCGGCACTTTTTCAGTAGACAAGATCCACACATGGTTAGTATTTGATAGAACCAATAATGAATCTGATAATGACTCTAATAAAAGTCTGAGAATGCTGATGAAAGCTAACCTTCTTAGCTAATTTAAGAATTTACCTGTTTGATTTGTTGCAAAATATTTATGCATGTTGTTCTTAATAGTTTTTTTTCCAGTGAAATAATAGTTATTTAGTTATGTTGTCAAACCACTGAAAATATGTAGAGGTTTCAGTGGAATGACTAGACAGTACTGAAGACATGAAGGGGCTTCAGTATTGTAGTGTGACATCTTGAGGCAAAAACATGAAGGGGTTTTGTCCTCGGGTGTTTACTCATAATATGAGATATTTGAAATAATAGTAATTTAGTTATGTTGTCAAACCACTGAACATATGTAGAGGTTTCAGTGGAATGACTAGACAGTACTGAAGACATGAAGGGGCTTCAGTATTGTAGTGTGACATCTTGAGGCAAAAACATGAAGGGGTTTTGTCCTCGGGTGTTTACTCATAATATGAGATATTTGATGTAGATATTAGAGGCTACAATCAAATAAAATAGTTTTGAGGCGAAAACATGAAGGGGTTTCGTCCTCGCTTTATTATTTAAATGATATGTTTGATGTAGATATGTAGAGGCTACAATCAAATAAAATAGTTTTGAGGCGAAAACATGAAGAGGTTTCGTCCTCGCTTTATTATTTAAATGATATGTTTGATGTAGATATGTAGAGGCTACAATCAAATAAAATAGTTTTGAGGCGAAAACATGAAGAGGTTTCGTCCTCGCTTTATTATTTAAATGATATGTTTGATGTAGATATGTAGAGGCTACAATCAAATAAAATAGTTTTGAGGCAAAAACATGAAGAGGTTTCGTCCTCGCTTTATTATTTAAATGATATGTTTGATGTAGATATGTAGAGGCTACAATCAAATAAAATAGTTTTGAGGCGAAAACATGAAGAGGTTTCGTCCTCGCTTTATTATTTAAATGATATGTTTGATGTAGATATGTAGAGGCTACAATCAAATAAAATAGTTTTGAGGCGAAAACATGAAGGGGTTTCGTCCTAAAATGATAACTTATTTGATAGACACTGCAACAAATATTATATTAATTTAAAATTAATATCTAATTATTATTTAAATATGATTTTTTTTCTCTGAATTTTTATTAAAATAAAAAAAAATCGTTTAATTCAGACTATTTAAATGTCCATATTTTGTTAGTATTACATTATCATAAAATCTTATTATATGCAATATATTAAGATTATTTGATGTTTCAATATTTTATGATAAATTATTGTCTTCACGAGACGTGAATATGTCAGGAAAGGCCGACTGTTAGCCCGTTACTAATTTGTGGGATTGTTTGACTAAAGCGGTGCACTGAATGATTTGTCTCATATACATTTATTTGCAGGTTGTAACCATGTTCCAAAGAGAAGTGACATTGGTAGTTGTTAAACTGACTTTTGTCGGTGGACGGCGCGCGGCGGGTCGATGTCAACGTGGGCGGTCGCGGAGTGAACACGTGTATCAGTTTTAAGAGTGTTTATTCAAGTAGATGTAAAAGGTGATTTAGTGAGAACGTAATAAAAGACATGAAAGTGTGAAAGATTGTTTTAATTTTCTGAATCGTTAATACAATGGTGTTTTAAGTTTATGATGATGTCGCCCAAGTGGCACCGCAACCTAGTTGGCCGCTAAGTCGTCGGCTTAATCGGCAAAAGCCGTTACGAGCGTTCCCTCCTCGGGTTTCTCTTCGTTTCACCGTGGCCCGTGGATGACCGAGCCACGGCTACTGAGCCCACCCGCCTTGACAATGCGGGTACCCACTGGGGGGTAATGTACCTACCCACCATTATTTTTTCCGATTGTTGACAAGCGTATTCTAGTGTCCCTATAACTGGCTTAACCGGATATTATGTTAAGAGAGCAGTGGTGGCCCAGTGGTATCGGCCGCGACTTAACCAATCAATCATTTATATGCAATAATTATTGGTACAGTGTGTGTGTGTTGTGTACAAGTTATATAGGTCGTGGGTTTGAGCCCAGGTAGGCGCTTTACTTTGTGTAAATTATTTTACCACCACTGCTCTCAAAACAGTAAAGGAAAACATCGTGAGGAAACCGGCATGTCTTAGAACCAAAAGGAGACGGATACGCTTTCATACAATTTTGGGCCTGGATGTAAAAAGATGAAATTGGTGTCAATTGATAGCTACTATATTATCAAACATTCACTGAAAATTTTGCAGATTTTGACAATCTGAGAGCCGAGATAAAAGAGATTAATGAAAAGTGAGGTTACGTTACAATCTACTCGTTTACATAACAGCCGATTTTTGAACTGCGATTGTTTTTTAACCGACTTACCAAGAAGGAGCCTCCTCTTTCTTGGTAAGTCGGTTAAAAAACAATCGATTACTATGTTAGATTTTATTTTCTTGTTTTTTTTTTGTTTGTGTTCTACGGTATCTCCGTCAATTATGGACCGATTTTGAAAATTCTTTTTTTGTTTGAAAGAATATGTTCAGAAATTGGTTCCATTTTAATTTGGTGAAGATCTGATGAAGAACTTCGGAGATATACAACAGAAATCTTCAATAAATAACGGCAAATCTATCAAGAATGCTGCAATCGCATGTCTGTTTATTGTTTATACAATTTCATAACATAACATCACGCCAGTACGCTCGAAAGGTGTACGCAGATCTCTCATTTCACCGGATATGTTCAAGTTCAAAGGCGACATACTAAACAACTTGCCTATTAGGTAGGTAAAACTAAAAAGGGAAAATAAAAACCTTTACTGCATTGGTACCTACGAAAACCACCAACTTCCAAAAATAAACTTACTTTTCACTTTGTAGTTTTTTATTTGGAAGTCGGTAGTATTTTTTAGTAAAAAAGTTTTTTTATTACAGCGACTAGTCGCTATGCCACAATTTACACAACCATCCATGGTGTCAATATCCAATCGGTAGGCCGTTCGTAGAATCCAAAATAACAAATCCAAGTTCAACGTTAAAGCGGGGTTCTCAGTGTCCGGTATGGTAGCAAGGCAAGGGTCGTACAAGAAGGAAAATCAGAAGTCCGTAGAATGAAAGCAGCAGGGATCGAGGAAAATATCAAGAAAACTATGGGGAGAAACACATTCAAAATGCACACGCACTAGACGATACGAAACGAGTAAGTATCAGCATAGACCAGTGTTTTTCAACCTGTGGGTCGCGACCTCTTGCGACCCGCAAGAGGTCACGAAAACTACCTCAGTAAAAAAACAATAAGGCCAAACACGACTAGGATACATTGTTTTGTTTCGGAGTTCCAGTGCCTACCTTCCCGCATCATCATCTGATCAGTTCAATGGTACCATTATCACCATTACCATTTATGTATGAGTAGGAATATGCTTCATCATAGTCGGTTATTCGAGATATCTTATACTCGTGACGTAATAAGGGTTTATCATTAAGAAGTTCCAGTGGCCATCTATGGTCTTCTTCATCAGTTCCACTTCACAAAATGATTAATTCTGAGCGCAAATGACTGTATTGTTGATGCAAAATATATAATACCAATGCTATATATGCTATATATGCTATGCCTATAACATTTGAGGAGTTCCCTTGATTTCCATGGGATCCCATTAGATTCTGACTTAGTGTCAAAGGTATAACATCGGGAGTATACCCTTTCAAACCCAAAAAGATTTTTCAAAATCGTTCCACAATCGGCGGAGTAATTGTGGAACAAACATACAAAAATAAAAAATACATACAGTCGAATTGAGAACCTCATCATTTTTGAAGTCGGTTGAAAAAAACCAAAAAGTTCGTGAAATATTTTTTTATATTATGGGGGTCGTGTCATGAAAAAGGTTGAAAAACACTGCAAACGGCATAGACTATACCTACAGAGTGTCATGTCATACATGTCAACGTCAAGTCAGAGTTAGCACAGACTAAAAATACAATAATCGATTAGTAAATGTGAATCGATTTATCTTAATTATGTAGATATTTAATTGGTTTAAACTGTTTAATACGTTAATTCTAATATATTTAATTATTTTAATTGAATAAATCATCTGGTGAAAGCATTTTCTTAAATAGTATGAACTCTGTCACGTTAATCGATTATAATTTAATTGATATTCGATTTACTTCGTAGCCTTAACTTAATTTTTGGATTACTCATTTTACAGATTGTGAATTAAGCTGATTTTTCACATTTTGAATTAGAAAAATATAACCCTTTTTTAAACCATACCTCAATTTATTACATTCAGGCCCAGAAATCCCCTTCTCCTTTCGAAGACATGTCATCCACCAACCCGCATTGGGCCCGCGTGGTGGATTACGGCCCATTCCCTCTTACAGAGAGGAGGCCTGTGTCCCAGCAGTGGGAACATTAATAGGCTGATGATGTCTGATGTGTGATGTGATATTAAGAGTATTCTACTGTACCTAATGTTCTTATAACCGCGCTTAGAAATTTAACTGGAATTACACTGCTATACATATAACGCAAAATTCATACTCATAAAAGCATATCAGCTTCGGAATTCAGTAAGAGATGTGTTCTGTTAGCACAAGAATGAAAATAAAACGTAGTTTTATCGTCTATTAACTATTTTACGAGCTCACTAGTGCTGCACTGATGCTTATCATGGAAATGGCTTCCCTGTGTCTGGGGACCGTCCGGTGACTTTTTGTACATTGGCTTTTGCCTCAAAATAAGAACATAAGCAGGAACAAACCAGATTCGGTAAAAAAATAAATTCATAGTTTAAAAAAAAATACCGGCAAGTACGAGTCAGACTCGCGCACCGAGGGTTCCGTACAAACCTGTAGTTATAGTTATAGTTCACCCAGAACTACAATCGAGTCATAGTTAGGGTATTTTTATTGCAAAATGAAATCCATAACATGACAATATGAAAAGCTGGAGGAGCATCAATTAAAGACAAAGGTCTCTTTATCGTTTCAGTAATCCTTTATTTTATATTAACACATATTATTTACTTTATAATACACTAGCCTTGCAGTCGCCTTGCAAAAGTCAGCTGATGAATGATGGCAAGTTTTATTATCAAATTTATTTATTTACAAAGTTTTTAAGCACTGTGCTGGACGTAGCGTGATCACTGGCCCCGAGAAAAGAAGGGCGTAAACCTTCTGGCCATTGCCGCTGAACGCCCCGATCACACACGAAATAAGGTTCTTGGATGCCTGGCTGCAGCAGCGACGTAAGGTTGCAAATCGACTCGAACGATTCAACAATGTGTTGGCTGTACCCGAGTTACTTCCAGGTTCTGGGTTCCCTTCTTCTGGATCAGCACTCCTGGAGTCCAGGTCCCGAGGTTCAGCTCGACAGGATCGAAAAGGGGTGTCTTCATTGGGGTTCAAGTCGACGAATTAAATGAAACACTAAGTTATTCAGTACACGGCACGATTCTAGGGCTCTCAAGAATTACTGAGACTCGATTCTATATAAGAATTACTTCTTATTTACTAAGACAAGTACAAGCGACTAGCTTTGGATGACTACAAATTCTAATTTTGGACCGGGGTAGCTATATACCCTCGGTCCGTGCCATTATTGAGAGCCCCGCAAATTCTCGCCGAAAATAATTTTTATTATTGTAAAAAACCCTTATCAACATTTGGTAATAGGGTTACGGCACCCCTTCCACGGTGCTATCAATAGCTGGATTTCTTCGTACTGTAACACAGTAACGCCCCCTATCTCTGTATCTAATCCATATACCTAATTTCCAGGTATTGATAGCTTCCCTAGACTAATTCTATAAAATAAAGGGACAATTTCCTTTATTTTCCGGTTAAAATCTTAATAGCTTCTAACCTAGCCTAAGGATATCTATAGGTTGGGTTGACCTGCTGGTGCCAATAGCAGGCTGTCTGTTGACGTCCAGAAAAAGCTTATTTTCGGGATTTTTCTATGGGATATCATCCCTTATGTACTGAATCTATAAAATCCTAAGTAATTTTACCGACTTAAGGATTATCTACTTAGGCTAACCAGACAATCACCGCCTATTATGGGGATTCTGGTAGCCGATAGACCACACTTTACATTCTTAGTGTTTATATAAGTCTATCCAGGCTATATGCACATAAGGTGCCTCGATAAGTACTAAATCGATAGCTGGTCACTTTCTTTGCGCCCAGCTATCGGAGAAACTATTTACAAAAAACTAATAACTTTGGGACGACACGATAGCGCGTTTATCGGGCTATCGGGAGGTCCCCCAGAATTCCTTATTTTTGGAATTCCCAGGGGTGTATAGTCCCGGGGAATGCCAAAAACGGACTAAAAATTACATTTCCAGAAACCTATTTTATGGAATTGTACTTAAACTACTTGAGCGAAAATCGCTCCAAAGTGATGACTTGGTAGCTAGTCCAGCAAGCCATCCGAAAGTACTTACACCATAAGTACATCTATTCCCTTCATGGAGTTATTCCACCTGAAGGGTCTACAAATTTCAACGTTTTACGTTGTTTACGTTTTTCTTTGCTGTTCATCTCGCTGACTATCCAAGCGATTCTTCCCATCTAGAAACCGCCTGGAAGCCCTTTCGACAAGCTTTCCAATGGTAGTACTTTTACCAGTACACCTATATGTTTTCTAGGTACTTAGGGCACCTAAAACTGTAAGCCTTTGCCGAAAACCAGATAAACAGCATGTTTATACTATATACCGACTTGATATCTCAAGTAAATGGGCTTTATATCAAAGACCACGCTAACTATGAGGTGTATATAGGTTTACCGTCTCGGTCTAGGTCCCCTATATACCCTAAAATGACCTAAATCCATATTTTTGGTGTTTGAGATATCAAGTCGATATTCACTTCTATATAGCGGAAATTATGTGGTTTTCACATAGTTTCATCATTATGCACCGATTTCATGTCTAGTACATAGGATAAGCCCTTAAAAACATGATTTTAATTACTATAATTTTGTATTGACTTTTGTTCCCAAACTCCACGAGTATAAATAAAACGTGCCGCCACCTCGTGGCTCATTTGGAACTAAATCTTCGTCGAGTAATGACGTATCGTACGACAGGAATTTACGATTTTCACTATGATAAACTCTTATCAGTATGTTTTCTAATGCTTTTACTTTATTAATGGTGAACTATTGAACCCTATAACATACTGACAAATACTAAAAACATTATACTACTACCTTAAAAATGCAGGTAAAAATTTTAGTATAAATATAGACGTGCCTCTAAAAATTATTTTAGTATTAGATGGCGCGCCGGGGTGAGCAGACATGTCTACACATACATACTTTATTTTTATAAACCATTTAGTATGGTTGGTGACGCTTCGTCGCGAACAAGCACTATTTAGAAATGTGGTACAAAAATAATTAATTATTAAATTTGAACCAGATTTGTAAATGGTGAATGAAAAAGGTATGAATAGTACCGCATTGAACATTGAAGTTCGAAAAAACGTTATCTATAGTTGTACTACTTCGTGTACTCGTAGTGCTAGTGTTTATTAACGGAAACATGTTTATGGATGAAAAATATGTGGAAATTCCATTTTGGGTATTAGATCTAAAATCGATATTGAAGTCTCCCACAACAATCAGAAGAGAACATGAAGTTATCCTATTGAGGTTGCTGTCTTATATTGTTGTATTTATGCATTCTATTGGAACATTAAATTGGATCGCATACACCCACATGTAAACAGAGGAATCGTTACTTGCCCCACTGGTTCACAAAATCACTTATTCGTTTATTTAGAAATAAGACTTATGCATGGATAAAGTGGAAGAAACGCGGAAATATATTTGAATATGAAAAAAAATTCCCTTCATAGAGCATGTTTCAGAAGAGAGGCTCATAAATGTTATAAAATAGACATGGAGTCAGTTGAAGATAACATTAATACCAATATCCTTCTGGACATACGTCTCCAACCGTAAAACCACAAATAAAATTCCTGACACAATACATTACAAACAAAATTTCGCCTATGATCCTACTACAACATGTAATTTATTCTCTAGTTTCTTTCACTCGGTGTATGAACCCTCCACATTTGATCTTGATTCATGGGAACCTCCGTCTGCTAGTGATGCTTATGATATAAAATTTATTCAAATTACACTTTTCCTTAGAAAGTATTCGTAAAGAATTAAAAATGCTGGATTCTACCAAAGGACCTGACCCGGACGGTATACCTGCGATATTTTTAAAAAATACCCATAATATATTATGCTATCCCTTATTTATAATATTTAACAAATGTATATCATGTGGTGTCTTTCCTGACGTGTGGAAACGCGCAAATATTGTACCGGTACACAAAAGTGGTTCTAAAAATGACGTGGAGACGTATCGTCCAATCTCAATATTGTCAGCATTCTCTAAGCTTTTTGAAAGGCTTGTTCATGTTGAGATTTACCCATTTGTTCTTCGTGTTCTGATAAAGGAGCAGCATGGTTTTGTCAAGGATAGATCTTGCATAAGCAATCTCTTAATATTTACATCACAACTTTTTGAAAATATGGACAATAGGCAACAAACTGATGCAGTATACACTGATTTTCAGAAGGCGTTTGACAAATTTGATCACAGACTACCATTGAATGCGATTTTATTAAGTAGCTTAATAAAATCGCATTCAATGGTATCAGAGGGGACCTCCTACGATGGTTTGTTTCTTATATAACTAATAGGACCCAGAAGGTGGTGATTGATGGCTTTGAGTCCAGCTGTATCCAAGTCACATCCCACAAGGTTCAATTCTAGGACCTCTATTATTTATTCTATTCATTAATGACATTAAAGATTGTTGCCAGAATTCAAAATTTCTCTTATACGCGGATGATTTAAAAGTTTATAAAAAAATTGCAAATGAACAAGACTGTATTGATTTTCAACAGGATCTTGACCGTTTTTCTGACTATTATTCTTCTAACAACTTCATCTTAGCCTGCCCAAATGTCATAGTATAACATTTACTAAAAAGAAAAATGTTATTAATTTTAATTATCGACTTGCTAATAGCAACAAAATTACTTGTCTTCGTGATCTTGGTGTGCAGTTGGACTCGAAACTTCATCTGGATAGTCATGTTGACCATATGGTTAATAGGGCATACCAGATGTATGGCTTTGTGATGAGAGCATCTAGAGAATTCCATCGACCCTCCACTTTCTTGCACTTGTACAGGTCCATAGTTAGACCACAATTAGAATACGCAGTACCTATCTGGAATCCCTATTATGCAAAGTATTGTGAAATTATAGAATTAGTTCAACGTAAGTACCTTCGAGCCATGGAGTATAGATGATTTCGGAAAAAAAAACGTCATATCAGTCGGTTTAAAAAAAATATGGTCTACTTACATTACAGTCAAGGCGCACGCTCCTTGAGACAATGACTCTATACAGTATATGCCGAAATAAATTAGATTTCCCCGACTTGGTGAACCGTTTGTGTCACCTGGTTCCTCGAACAGTGCAGGGGCGGGAGGTGCGCTCCAGGCAACTATTCGCTACTATCTCTTGCAAATCCAATGCTAGTGTGCGCTCACCACTACGCCGTCTAGTCGAAACATACAATAAACTATTTTGTGCAATTGACATATTATTTGTAAGCAGATGTACCTTTAGAACTAACATAATCAAAATTTTGAAGGATCAACAGTAGCTTCTAATGTTTCTACATAGTTATCCTGACTACAATAACGTTTGCTAATCAGTTTGTCATAAGTAGTAATGTGTGGAAAATGTAGTGGGTAGTATATTTGTTAAGTCGTATGTTTAAGACAATTTGTATATTTTTAGTATACTACTGTTTGTTTTCCCTATTATAATAAATAAATAATTGAACATTGTGGTGACCTATATACAGTTATCACTCTGACATTAAACATTTCTAAATGCAGGCATTCACAATGGCCGTTTGCTGCGCCTGGGTTATTTAAATAATATCTTATACATGATCCATCTGTCACGGCATCCTTAAGATTGCGACGTTCATACGCGATAGATCCCCAACCTGGATTTGGTTTAGATATAGCAGGACCATCTACTCTGCACACTGAGGTGTAGAGACACTTTTCAAAAGTGTCTCTACGACACCTCCAGGTATCAACTAACAATGCTGCATGGGAGGAATGAATAATAAGATCTATGATGACGTCTGAAAAATGTTTGCGCAATGATTGCACGTTATGAAATACAATTTGAACTGCATTATCTTCAGGCAAAAATTTAAAATATGGTACCAATTTGTTTTGGTTTAGTCTTTTCATTTCTATACTTACAGCACTCGATTTTAATATTTTAGAAGAAGGTTTAAATATACCTTAATTAAAAAAAAAAATGTGTTGAAACTAAAAATTTAAGGTTTTCGGAATTTCTCCTTTACATGTGCTATAAAACATTGCTTCATACCAAATTTCAAGATTCTAGGTCGACTGGAAGTACTCTTACGTTTTGATTCCCTTGCGAGTTTGAAAATATGCGGCTTAATTTGCTGTTTCCTTTGATTGCGTAGACATAGAAGTTTGATTTTATTACAACTTAAAGGTATTATAGACCTGAGTATTTGATATGAATTTTAATTTAATACCTCTACGCGTTCATGAGGAAATGGGTAGTAAGTTTAAAATTATTAAAAATATTTGCATTATATGATGTAACTAAAAATTTACAGTTTTTCCTTTATCTCGATCAAATTTTCGACACTCGCAAGGGAATCAAAACCTACAGGGTACTTTCCTCAGAATCTTGAAATTTGGTACGAAGCAACGTCTGCTATAAGATTAGATTTATTTGCGGAAATTTGCGTCATAAACGGCTGTATCTTTTGATTGCGTTGGCCTAGAAGTTTGTTCACAGCTTTAAGGGACAGTAGACTTGAGTATTTGATATAAATTTCAGCTTAATACCTCCACGCGTTTCTGAGAAAAATGGTCTTGACAGACAGACGGACGGACGGACAACAAAGTGATCCTATAAGGGTTCAGTTTTTTCCTTTCGAGGTACGGAACCCTAAAAACGAAAAAACACGCTTTAAAAGAAAACCAAACTAAAAAGATGAAAATAATTTTCAGTAACTTTAAATTAAGAAAAATGAGATTAAGAATGAAAAAGTTTATTTTATTGTAAACTAGCTGTTGCCCGCGGCTTCGCTCCCGAGGGCCACCCCACAGGACCCAATTAAAAAAATAGCCTATGTCACTCAGGAATAATGTAGCTTTCTATTGGTGAAAGAATTTTTCAAATCGGTCCAGTAGTTTTGGAGCCTATTCGGTACAAACAAACAAAACAATCTTTCCTCTTTATAATATTAGTATAGAAAAGCGTGGGGTGCTTTTTTAGGTATTTTCAAAATGACTCTACTTTTTCTAATACCTGTCAATAAAATATTATAAAAATTGACATCAAGCACCCCACGCTTTTACAATAAAATAGTTTTTTTTGTTAATCACACTATTCTTAATTACTACATCTATTACTACTATAATTACTATTAATTACTGGGCGCACGGTTGGCGCAGTGGTTGAGCGATTGACTTCTGCGTTGCGTTTCGCGGGTTAGATTCCCGAACGGAAAAAAAAAAATTGCATGACCTACGTGAGTTTATGTTTGTAAACGCACCCACGATACAGGAAGAAATTCCTAGTGTGTTTAAAAAAAAAAAAAATTGCATCTAATTTTTAGTTTGGTTTTCTATTAAAGCGGGTTTTTTGTTTAGTTTTAAACTAATTAATATTTTTACTTTTTAGTTAAATCACTATTCCAGAAGATCCTGGAAAGGATAATGGGACAAACTATTTAAATTATTGCATAGTCGTTGATTTTCGATAATTGTACAAAGTATCAAATTAATCCGACGTTTTGAAGGGGTTAAAAATCACGTCCAAAGATTCCGTTACATAGATACATATCGACCAAGCTAATAAAAACGTGTTAAAAAAGCAAGTTTGTTTATCTAAGAAATAATATTACCTACACTTTATCCAAACTTTAAATCAAATTAAAGACCTGACCTGATTTCAAAAGAGCCATCAAATAGTTATTGCCTCTAAAACAGCTATAAATAAACTCATTGTTGCCTCCCTATTGATAAATCTACTAACAGTTACTTACGAACGAATCGGGGCGAACAGTAACTAATGCCTTATATACCTTAATTCCCCGATCATTAGCAGCTCACATATATCACGTCCAAACCGCTTACAACGTTTTACGAAAAATGAAAATAACTAAGAATAACCGCTATTTTTCTCTTTCCCCTAACAAATGATACGGGGAAATAAAATTTATGAATCAATAAACACGGAATGGTCTTTGGATTCCGTATTCGCGTGACGCCCACTATGCGTTATACTTTTACGACGTCTCTTCAGAAACATTTGAACTCCAATATTTGACTAATACATCCATTCTGACCCTTATTTGATAGTCATAAGGGCGCTTTTCCCGAGCCTAAGCGTCGGAAACGGCTTGTGGTTGGAGTATCCAAGAATTCAGAACAGAGCCGAAATGTGCTAAGTTTTCCGTTAAAGCCATGTAAATGTCTAATATTTTGCATATTGATTTTGATAAAAAGTAGAACAAAATTGCCTCTTCCCCGCTCGAGTCGTACAAGTTTAGCGAGAGAAACATTTTCTTTAATGTTTCGTATGAGGGAGAGCACTATTGGTTTTTAATGCTAATAAAATTAAATGGCTCCGTGTATCGGTATATTTCTCAACTATATCACTGGGCACGAGCTCCTTTTATTAAAAGTATTGGAAAAGTAAAGAATAGAGAAAACTTTATGTATGAAATAAATGTAGTGTAAAAACTTGAATACAACACGCACGTAAAAACTTAATTACGCTTCCTCTAAAAATCGACCACAAAACGTCCATTAAAAACATGTATCAAAAATAAACTGCAGTGCACATTTCCCACTTGACATTAGCTTCCTGTTTACACACTATTTATTCCACTCATTTCCCGTTAATCATATAAAATTTGGCGAGCCTACTAGCTATGGTCCAAGATCCGGGATGCCCCAGACTTTACGCATATCTTTCTACACAAAATGTGTGGGATTGTGTAGTGTTAGTTAGCACTTTGAACGTACGCATTGGGGCCAAGGCGACGATCAATTTACAGGTGTTAAGGGTACGCAAAAAATAACTTTTCTTAAAGTTTAAATAATTCATAATTAAGTAATATGATGACTAGTAAATGTAATAGTCTTAGAGCTTGTCGCCATCACAGTACACACTACTCAATACCACACATTTTGTGTAAAAAGCAATGAGTAAAGTCTGGGATCTTGCTCTATAAGGTAGCACCGCCAGTTGCCGTCCTACTTCCATTCGCTCTTTGTTTTAAAATTCCCTCGCCGCGCCTGCCAAATGTGGCGTGGATTGAAAACGAGGTCGCGAGCCTTGTTAACGTTTTTTTTTTCGACAATTTAATATGGCTTCCTTTGCATTCAGATTTTTGTATATCCGTTGACGTTTTGATATTATGCCAACATTACGTTACGTGCCTCTCTCGCTTCTGTGACTGAAAAATGCCTCTTTGAAGTGTTTGTGGGATGATATTTTGAAATCTTATTATGAATGGGTGGTTTACATTCCTTATTCGTAAATTGTATATAAACAGCGTTAAGTAATTGTACAAAATAGCTATGAAAACTGTCTTACGTCAATGCGTAAGCAACTAATAGGAAAGCACATTTTTGTAGTTCATAAATTACGCATGAACCATGTAGAAAACACTTTTCCACTTTTCTTTTCTTTCCATGCACAGCAAAACTTTATTTACGCCCACATTATCGGCCTAAAACTACACAATTTAGACTCCCATAATCATGTGCACTCCTACTCCCATAACCCCGCCCATTCCCACTAATCTTATCCCATTCTTTTTCCAAGAAAACTACAGCAAAAGCGGCTACAGACTACGGAGATCCCCATAATCATTTGTCCTCTGCATACGTTAACGTAAGCTGTAGTTTCTCTCAACGATAAACTTCGGGCGGTATACCGAGATCTTTTTATAGTATGAGAACCTACTGAAAAAATCTGCAAGGTGTTTTGTTTTAGACAAAACTTGGTTTTATTATTGATTCTTAATAGTAGAATAGATTACTGCATGCATGGTTGCCTGGCCGCATCTAGCCGCAACTAGTCTTTCGTTTTTTATTTTAAATTTTCTTTCACTAAGAGCATCTCTCTCTCTTGTACCGTGGTAGCGTATGCAACATCATATAGCTCTCAACTAGCTGTCATTTGTGGGGTACCAGGGATTGCGGCTAACTCAGGGAATGCAACCTTATTTTGCCTATTTGCTACACCACTTTCTTTCAAATGACGTTGATGATAAATGGGGTAAACTATCAAAAATAAATTTCAATTGATTTAATTCAGGTAATCGCGGCTAAATATTTCCAGGCAACACTGCAGTAATATATTCTACTACTTCATGAAAACGTAAGTTGAATCAAAAACAAAAATACCAACAGATTTTTTCAGTGGGATCTTAGGCTATTACTCTGTGACAGTTTGGGGCTACACATCCCTTTGGAAATATGTTTATTTGATAAATTACTCGTATGCCGGGGGCTGAGAGGACAGCGGACACTGACATGCGTGAAACTAGGCATTGTTTTTAGAAGGACCACGAATAAATTGGCTTATGAATTTTGTAGCAAAGTGATATTCAATGAGCTTGTACGGTATAGTTGGGTCTGTTGGGATTCTTGTCGTGTCAAAGTTTATTTCGGATAAGTTACCTGAAGTTTCGTTGTATCGAAATGTCATTGTTGAACATATAACATAAAGCGAGCTGTCGCGATTGAATAAACTTACGGTAATGAAAATTATTGAAAGAGCAACTTTGCTTGTTCCTCAATTAGAGTTGAAATAAACATTGAGTCAAGGGACCGCCTCCCAGGAATCTCTTTCCTTAAATATTCATCGCACCGAAACTTATCTTAATCTTTTCCTCTTAAGTACATTAGCCACGCAAATCTATCCAACAAGGCCTCCAAAAAGTTGCAGAATTTATTCCAGAGTGTTGCCAACAAACAAAACGTCCCGAGTTAATTGGTAGGCGACGGCTGGGGAGGCTCGCCGACCAACTTCGTGGTACCTGCCGCCACAGTGTTACCGGCATTAATTCTAATTACGCACGCGGCGCGATCCACTTCTAAACTTGAGGAATAACTCCCGGGAACTATATATTAATTAAAATCTATCGGCAACTGTGACCAGGCGGCAGACAGGGTTGCGCCACTTTAATGAATTAATCAAACTCGCTTCGGTGATTTAGGGACGGCGTTTGTTCTGTGTGTGTTCTTTTGTGTTTTGTGTCATTAGGCATTTCGAAGTGTTATAAAATTACAATGCACATACTTACATCAGTAAAAGTGGATCGATTTTTATTACCAAAGTTCAATAGTGTATTCTTATTTAGAGTTCCAAGTAGGTATGTTTGATAACTTACTTTTGATTCTAGGATTAAATTGCATTTTAAAAATATCAAAACATAAAATAGCAAGTAAAATATAACAAAAAGACGTCATTCACTTATCAGCTTCAATCATAAAGCATTACTTTAATCAAGCAAACAAATGAATGATTACCGAAATGAAACTTATATCTGTTCAATTATCTGCAATTTAATATATCACAATAAATCCACAACATTATGGTAACCCTACACAAGGTAGCAGTACCAGTTGTCGGGCGTCTCGCTTCAAACTTAGCCCACATGAGGTATTAGGCGCAACTTTTATTAATTCTTATTGTCGCCGTCCGTGACGCCCGCTATTGTGTCCATTGTTCTCAGCAATAACTTCGCGGAGGGTGGCGGATAACTGGGCGTTTTGTCCAAAAGCTTTACGTTAGTTTTTCGTATTTTGCAACGTAAATGATGAAATATAGAAGTGAAATAAAATTTTGATGCATGTCGAAACGACCTTTGCAAGTATTTCCATGTCCAATCAATTTATGGATTTAATTCAAAGGATACCTAGCCATTATTTAATAAGATTTCCTCTAATGGCAGAAACTCGTTTGCTTAATATATACCTACATAAACTCATGCATTTTGCACATAGAAGTAGGCCTTATCCGTAACACATCCCCATTTATTTGAATTGTACATTGGCTCGAGAAATATATTTTTTGTACACATACATAAATAAACTCACGCCTTTATCCCATGACAGTAGGCAGAAAATACAGAATACCACCTGCTACGATCCGATTCGATTTTATATAATCGTACTAAAAATTATAAAAGCAAAAGTTTGGATGGATGGATGTATGTTTGTTACTCGAATCATGCCAAAATGACTCAACGAATCTGGATGAAATTTGGCACAGAGAAAGATTATAGTCTGGCATAGTACATTAGCTTTTGATCCCAGTATAACACTTTTCATGCGGGCGAAATCGCGGGCAGAAGCTACTCGTATCACTTAATATTATCTCCAGGGGGGTGACCATTAGCTCTTAGAGCGGTATCAATTTGAGATCGAATAAGGGACAGATGTATATGACTTGTATACATCTGTCACTTACTCGATCTCAAATTGATACCGCTCTAAGAGCTTATGGTCACCCCCCAGGTATTAGCATTATCTAGTTATTTTAGTTATCTGGCGTTGAATGATCAACTACCAAAATACAACTTAGTCTAATACAAACTGGCATACAGACAGTAACGTCTGGAAAGCTATCGAATTATTAGCAAAGTAACTATTAGGACGGCACAACTATTGGATTGTTCGTTAGCTTTGCGCTGAGTTGCGCCAACTTTGGCGCGACTATGACACTGTGTCAACATTTGCCTAGACAGGTTTGAAAATCACGGTGCCAGGCTTAGACGGGACAGAATTGGATCAGAAAGCCAGCAAAAATTAAACACTAGAATGTTCTGCAACAGAAAGTAAGTTTTTTTCTTTTGATTATGAAAACCACCGTAACTAATGATTTTTAAAGTCAAAGTCAAATACATTTATTCAACTAGGCCAATAAGCCGCACTTTTGAACGTCAAAATAAAATTAAAATTTACAAATAATAAAAGTTGATTGTACCGTGCATTTGGAAAAGTAGCTTGTTATGGGGAATAATGCACAAGAAACTCCATACTTAATCTTTTTAAAATAATAGGTGTTTTACAATATTTACATAAGTATATGCATTAACAAATTCATATATATGAGGACGATGCACTCAGAATAGCAATACACACTATACTACGTACAGGTATGAAATATTAAAAGCATTAACAGGTAAATTCATTAGTTTGATAAATAGGAACATGGTTTTCACATACTTATTTATGTGTAGATGTTAATGGTGAGAAATCTTCCGGGTTACCAGTTCAGTTAGGTGTACCTCAAGACTCAATACTGGGTGCATTCTTGTTCTTAGTGTATATCAATGACTTACCGTTATTTTTAAAGGGAATCTGTGAATTTGTACTATTTGCAGATGATACCTCTCTTATTTTTAAAGTTGACAGGAATAGACATGATTTTGACGATGTAAACAGTGCACTCTCAATGGTTACGGATTGGTTTACAACAAATAACTTAGTTCTCAATTCCAAGAAAACGAAATGTATAAAATTCGCTTTACCGAATGTTAGAAATCTAGGACCCAACATCGTGTTAGATAAAGAGGTGCTTGAAACTGTGGGCTCGGCAGTTTTTCTGGGCATAACAGTAGATGCCAAACTTCAGTGGGGCCCACATATTTCAAGTCTAGCGGGAAGGCTTAGCTCGGCCGCCTACGCTGTCAGGAAAGTAAGACAATACACTGACGTTGATACTGCTCGATTAGTCTATTTTAGTTATTTCCATAGCGTTATGTCCTATGGCATTCTGCTATGGAGCAAAGCCGCTGACATTCAAAATATATTTGTTCTTCAAAAACGAGCAGTTCGAGCAATTTACCAGCTAGGTGCCAGAGTTTCTATAAGAGATTTTTTTAAAGATATTGGTATTCTCACAGTGGCATCACAATTCACCTTCGCCAATATCTTATATATTAGACAAAATATACACTTTTACACTAAATATTCACAATATTAACACCAGAAATAAGGACAAATTACGAGCTCCTTTTCAACGGCTTCATAAGGTTCATAACTCATTTGTTGGGCTTGGTATAACCTTTTATAACAAGCTACCCTCTGCTCTTCTAGATTTGCCTTTTAATGCGTTTAAAGTTAAAGTAAAATCAAACCTTTGTTCAAAGGAATACTATTCTATTAACGACTACTTAAACGAAAAACCCGCCTGCTTAAAAAGCTGTAAACAAGAAAAATTCATCCTGTGCAGTCGGAGGATCAGGGGGTCAGCCAGTTTACGAATATGTATCCTCCGACTGCACAGCATGAATTATTCTTGTTTACAGCTTTTTAAGCAGGCGGGTTTTTGATTTTTAAATTAACTTTTTTTATTTACAACTTTTTAGTTTTTTTAGTTGAGGAGCTCGTGGCTAAATAATAACCGCTGCACGGGTCGATCTTCAAGGTTAAGCAACGCTTGACGAGGTCGGTCCGTGGATGGGTGACCATTTCAACATACCGAGTTTCCTCCGTGCCTCGGAAAGCACGTTAAGCCGTTGGTCCCGGCTGTCATTTGAAGATCTTTGACAGTCGTTACGGTTAGTCAGAAGCTTGAGATCTGACACCAGTCTTGCCAAGATGTACCGTGTTACCCAGTTACTGGGTTGTGGAGGTCAGATAGGCAGTCGCTCCATGTAAAACACTGGCGCTTAGCTGAATCCGGTAAGACTGGAAGCCGACCCCAATATAGTTGGAAAAAGGCTAGGCAGATGATGAGATGATTTACAACTTTTTAGTTATCATTTTTTTTATCGAATGACTTTTAAACATATAATTAGTTTATATTTTTGTAATCTCCTCTAAAAACCCTTCATTTTGATACCCCACTTTATGGGTATGGCAGAAAAAAAAATTGTAACCCCCACAATATGGCGCCCAAAATCCGCCATGTTCCTTTTTTTTAACGGCTCTTATTTAAGAACACTTGGGCGGTAAATACCTATCTAACGATGTCTTAATTATAAAAATCCGCCAAGTAGTTTGAAAGATATGAGGTAATAAAGAATATTACATACATACAAACATACAAGATACGCGCGAAAAACATAACCCTTTCCTTGCAGCCGGGTAATGAAAATTGTTGGTCGCTGTGATTAACTCAAGACAATGTTTGTGTTCTTTCTCCAGAATTAGCTTACCTACTGACAGGTTATATGAGTTAAACAATTGTTTTTTTTTATTTTGACAGTATAAGTCAATTTATTTTAATTTAACTGTCATATTATTGACATAATCGACTCACTACAATGTTTTGTAGCTCACAATGAGTTGTATTGCAATATGTGGTTAGCTAGCGACCTCGACAGTGGATCATATATTATTCTTGCCTAACTTTTGATTTATTTTTTACTTCGACGGTCCTAGTTTATCATAATTATGTGACTTCGAGTTACAGCTGTATTAGCTATATGTAGGCGGGCACGCCCTTTATGCCTGGAGGTTTTATAATTCGGGTACTAAGTTCCGTTTACGTTTTTATTTTTAGTTTTTATTTTCGCTTGAGTTTAGATTTCGATGTTTTTGTTGGTATATTGGCGTGTGCTAGCTGTCATTATGGCAAATATATTTTATTTTTTGTGTTGAGTAATGTAAATTATTTGCATACTATTGTATAGAATCAAGTTTTAGTTTTTTTTCTAACTGAACAGACAGCTGTGCTGCTGGGGGTTTGTTGCGCCACTTCTTCCCAGCAAAAGCAAGGAAGTGGTGAAGGGCGGGCGTTTTTAGGGGACTGTCTTATGTAATTTTGACGTTCGGAAAGTGCTGATTCTCAGCCTAGTTTGAATAAATGACTTTTGAATTTGAATTTACAAATACTGCAAACATAGGTAAAATACCTAATTCAACAACAACGGAACAGTGTGAGAGTCAATTTCTTAAAAATAAATAAAAAAATGAATACAATAACTATGAATATAAATTAACAAATTTGATTTTGTCTACACTAAAGATTGCTCTATGGAGCAGGACCAGCATGTTTCCAAGCATTTTCTTGAATATAATCATCTAATTTGTAGTATGCTTGTTTACAAAGTGTGCTTTTAACTAAAGTTGTAAATTTACTTTCATTTAGTTTTATTAAAGCACAAGGTATTTTGTTATAGAATTTAACACAGTACCCCGTGAAAGATGAGTGTATTTTAGCTAGTCTATAAGATGGTTGATCTAACTTATCTTTCTTATCGTTCTTTCGAATATACCAATAGGGATGATGGCGGGGTACGAAACAGCAAATTCTATTTAGTCGGCCGATTAAATACTCAAAAAATATTGGACACGTATTTTTTGCTTTTCAAATCAATAAAAATTCACCAAGATAAAGCGCATCAAAGTTTAGGAGTGGGGGCTTGTGACGTCACTTCTATGTAAAAAGTGTACCAAGGCATGACGTCATGCGATATTTTAACGCACTGTATCGTTATACTTTTTAGTTAACGTAACAAAAGAAAAATACGTGCCCAATATTTTTTGGCAATCTAACTGACGGACAAGTGACGGACTATAAATATTTTTTTTAGTCATTGGGTTGATGATTTGTATTTTGTATATATTTTGATTCTAAGTAAGGGAATAAGCTCTGTTGAAGTAAGATTTCGGTCACAATCAAAGATGGTAATGGGGCGAGCTCACAGCGTGCTTGAGTGGGATTCAATGATGCAACGGAGGGCGCCGCAGAAAGTGTCGGCGCGAGCACCCACATGGAGGTTAAACGGGCCATACCAGGCCGGAGGAGTGCAACGAACTGCGTAAGTCTTCCAGTGCTGCAGCCAATGGTTGCAAAAAAACTTGTGTAGTTTTTAATCACTAACAGTCTTATTAATAAAAATGACGTATTACCAGCTTACTCTGAAGTTACTCTTGGACTAGCTAATCCCGGAGTAAGTAAGGATTAACATAGGCTTAGCAATATTATTAATAAGCATGGAATAACCCCGGAATAACTATTCATTTGTTACTCTTGGATTTACGCGTAAGCTATGGCAACCCAGTTCAATTTAAAAGTAAAAAGAGTGAACCAGTGAATGAAACCAAGAAATTTGATGACAGAAAAATTGGGCACACGGTTGGCGCAATGGTTGAGCGATTTACTGTTGCGCTGCGTGTCGCGGGTTCGATTCCCGCACGGAACAATTATTTGTATGGTGTTTGTGTATGTGAGTTTATATGTTTGTAAACACACCCACGATACAGGAGAAATTCCTAGTGTGGGGCACCGTTTTTTTTTTAAATAAATAAAATAAATAAATTCCTGAAATAGTGTTTCCTGTCTAGTCACAACGAACAAAATGTCAATCAAAAATAATAAATGTAGTCGCCATGGATACACTCTTAACCCAACCTTACTCCGACCTTAAACTAGCTAGCACCATGGAATAACTTTTAGTCCAAGACTACAGTCAGATTAGTATAGTCTCTCCTTATTCCGTGTTTATTAATACGGAAATTTGTTAGTACCAACCTAATGCTTGGAATAAAGTTAATCTTACCTTAGTCCACGTTTATTAATAAGACGGTAAGTGTATGACAAACGCCTCCGTCTACCCAAGGGCGGAAGACACCTAAGAAGATTCACAAACAAAAAAAATCGCTATGATTTGACGCTTAAAAGCAAGTTTAGTAATGCTGAAGTATCAACGTCCGGCTCGACCTATGCTACAGTTTCTCTTGGCAGGTGATTTTGTGTACTTCTTTATTATGGACCTTCTGAACGTAAGTTTCACTAGAGCCGTCTGGATGTTCAAGCGACAGGTTGCTTCTAGATGCGATAATTTCTGAAGGAAGGTTGGCTGACAATCTAATTGTGAGGAGCTTGTTGTTAAAAGACTACCGCGGAGAGCTTGCTCCTGACAGTCCTGACAGGGTTAAATGAAGGTTCAGATGGTAAAGAATTAAAGATTGAAGTTTAAACTTTACAAATTGTTAATACCTTTATGACATTTTAGCAGCGATAATAACTATGTATTCTAGAAACCTCGGTATTTCGCAAAACTCGTAACCTTTCGGTTGTGACGTTACAAAATGACGTCTTAAGCGACATCTACTAGAATATCTGGAAGCAACTTTAGTGCTCCAGAGTTACACAGAGATGGCACTGTTACTATATTAGGTTATGCATAATTAAATATCAATGTTATTTAAAAACTATTTAACAAAGGGATTTAAATTCACACAATTTTATAATTAGCAATAATTAGAAATATAATTATGTCATAGACTAGAGATGACAGTGATTAGCGAATTCTATTTTTGTCTATGGTGAGATCTTTCTCGAGGGTCGATAGGAGAGAGCAAGTATCTTTGGATCCTGCTACTATTGGAGGAAGAGAGGTTTTCCGCGACACTATTGATATCCTGACGCGAGGATGGAGATATTGCTTTATTATTATTTATTTCAAAATTTCAGACCATTTACAGTTAATTTCTTGTTAGTAACAAATACTTAAATAACTAGTGTTAGTAAAAGGTACCTTACAAATCAAATAAAAATTTACAAAATATTGCTATTTGATATTGATAGTCAATTGATTAAATTTAAAACCACAATTAATCAAAAATATGTATATAACAGATATAATATTTGAGAGGCATCAGTTCTGTTAGAATTTGATTGTGTCTGAATCTTTTGATGGGTTTTACATGAGTAATGTTGTTTCAGTTGAAGCTGAACCTGTCTGGCTGTTTAGCTAACCTACTTCCGTGTAAAGATTTGACGCTCTGGTGTCGTCACATGGTCACAATCGAAGTTGTTCCCGAGTTCAGGGACATTTGAGGTTAGACCTGACAAGCGTGCTGACATTTGGAAAGATCTAGATGTTAAGTGGCTCGCCACGTTTTAAGTATATGTACTTGTATGACTTTTTCTTAAGATAAACCTTGTAATGTGTAATGAAATATTTGTTTAATCGGATCTTTCCCTAGTAAAATATACCCTATAAAATTACTATAGACACGGTTGATCTGTCAAACGGATCTGACAATAGGGCCCCATCCACTAACGTTTATTTCTGCCAGAAACTATAATCCTTAAGGAATGAACGCAAGTGGATTTGCAAGAGTGAGAAAGAATGACGACATTAAAATACGGTTAATTAACGTAGATACGGTTAATTAAACGTGTGTATGGTGATCCAAGGATTATTTTTCCTGTCGGACTGGCGTGTCATAATAAAGTCAGGGGAAAGAATGTAGGATTGTGGTTAAGTTAGTAGCTTCAACGGTTTTATTTTAGCCCGTTGCGTTTCCAAACCGATACAAACCGTGCTTGTATAACAGGTCAAGTCAGAAGGAATGAACGTTAGTGGATGGGGCCCTAATGACAATCTCATCATTTTGAACTTTTTGACAATCACTAGCGGCTATTTTCATTTTACAACAACATGTGTACCTTAAGCAAGAAATTGTTATTGCTCTTAGTTTTATTGCCAGTGAATATCTATTTAAACTTAAAAAGACACAGAATATGGGTAGAAAAAAATACTAAAACAATCAAAATATCCCGCTTAAGAAGCGAACTAAAAAGAAGTAAACAAGATAAAAACAAAAAGTTCTCCTGTCTCAACTTAAATGGAATTGCATTGACATAACTTACCTTTGATTTCTGAATTAAAAATTTCAGTGTTTTTCAAGCTAGTGTTTTTTTCTGAATTCTGTCATTTTAACGTTAAAATATCCTAATTTAATGCCATAATTTGAGTAATTCTTAACTCCAAATTTTTAACTCAGTAACCGGCTCACAACGGTTTCCTAATCATGCAAGATATTCAAAGTTCTTACAAGAACTACTCAATAAAAACAAAAACAGTCGATCAATGGTAAATAGTGCGTTTCCCCGTCGATTACAGGCAATGTAGAACATTCCCATAGGCGGCCATATGTGAATAAAAACCGCGGGCCAAGTGTTTGCATAATGGAATATTCCGTAGCACTCAACAAATCATTTTATGGCGGGAGTCGGGCGGCGCGCCTAGTGCGGGGACGTGCGGCTTTATTTTATAGCAGACTTTTATTTTTGTACAACTAAATTGATCGTTTGTTAGTTTTGAAAGCTGGTTGTTAGTTAACAAAGAGTTCTGTGTTTCATTTGTGTCATGATGTCCTTAAAACATCTGTGAACTTGTTCCGATTGTGTATTCGTTCTTAAACGCGTTAACGTAAAGGTTAAGTTGTATTGAAACTGTATAAGCACCGTCTGGTGACAGTACGGGAAAACCTCAGTTTTCCGGATACAAATTGCGCGATCAAGTAAGGTAAAAAGAACTCGCACTACGGCCTCTGTTATTTAGTTAAGCGTACCTAAAGAAATTTTCGTTTGAAAAAAAATTACGAAGTGTATTCGAAATAACATCGCCTATTGTACTCCTTTAGTGATTTTTCTAAAAACCTTTTTTCATACAATTGTATAAGCCTGCCTACCCAGTCTGGTTTAGGCTGTGCATTATCTGAGTAAGAAATCCTCTTTAAGGAATCACTAGTTCATAATATGAATATCCATGTCAATAACATCTCTCGTCTCTCTCTCTTTTAGCATAAAAACGTTTCATTAACATGATTTTATTAGCTTGGTATGTATGTATCTATGTATCAATGTAACGGAATCTTTTCACCCCCTTCAAAACGTGGGATTGATTTGAAACTTTGTACAAGGACCGATGACAATGCAATAATTTAGTCAAAGTCAAATATATTTATTCAACTAGGCCAGTAAGCGGCACTTTTGAAAGCAATCAAAAATTAACAAATAATAAAAGTTATTTCTACCGTGCGCGTTTAAATAGTTTGTCCCATTAACCTTACCAAGATCTTCAGGATTAGCGACTTTTTAGTTCAATTTACCATTAAAGCGTGTGTTTTAGTTTTTATAACTACAATTTATTTGAATATGTCATTTCCCGCAATTCTTTATACAAAAAGCCAGTTAAGTGCAAGTACTCATATACATCTGAATGCGGTCCCGGCTGAGTTCACACAAACTGTACCGAGACTTGCTCGAAGCGCTTGATTTGCTTGTTTATACAATAAATACGCTTATACGTGCGGCTTTCAGCGGTATTGCGAGTTCTGATAGTTTGGAGTTTTAACTTTTAGTAGTACTGGATTGCGTTTAATAGCTGGTACGGTTGGTTTTATGGTGTCGTGTTGTGTGATATCTTGACTTGGATGCACACGATTTTATAGTTTTGCTTCTTACTCATTGCACTCTCACATTAGTGTATTATTGCAATGTTATATTTGACTAATAAAAACATTAATCATATTTACTTAGCTTCCTAATGGCCAGAACAGACAATCCAAGAGTGAACAATTTGGTGCAGGGAAGTGAGGAGACCCGACCCATAATAAAGGGGCCAGGGAAGAAAGAAGAATATAACTTAGCATCTGATGCAAAACAACTGATGGTTGTCAAATTGATCTTTGACTGATAAAGTTGACTAACCAGTTTGGAATGGCCGACTTTATGTGGCACAGTAATACCCATTATAGTGATCTATCTAAGAAGACTGCTCAACAACCATCCACCTACAGATAAAGCTTCGCTATCACACTACTTCGAATCAATTCGAAGTCGGCTAAATAGATTTACCTCCGATTCGGCTTTTATTCGAGTAATAAATCGAAAGCGCCCACCTCTAGCGAGGAAAGGGCGCTGCTTATGTATGAAGGGCACTGGTTATAAATGGCCGGGTTCGGCTGTTTTAAGCGAAAATCGAGCGAGTTTTTAGCCGACAGAGGGAAAGCGGTCAGTGTGATTTATGAAGTGGCGCAATCGTATCTTGTGAGAATCGGCGTGTTGACATCAGCTGTTGATATAAATGACGGTCGGGTAAACGGTTGTTGCACACTTTGGCGCGTTTTTCGGTGGAATTTTCTGCAATGTGTGAATTAGATCGTCATTTACAGGTGAAGTGAGCGTAGACATCAATGAGTACGGCATTTGCGACGAACACAAGTTTCGGCTATCACTATTCACTAGGCAGAATTTGTCACAGGCCGTAAATATCTATGAGTAAATGGTGAAATGCATCTCCTCACTTGGCAGCCCGTCTCTTGATATGCCCCGACTTGCACACAGTTTCTTGCAATGGTCACCGAGGCATAATGGAATTCTTTGGTAGACATGCTAGGTAGCCATTTATCTTATTGGGCTATGAAGAAAGCTACTAAAGTACCTAAAGCTTACTCACTTAGTTTATTGACACCAACCAAAGTTCAAAATCGTAAGGAGTATAATTATGTTTGTACAAAAAAACTTGAACCTTCCGTAAACTAATAATTACTATAACTCACAAAACATCCTTAGCAACAACTTCCAAAAATAAACAACTTCTTGACAAACTCGAAACATGGGATTAGCGTTAAATACTTAGCGAAACAATTTCGTCGGCTGCACCCGATTGATCCCGAGTCGACCCGAGTAATCCCAAAGTATTCTTGAACTTTTTAATTTGGCCAACCCTACACCGCAAACTTACCCGTTATGAGAGGTGAAAACTTTAGAATTAGTTACGTTACACGGGTTCATGCAGTTCTGTGAGTTCCGTACGATTTATTCCACATTTTTAATTAAAGTCGCACTGTGCAGTTGTTGGAAGGATTTCATTATAATGAATGTATTTGGACGCTTAGTTTTTAAATTTTTATTTAATGTCACAACTTTATGTAGCGAATGTTTGTGAAGCTGAATTTTTTATGCTCTTGAATTTTAATTTTGTGGCTTAATTATAAACTGCACCGTCTTGTACCATTTCTCTGCTTATTTTTAATTGTAATGTATGGTTTTAATTTCCAAATGGCTTAAAGTTTTTATTTTTTCTAAATAGAGAACATTTACTATTTATATCATCTGTATTCAGTACATTGGCATAACTAATTCTTTTTCGTTTTGTTCTATATCAGAAAGCGTACGGATTTTTCAGACTATTTTCATTTACTTTGCCCACAGCATTCATACATCTGTATATGTTTACCCTAGCGGCTTCACCCGCATGAAAAGTGCCATATCATCCCAAGGGAACATTAAAAGTAGCCTATGTGCTATTCCGGACTATAATATATCTCTGTGCCAAATTTCATCCCGATCCGTTCAGCCATTCTGGCGTGTTTGAGTAACAGACATACATCCATCCATCCATACTTTCGCAATTATAATATTAAGTAAGATAATTAATCATGTTGTTTGTTCAGAACGCAGTAGCTTTACCATTTTTTATGCTAGCTATCTCCTCCTTCCTACTTTCGTTAGCCCGCAGTTCTTCTTTCTAGTTTTGGCGATATTTACAACTACCCCCTTTATTATTTTGCTTTCTTTATCTTGCCATTGCTGTCCCACATCTGAAAGAAAGAAAAAAGCCGTCTCGAACCAGCCCTCATTAGTCATGATACTCCTCCAAATCATTCAGTATTTATTATGTTTTTTTTTTACAAATAAACTACAAAAAGACTTCAGAAACTACAACCAAGAAGTGCCAAAGATTATTCATACTTTCTTCAAAGTTTCCTTTGTGTTCACATCGATACATAGTTATTATCTTAGTTCACGAGATATTTGTTCTGTGCTTGAAAAGCTTTATGTAGCAGACAGCAAAGGGATTGAAAATACTTCACTTTGTACCAGTAAGTACGCTGGAATGTTATTACCATGTTTCAGCGCTTTTGTCGCTGTTTATTCGTAAATAGCTGTTTTTTGCATGTTTTTGTTTCATTCATTAATTTAAAATTAAATATAAAATATGGTTGTACACCTTTCACAATAACACAAGAATCTCTCTCATCTCTTTCAACAGTTCAGTTTATAAAGAGTTTTGTATTTATTATATGAGTATGCGTTAAAAACGTGTCTAAACTTACTTTAGTGCCAAATTTTCACAGGTTTTCAGGTGAAAGGATAGTATTACAAATACTCAACTACAAATGCTTTATTCGGAAATCGGAGGATAGTGTGGACGAATTTTTTTTTTTAACGTTTACATTTCAGTAAATTAGTTTGGAAACCTCAAATAACCTTTTTTTTTAAATAAAACTTTATCCCACACTAGGAATTTCTTCCTGTATCGTGGGTGCGTTTACAAACATATAAACTAACATACACAAACACCCAAAGCCGGAACAACTATCTGTAGGTCATACAAATATTAGAACCGTGCGGGAATCGAACCCATGACACGCAGCGCAGCAGCCAATCGCTTAACCACTGCGCCAACCGTGCGCCCTACCGTACCTATTAATTTATTTCAATTAAATTACTTACATGCACTTTTGAACTGGCAAAGAGTCGGTCAGGACAAAAGATGAAGCTAGTTGCACATTCCAAAGCTTAGGTAGATCTCTAAGTAGAACAACGTGCAAAGCGTTCATGCATAAAGAAGAAAATTCACTTTTACATAAAACTATTAATCATATGTCAACTCATAACACAAACACAAAACGTTTCTTTTTGTAAACTTATGTAACAATAAACTATTTTGTATTTTTTTGTATAACAATATATTTACTAGGATACTCTTTTAAAGTCAAAATATTCTACAAGATTATCTTTTTGGACAAACAAAGCTTTCAGAACTTCCTGTATCATCAAATCTCCATCCAAGAAACGTTCAAGCAGTTAGTAAACACAGGCAGGTAAGCCCACACTAACATCGATGGCGGGTATGAATCAAGAGGCCCCATGAGGGTCGTTACAGGAGGAGCATTCAGCTGCGTGACGCTACTCCCCTGAGGGCAGCCGTCGAGCCATAAACTGTTACCAGATATATGGACATGGGGTGAATTGTTGGTATATTAATCACCCGTACCTATTAATGGATAATTCTAAGATAATTGGACGCTGACTCTTCATCAAAATTTATTACTTTAACTTGAGTCAATATTTTGTAAAAAGGTAAAGGTTTTTTTTTTGTTTAGGAGGCAATCTTTATACCTGAGTAGGAAAGTCGAATTTAATGCCTGGAAATTGTAAGTAATTTGTATATATTTCCTTATGTTTTTCATTACAATTTTACCCACTAAATAATTGCATATCATTTCTAAATGGCGGAATGTGTCTGCACATTCGCACGCAAATAAATGAATTTGATTTAATTTGAAAATTTTCACTAATACAAAGTTAACTTGCGGGAAGTACAATAAGATACTTTTATCTCTAGAAATGAAAGGTTTAAGTGGAATAGGTGACGGGAAAGATGCCTAGGGCAAATTTTAGAATGTTTTAGAAACTACTTTATAAAATTTATTTTTTTATTTAGCCCGAAGAATTGCCAAACTTAAGTAGCAGTGGGCAGCGCATATTGCTCGCAGAACGGATGGCTGATGGGGCAGAAAGGTTCTGGAGTGGGGACCGCGAACCGGAAGGCGTTGCGTTGGAAGGCCTCCCACCAGGTGGACCGATGACCAGGTGAGGGTTGCGGGGATCCGCTGGATACGAGACGCACAGGACCGATCAATGTTGCGACGCTTGGGGGAGGCCTATGTCCAGCAGTGGACGCTTTTCGGCTGATATGCTGATGATGAAAACTTAATTTACAATAGCGGCACGTTACAGATGTTCTATGCCATTCTTAATGTAACTGTAAAGTTCTACGAAGAAAATAAATTGGAACGCTATGAAAATATCTATATACATTAAAAACGTGAAAAACCTCACAATGATTTTCAGACGAGTAAAGTAACATACGACACAAAAAGAAAATCCGTTCTTTCATCACATTAGTCCAGATAGAAAAAAATAACACTCGCCCGTCAGCATAGTTCGTACATCCCCTCTTATTAAACATGGTGGCAATTAACAACAAAAATAAATTGTGCCCATCAGGAACAAAGATTTTGTTATGGGAAGCGGAAGGGGGCGCCACTGTGCGATGTGCGACGGGAGTCACACATTTATTGCGTCGACCTCGACCCGCCGGGACCACTGTGTAGCGTCTGGAGACCGGAACTCGCTTTAATAAATAGGTGTACCTTGTTTTTTTTGTAGATATCTGGCATTCATGAGGGGGAGAATACACGTGCCTGTAACTTAACCAATTAGAGCTATGCATTGACCCATAATAACTACTGAGTGTTCGCTAGATACACTTTTGTGCAAGGTATATAAACATTTCTATAATTTGAACAATAGTACATTACTGCAGAATCCAGTAAGTAAGCCTTCCTGGCCAAGTATGAGTTAACCGAACCGAACCGCAGGTGAGGTCCGGTTATATACGAGGCCAGGATGGCTTTCTTACTGGTTGAGGCTTGTATTATGCTTTTCTCAAAAATGAAAGAAAGTTTAACAAAAAAATTCGTTTAATTGATATTGAAGGTTACATTCATATTAGGCCAATTACTAATAGATATTGTGATCGATTTACCGGGGACATTTATATTTGTTTGTTGTATGTCTTGATTAACGGACTCAAAAATATATCTATCTCATAAAATGTCATACCAAAAAGAGAGATAGATATATATTTGGAGCCTCCCTCCTATAACCATGTTATAATGGCTAAACTCTAATATGTGTCTGGCTGGTACTATGTTTTTTTTTCTAAGCAAATCTGAAGAGGATGACCAGTAGGTCATCCTCTTCAGATTTCTCTAGAGATTGAGATTTGTCTAGAGATGGGTGTTTTCGGTTTTTTGCACAAACGGTTATGTAACCGATATGCAGATTTCATATCTATATCGAAAACGGTTTTCAGATTTCGATCATTTAGTACAGTTTGCATAAGTTAAAATGTTATTTAGATGAGCAAGCTAACAACGAACGCGAAATAATACTTAGAAAGAGAGGTAGCGCATAATTATGGTTCCTATCGTTTGTGAAGTTTGCGTTTTGTTCGTAGTTCGTACGTTTCCGCATTGTTACGGTTTTAAGTTTTGACTTATTCGTTCTCACACGCTAGTAAGGTTTTAATTAGATACAGTTTTTGTAATATCGGTTATTTTGATATTGATATCGATATGATATGATATCTAACACATATCCGATATAAGTTACGTTTTGATATATCGGACCAATCCCTACTACTGTCCAGTAAGTAAATTACATACTTACTTACTGGACAGTAGGCGATTCCAAATTTAAAATCTCGCTTCTTACTGGACAGTTGTGAATAAGTCTCCGGTAGAGTTAACTTTCTGGATACTTTTTAGAGATGTTATGACAACGTTACATACCATTTTTGAGAAAAAGTATATTTTAAAACACTATTTTTAATACCGTTAAGTACGTACAAAAAACAACAGAAAATCCTCACTCCTAGTAGTGTATAAAAAGCGACATCTACGGGCAGGAGGATATACTTCGACTTTTACGTGCGCCACGTGCGCGCCATCTATGTGACCACAATTGAAGTTAGTTTTCTGTAGTTATTGACATTGATTTCACAAATAAGCGTGCAAGATACCCATTTAAAAA
Organism: Orthosia incerta; assembly: GCA_948252205.1. NCBI lineage: Eukaryota > Metazoa > Arthropoda > Insecta > Lepidoptera > Noctuidae > Orthosia > Orthosia incerta. The sequence goes on along the minus strand of OX411748.1, from coordinate 827,718 downwards.
TAATTGTTTATGTTATTGATACAAAATTGTCATGCGCTAACCAACATCAGCATATTTAGGCAACACTGTATGGCTATAGAGGGGTGTTGCGGGTTGAGGGGAAGTAGGTAAAATAAAATTAAAATAAACAGGTGGTCGTTCAAAATAAAAGAGATTCACATAAACTCGTAGAATTATTTATTATGTCCTTTATTTAATTTATTTCTTATTTGTTACATTTTGTAATTTTTTATAAAACACAAAAAAAAGAAAACATATAAAATTTTATAAAATTGTAGTCCACCGGTATCGGGAACAAAAAAAACAGAACAGTATTATTTATTATTCTTTATTAATATAGTAACCCAATTTAGATTAAAAAATATTTATTTACTGAAAAAACTGATGTAGTTTTGAATATTTCAAAAGAGGACCAACATGTTAATCACGTTTGAAACAAACAGAACAATAATTTGCATCGCTTGAAATTTTTCAAAACTGTTTACAAAAACAATTAACTATCAAACCTTTAACTGTTCAACAAATTAACGGTCAAACCTATTCTTATAACCTTTATTTTCTATAACTTCTAATCTTGATCTCATTCCATTTACCATGTTATTAAAACAAATTGCAATGGTTGCAAATCTTATCCTGGCTTGACGATGAGCTTCAGTCAGTTATTTTTTTTTGACAGGTTTATAATTATAGATACCAGTTGCATTTAAATGTCTTCGGATAGTGGTAAGCACAATGCCATGTCTTATAGTACCATATCGGGTGGTTGTAAAAGAATCCGTGGTTTTGGCTTTTCACAATATCACGATGATGGCTGGATTGATTTGTGTAATCAATCGGACGTGGCCCTTGGCTGTTACACTTTACTTCACCAGTTTCATGATACCGTCGCACCCATAAACAATCTGTGTTTTTTCACTATAAAGAAGTAAATTTAAAAGTTAAATTTCTAATGGCAAAATATTAATATATATAAATTGATTATAGTTTAGGTTACACTTACGTCGACATTTGATTCACGAGCAATACTCTTTAAACTTTAATTTAGTTCCAAAACGACGATTATTTTCACTTTTAAAAAGTTAGTCAATCATCATATTATTGTAATTATAAGTCGTTATTTGAACAACACAAGCAGACGAGTAATTATGCTCACAGGGAAAATAAAACTGCTATGATGCTATGTCAAGTTTTACTTAACGAAATTATATGCTTACTCTCAATATTATTCATAATCGATTTTATGTAATTGTAATATTTTATAAACGTCATGGCCGACATGAATAATGTGATGGATATCATAATTATAAACATATTGATGAACTAGCACTTCGCACGCGATTTCTTTCGCGTAATCCGTGTTTTATCTTATAGATGACTTTTTAGTTTCACCCCCTTAAAGGTTGAATTTCCAAAAATCCCTTCTTAGTGCGCCCCTACATTATAAAAATAAGCCTTTACAGTAAATTTCATCAAAAAAATTTAATACCCCCTTAATCCCCCTTTTTTAACCCTTTAGAGGTAGATTTTCCGAAAACCAATAAAAGCATAAATTATAAAAGTATTGAAGCAGTCTTGAGTAAGAATTAATTTATTTTGATTAGGATTAATACCAAGATTCAAATAAAGAGCCTTTTCGAGCGGCGGCATTTCAATTAAATTTTACAATAAAGGAACACTTATTGTTGCATAACTATAATAGTAAAACATATGCTGTCGCAACACTTTTTGTAAATAATGATTTGTTCTGCAAAGTCGTAGTACATTATTTTATTCTATCGTCAAAGTCAAAGTCAAAGCACTTTATTTCAAGTAGGCCAGTTACAGGCACTTTTGAATTGTCAAAAGACAAAATAAAATATTACAAAATTATGGTGCTACAGTCCCAGTCACAAGACATAATAACTGTGAAAGTACCGTAGATGCCCATTCCAAGGCGTAGATCTCTATGGAGAAGAACGGGCAAGAAACTCCATGGACACTCTTTTTCAATTAGATAATTATTACAACTCATTTGTTACATCATTCATGTTGAGATTACACATTATGTGAGAACGATGTAGCAAGTTAAAAGTGTCCATAGTAAATATAAAAAGACAATTCAGAAATAAAATTAGAATCAATTAAAATAAACCATAGCAGCTAAGAGATGACCAGTCCCAACCGACAGCGCCCGTTCACGAACATGACACATGTATCAGCACCATTCAGCTCAACCATTTTGAAGGGAGCTAAATGATCCGACACACGCGCCACCATCGGCGAGACATTTGAGTGGGCATGACATACTCTCAACCACCGGAGTCATTCAAGTCAATAGAAGACGTAGGTATCTAGACAATGATAGCTCTGAAGTACATGTTACTCACACAATGCTGGCTATGCTGCTATATAATACTAGAAAGATTAACTCTATATAATGCAAAGATAGTAGCAATCCTCATCAGCTCTGACAATAACAGTAAACGATACCTACGACAGTCTTACCAAAAAATAAAATTTAAAAAATACACATAAAAACGAAATTAAAAAATAATAATATTTAACCTGACAGCAAGCTAATTTTGGTAAAAGAACACGAACATTGTCTTGAGGTCAACACAGCGACCAACTATGCTTATCATCTAAATAATCATTAATAGAATAGTATGCCTTAGAACAGAGATTAGCTTTTACCTTTGCTTTAAATGCGTTAAATGGCAAATCTAGAAAAGAAGACGGTAACTTGTTGTAAAAAGTTATACCAACCCCAACGAATGAACTATGCACCTTATGAAGTCGATGAAAGGGAGCTCGTAATTTGTCCTTATTTCTGGTGTTAAAGTTGTGAATATCACTATTGTTACTGTACAAATGAATGTTCTGCCTAATATATAAAATGTTGGCGAATATGTACTGTGAAGCCGCTGTGAGAATACCAATCTCTTTAAAAAAATCTCTTAGAGAAACACGCGCACCTAATTGGTAAATGGCACGAACAGCTCGTTTTTGAAGCACAAATATATTTTGAATATCAGCGGCTCTGCCCCACAGTAGAATACCGTAGGACATGATACTGTGAAAATAACTAAAGTAGACCAACCTCGCCGCATCAACGTCAGCGTATTGTCTAACCCTTCCGACGGCGTAGGCGGCCGAGCTAAGCCTACCCGCTAGGCTTGATATATGTGGCCCCCATTGAATCTTTGAGTCTACTGTTATACCCAGAAACACAGCTGAATCAACAGTTTCGAGCTTCTCATTGCCGAGCACAATGTTGGGACCCAGATTTCTAACATTGGGCAAAGCGAACTTTATGCATTTAGTCTTCTTGGCATTAAGAACAAGATTATTTGTTGTGAACCAATCTGTGACCATTGATAGTGCGTTATTCATGTCATCAAAAACTTGTCTATTCCTATCTACTTTAAAGATCAGAGAAGTATCATCCGCAAACAGTACAACGTCGCAAACATCCTTTAAATAGAATGGCAGATCGTTAATATAAACCAGGAATAAAAACGGACCCAGTATTGAGCCTTGAGGTACACCCAGCTCAACAGGTAACCTGGAAGATTTAGCGCCATTAACGTCTACGCATTGGTATCTATTAAGTAAATATGACTCAATTACATTTAAGGCTTCGTTTTGAACACCGTAATGGCGTAGTTTACGCAAAAGCGTATCATGGTGAACGCAATCGAAGGCTTTAGAAAGGTCGCAGAAAACACCAATTGCATTTCGCGACTTCTCCCATGCGTCAAATATGTGTTTCAACAAAGCAACACCCGCATCTGTAGTCGAGCGACCCTTCGTAAACCCATATTAGTCATTGTGAAGGAGGCTATGTAAGTTAAAATGTCTGAGTAACTGCTTAAGAATTAACTTTTCAAATATTTTGCTGAATGCAGGCAAAATAGAGATTGGTCTGAAATTACCAATATCATTTTTGCTACCGGATTTAAATAGAGGGATGACTTTACTGCTCTTCATGAGATCAGTCAATAGTTTTCGCAGCGCACGCGATGTAAAGAATATTATATTATATTATATTATATTATACTACTTACTTACTTTTTTGTCAGTGGTCAACTTAGATTAAGAGAAAATTGTTAATTTGAATGTTACAAATAAATTATTTATTATTTATTTATTATTATATTATATTATATTATATTATATTATATTATATTATATTATATTATATTATATTATATTATATTATATTATATTATATTATATTATATTATATTATATTATATTATATTATATTATATTATATTATATTATATTATATTATATTATATTATATTATATTATATTATATTATATTATAATATTATATTATATTATATTATATTATAAACACATCAACACGGTCTAGGGATATTTCATACTCAATTAAATAACTCGAAAAGTACTGGCCGCATTGGAATCTTTTATACACCGATTTGTTTGTAATTTATCTCAGACTAATTCCAAATTAAAATTTTTGAAAATCCTTTTGTTTCGGTGGCATAAAAATGTCTTGATGTGTAGGAGAGGCAATTTTCATTTGTGCGAAATTTAGAAAACAATACGAATTACGTTTAGTTACAGTTTTTTTTCATTTTTAAACAAAAGATAATGTTAAAATTGAGGTATTGTAGCCATGCAACGCCAACATTTGACGAGGGCGGAGATGTTATGAGCTGTGGGAATGCTGGAAGCTGGGTCTGTTCAGCGTAATGTTGCTGAGGCCATAGGGACCCACCAAAATGTAATTTCAAGATTGTGGACACGCTATCGTGCCACAGGTGAAGTAGCGGAGAGGCACCGGGGGCCAAATCGCATCACTACCCCCAGACAAGACCGATTTTTGCAAATTACTGCGCGAGCTCTACCAAATGCAACGGCGACTCAATTGGTCCAAAGGCTGCGAGTGGAACACCAAGTTCTTGTGAGTGACCAAACTGTAAGAAGGCGACTGCATAAAAGCAATCTACGCTCTCGTAGACCACTCCGGGTCCCAACTTTACGGAGAGGCAATCGTGGACAACGATTAGAATGGGTTCGGAACCACGTGGACTGGGGCCGTGAGCAATGGTCCAATGTGCTGTTCACGGATGAATCCAGGTTCGACTTCCATCCAGATTCACGAAGGACGCGTGTTTGGCGAGTTCCTGGACGATGGAGCCGTCTTCAGAACCCTCAGGAAGTTCACCCATACCAAGGAGGAACAATTATGGTTTGGGCAGGAATTCGTCTTGGAGGACGGACGGATCTCTTTTGGGTGCGGGGCAATATGACGGCAGATCGATACGTCCAACAGGTGCTGGGGCCCGTAATCTTGCCCCACAGAACACAAATGGGGCAAGATTTCCTGCTCATGCACGACAATGCCCGGGCACACACGGCGAGAACGGTAGCAGCTTGGCTTACATACACACAATGTTAGGGCCTTAGACTGGTCTGCTCAGTCGCCAGATCTAAATCCCATTGAGCATGCATGGGATATGCTGCAAAGAAGAGCTCTGAAGGATGTTCCTGAAAATCTGGCTACAGAAGATCAACTTTTTGCGCACCTCAGAAGGACATGGGACAATATTCCACAGCAAGACATTGACAACCTTGTTCTGAGCATGCCGAATCGTTGCCGATGTGTTATGAACATCATGGGCGCTTTCTCAGACTACTAAATTCAAGTTTATAAACACAAATTAAATGATTTTTCTATTTTTTTTCAGTTTTTACTCATAAATTAAAAGTTAATTCATATACGGTTTCCGCCTATGCTTCATTTTTTCGTATCCGACATCGAAGTACCTTAACCATTGTTAAAAAATGGTAGAATATTAAATAACGTATCTTTTAAATATATACATTTCATATAAATAATTAACACATTGATAGTAATTCGCTTTTTTTAAAAATATCCCTAGACCGTGTTGATGTGTGTATTATATTACATTATATTATATTATATTATATTATATTATATTATATTATATTATATTATATTATATTATATTATATTATATTATATTATATTATATTATATTATATTATATTATATTATATTATATTATATTATATTATATTATATTATATTATATTATTAGTATAGAAGTATAGATTTCATGGCTAAGACAAGTGTCAGAATGGCGCAGCGGTATAGTAGCATGACTCGTGAGATATTTTTTAGTTTTTAGTTATACGATTTTATGAAATTTTAAATTCTGTTGTGAGTTTTTAGAAATCTGTAAAAAAGTATAATGTTTTTTAAACACATTTGGAAGTATGAAAATATCAATAGGTAGGATGCGATGGATATTACCTAGCGGTCGCTTGCATGAGCGCCGTCATTTTTTATTTCTAGTTAGAATAGCAGTTTCATTGACATCACAGAGATGGCGCACGCGGCGCACTTAAACGTATATCCTCCTGTCCATAGATGTCGCTTTTGATACATTTCTAGGGGTGAGGTTTTATGTTGCTTACTGTACAAGACACCTACATGAGTGGTGAAAACTCAAATATTGACAAGGTGGTCCGGTTTATGAAAAATGTATTTAAAGACAAGAACGTGTGAAGTCCTACTTTAATGCCATATAATAGTATCACAGGTTTATTTCTGCAACTTCACACAAGGCGTGTGTCAGGTTACCTGACTTTTCGTAACGACTTTCAAAGATTTATAAATGACAGTTAAAACCAGCAGCTTAACGTGCTTGCCGAAGCACGGAGGAACCTCGGTATGTTAAGATAGTCTGGGTCCATCCACGGATCGGCCTTGTTTAACCTTGCAGATTGACCCGTGTGACTGTTATTCTTTAAACACAAGCTTATATTAATGTTAAAGTCATTGTTTAACTAAAATTAATCAGTCTGTGAATGCAGGTGTTGGTTACAAAGTTACATAATTTGAATACCTAATGAATTCGTAGGTAAGGGTATCAATTTAGTTAGAACTAGTGTCATTAGAGATAGAACTAAATAGTTTTAGAGAAGTTCATCTCATCAGCATGATTTGTGTTTATTAATATTACAAACTTGAACTTGGGAACGTCTAGGTCGTGCATGGTTATGGACTATCAAAAATTAGCCCTCACGTAACGGTATCTATGCCAAGTGTAGCCTTTATAGGCACCGCGCATTTGACGGTTTTTTTTTAACTTAGTTTTCATGAATGATACTTGACAATAGAATATATTGTTTCAATTATCTTTATTATATACCCTTAGTGTTTCAAGCCAACCTCATTTAAAAGAAACTGATGTACAAAATCTTTAAAACTAATATTTACCCGACTATGACGTCGCAAAGTGTTTGTTGATCGGTACCTATGTAAGTATGATGTACATATAAATAATTAAGGAAAACAAATTTCTTTCTCTAATAAAATCAACAACGACGCAGAAGTAGATCGAAGAATTATAAAGACGTGGAAAAAGTTTTGGGGTGCAAAAGAAATTCTTAAAAGACTATAAAAAAATCCAAAAATGAAATTCAGGACGGAAATCATGAATTCATGTCTACTACCATTTCTAACCTACGCATATCAAACGTGGAAGTTCACTCATCGAGTAAAGAATAAAATTACTTTTTTTGCCAGTGAAATATGGAGTATGGAATATGGGTATGACAAAAATTAAAAAAAATCAAAGAATTCGGCACACGGTTATAAGACAAAATACCAAAGTCACAGATGCTCTCACCTACGCTCTCAAACATAAATGGAGATGGGCAGGGCACGTAGCAAGAATGAGTGACGACCGTTGGACGATTCGCATGACGTCATGGCCTGGCCCTACAGGCAATAGAAAATGAGGTAGACCGATAACTAGATGGGCTGATGACATCACACGAGTCGCGGGAAAAAACTGGATGTCGGAATCCTCAGACCGTGACCGCTGGTCATCCCTGGAGGAGGCCATCACTCTCACCATGTGAGAGGTTCATGCATGCTAATCATGATATGTTTTTCCAATAGTTATATTAATTATACAATAGTTTGTTATTTTACTTTTTATATTATGCAATTAATCAATTTTATTTATTCTTTTAATCTACCTATAAAAAAAAAAGAATATTTCTGAATTTGTTATACCAACTCAGAACAGTTTTGAGATACTTGATGATGAAACCATTTGTGCTCAGGAAACCAACAAACAAGAAAAAGTTTATGTTCCTAAACCCGAGCCTATATTTGTTACAGGCGTCATTAACATCGCATCCCTTAAGGAAGCACTAAACAAAATTCTAGACAATGATCTTTATACCATGACCACACTCAGATCTGGACACATAATAAAAATCATGCCAAAAGACATCCAAACATACAAAATTATTAGAGAACATTTCATCGCCAACAATATTTCGCACTACACATACCAGTTAAAAAGTGAAAAATCTTACCGAGTGGTTCTACGAGGACTTCACGCTTCAGAAGATACGACAGAAATAACTAGAGAACTGGAACACATGGGGCATAAAGTAAGACAAATAGTCAACATTAGACATAGATCTACAAAAGAACCACTTCCTATATTCTATGTAGACTTGGAGCCACAGCAAAACAACAAAGAAATATTTAAAGTCAGATATTTAAACCAAATGAAAATTACATTTGAAGCACCTTATAAGAAAAAAGAATTTATACAATGTAAAAGATGTCAAAGATTCGGCCACACAAAAAATCAATGTTTCAGACCTTTTCGATGCGTCAAATGTGGTAATGAACATCCTACAACACAATGTATAAAAAAACCTGACACTGAGGCTACCTGTGCAAATTGCAATGAAAAACACCCTGCCAGCTACAAGGGATGCAAAATCTACAAGCAATATAAAGACAGAATATTAAAAGTTGCTTCTAAAACTAAACAAAAACAACCGATAATGAATCCCGACAGTAACAAAATGGATAATTCCAAATCACAACATCAATTCCAACAAACAAATTCAAATAAAACCTATGCTGAAATTGCTAAAACAAGACGACAAACTCTATCTGCACAAAAAAATAACGATTTGAATAACATGACAAACAACGATTTCAATAACTTCACTAACATTGTGGAGTCAATGCTAGAAAAACTACAACATACAATGATTACAATAGTGGAAAAAATGATGGACAAAATGTTGGACCGTATGGTCCAGTTAGTCAGCAGCCTTATAAAAAAATTATCCCGAGCATCCGAGTAGTTACTTGGAACGCCAACGGCTTGACAGACAGACGTCAAGAATTATAAATTTTCCTTGAAATGGAGAAGATTGACATAGCACTAGTTTCAGAAACTAGGCTCACATCTAAGTCTCACATCGCTTTTAATCTTTATAAAATCTATACAACAAACCATCCCTCCGGAAACAGCCACGGAGGAAGTGCAGTTATCATTAAAAAAAATATCAAACACTATTTGATGGAAGATAAAATTCAGGCCACAACCATAGTTGTCCTAGAAAAACACAGTGAGACAGTTTTCTCTGCTGTCTACTGTCCCCCCACAATCTCAGTTCAAGATTTCAGAGACTACTTCTCTACTCTTGGTACAAGATTTGTAAGTGCTGGCGACTGGAATGCAAAACATCTGCACTGGGGCTCCAGGCTGACTACAATAAGAGGACGGCAACTACATATAGTAACACAAGACATGAAACTGGATTACTGGTCTGGAGGAGAACCCACTTACTGGCCTACTGATAGAGATAGAATACCTGACATGCTTGACTTTTTCATACGTAAAACATGGATGGCAACTACACAACAATAGAGACCTGTACCGATCTCACCTCAGATCACACTCCTGTAATTCTGAACGTTAATTCTACAATTCAATTAGTAGAGCCTTCCCCAAAAATACATAACACTAAGACTACGAACTGAAAAAAATACAGAGACGTAATAAAATCAGACATCAATCTTAAAACAAAAATCGATACAATACAGAGTGTAGAGGACGAGATTGAGAAACTCAACATGCTTATACATAGAGCAGCAAATTTAGCGACCACTAAACGAAAGGGTCAGCCACCAAAAAATAACAACTATCCAAAAGAAATAAAGGAAAAAAATCAAGAAGAGGCGACAATTAAGAAAGGTCTGGCAAAATACAGGATATCCAAAGGATAAAACTGCATTTAATAAATTCTCTGATGAGCTTAAAAATCTCATCAACAATGTAGAGAACGACAAAATCCAAAACATGCTTTCAAACCTCGATCCGACAGCTGACACAAACTATTCGCTGTGGAATGTCTCTAAAAACATGAAGCGCCCAAAATCACATATACCTGCCGTCAATAATAATAAAGGAGGATGGGCTAAGTCTGACCTAGAGAAAGCGACAACATTTGCCGAACACTTGAGCAATGTATTTAATCCACACCCAGAGAGCTGTCGCGAACATACAGAAGAAATAAATACCTACTTAGAATCACCAAATCAAATATGCTTACCATTACAAAGTACTAGCCCTAAAGAAATTTTCCAAGAAATTAAAAAGCTGAAGGAAGGGAAAGCGCCCGGGTATGATCATATAGATGCAACACTTCTAAAGAAATTTCCGTACAAGGCAGTAATGAAACTTGTCCACATATTTAATGCTTGCCTAAGATTTGAACACTTTCCTGGACAGTGGAAGATAGCACAGGTAATAATGATTCCCAAGCCTAGTAAACCTCTAGAACAAACAAATTCATACAGACCCCTTAGCCTGCTGCCAGTCATTGGAAAACTGTTTGAACGGGTACTCCTTAACAGAATAAAAGTACACTTGAATACCGTACTACCACAGCACCAATTCGGATTCCGTGAAAGTCATGGGACAATCGAACAAGTTCACCGTATTGTTGACATTATTGTTAGATGTTTAGAAAATAAATTATACTGCTCTGCAGTCTTTTTAGACATCGGCCAAGCTTTCGACAAGGTATGGCATGAGGGCCTTATCTTCAAAATCAAAAAGTCACTGCCACACTGTTTTCTTCAGATACTAAAATCATACCTCGACAAGAGAAGCTTTCAAGTAAAATGCAATGATGACTGCTCTGAGCTCTACGAAATCAACTCGGGCGTCCCCCAAGGTAGCATATTGGGACCTATCCTGTACCTCATATTCACTGCAGATATTCCAACGGATGATCAAACGATTACAGCGACTTACGCTGATGACACCGCCTTGCTGTCCTCTCATAGCGACCCAGTAACTGCATCACACACTCTGCAAAGTCATCTAAATAAAATAGAATCATGGCTTAAACTATGGAGGATCAAAGCAAATGAAACCAAATCTGCGCATGTAACCTTTACTCTTAGGAGAGACACTTGCCCCCCGGTTAAGCTAAACAACAAAGAAATACCTCAAACAGATAACGCAAAGTACCTGGGAATGCACCTGGATAGAAGGCTCACATGGCAGAAGCACATCTGGGCTAAAAGAAAACAATTAGATGGAAAGCTTCGTGGTCTTCACTGGTTAATAGGACGAAGTTCGCAACTAAATAAGACCAGCAAAATCTTGGTATATAAAGCAACTTTGAAACCTATCTGGACTTATGGGATACAATTATGGGGAACAGCTAGCAACAGTAACATCGACATACTGGAAAGATTCCAAAGTAAAGCACTAAGAACCATGTTCAGAATACCTCAATGTATTAGCAACAAATACATGTATCTTGACCTAGGCATAAGCACTGTTCGTGAAGAAATAGTCCAGGCAAGCCTGAAATACCAGGACAAACTAACAACTCATACAAACGAACTCGCACGGGCCTTAAGTGGAGGGGGTGGACTACAGTACAATCGACTGAAGAGACAAGGCATTCCCAGTCTCGCCCAAAGATTTTTAGACTGAGTCAAGAAGAGGGTTTGCTGGAAAGTCCAGCAATTGATTGGCTCTCGATGATAACAATGAACATAAACAGGATATGTAGTTCCAGACAAACAAGTGGCTTATTGTTTTCGAACAGATTGCCATAGTGCAGAAAATACATAAAAAAAAAACTACCTTTCAATGTTATTTTAATAATTCAATTAAATAATATACCCATATAATGAAAATAATCAACGGATATAAATAATCACTGTAAGAAATTAATCAATTTTGTTTTACAAATGTTGTGCACGTTTTTTTTTAGAGAGGGCGCCATATTAAATTTAATGTGACGTCACATAGCCTATAACCAGGACAAACAGCGCAGACGCTGCCATCAACACCTCATTTGTCGAATTATGATAAGTAGTTGAAAAGTTATGAGGGAACAGATGAACATTCATACCTACATACATACTGATCAAAAACATAACCCGCCTAGTCGGGTAAAAAATGGTTGCCAGCTCTTAATTAGCCGCCATTTATGGGTTGCCAGGTGTAAACAGGCAAACTGGCAACCCATAAATGGTGGCTAATTGAAATCTGGCTAATATTGCGTACGTACGTGCAATACAGGAAAAAATCTTATTGTACGGCAAAGCCTAATACAAAAAAAAACATGCAACCCTGCTGTATCCATTCTTCTATAAAGTATTTCATAAAAACATAGTTTTAGCTTAAACAAAATGACTGCAGATTTTTACGGTGGGATATCGTACTATGTTTATGGTCTTTACAGCTTAAGGTTACACTAGTCAAAAATTCTTCCATACAAACGTAGTTTGGGGATTATTCCACTGTTTGACGATGTACGTTCAAAATAAAATGTGATATCAATTTGTCTCATCATTATCTAGGCCTGTATGGAAGCAAAAAAGTAAAAATAGAAAATATTTGAAAGTTATAAGCGTCGAAAGTTCCACATTTCGACACTAATTTTAACGCATTTTTGGGCGCAAATAAATACCATAAGAAGACGGAAAATTGCAAAACGGCCTCCATACAGGCATAGATTAGTAGTTCAACCATGCAAATAACTTTATTTTGAACATATAAATTTAGTAGTTTTTTCATGATATCTAAACAGCCAAAGGTCTGTTTATAAAATTTCGCGCGCCCGATTTCGTCCTAAATCATTATCCATTTCGCTACAAATTTGCAAAAGTGTGTATTCGTACGCGAATTAGCTTCCTATTGCTCATCAAAGCATCTATATCTTCCACACGTGTTGCCGGTTGATATAAAATGCATTTTAACCCCGCGCACAAAATAGTTCGTGCCGTTGACTAGTGTACTCTTAACATAAAATATCATTTCATTATTAAAAGACTTGCAACTACATTTTCTGTCAGCAAAATTCAATATTTTAATAAGTCCCACTTTGTTGACTCGTGGTAGCACAACGATCCCAATTTGATACAGAAAATGGGCCATCATAAGAACTAGCTATCAATTCGTCTACAAACTCCGAAATAGATTAATTTAATTATAGCCTTTAGCGATTCGCAATGACCCTCATAACGAAATCATAAAAATAACATAAACTTCGGTTTACGTTGATAAAATTGCTACTAAAGGGTTTAAGATGTTGGGTTTCATTCTGCGTAACTGTAAAGATTTCAAACGTGCCTCAACTAAAATTGCAATCTTTAACTCAATAGTCAGGTCAGGCTTGGAATATTGCAGCATAGTTTGGACTCCATTCTACGAAATACATAAACGTCGTTTAGAATCAGTGCAAAAAAGATTTCTTTGGCACTTGTCATATCACTGCAATATGGTCAGAAATTTAACTAGCTACAGCTCACGCTTGAAACATTTGAAACTTATAAGTCTGGAAAATCGTCGTATGATCCTAGATCATCTGTTCTTGTACAAAATAATAAACACTCACATTGATTGTCCGAGGTTGCTGAGTCAGATAAATATAAATGTACCCTGCAAACTTGCTCGTAAGTCCAGATATCAGTTGTTTTGCGCTAAGGGTTTTAAAACCAATCTGGGTCATTTTTCCACCAATTCCAATTTAGTCGCCTGTCACGCTCACCCAGTGTGGATATTGATATGTCCTACTCTTTACATAAAGTTAAGTCTGTCTTGCATAGGGCATTATCTCAAAAGTGAAAAGGAGAAAAGAATATTGTTGTTTATTTTTTCTTTTGTCTTTTTCACTTACAGAAACATAAATATAAAGATTTGGAATATGTTTATATCTTTTTTTTCTTTTTTTTTGGTGGTTGTTGCAACGTTGAACAAAATTGTTTGGATTAATCGAGCGAAAACAGCATTCATTCATGAGTTTTTGTATATATGTCGGATTTACGTTACATAAAACTGTATTTACGTAACAATGTATTTATGTAACAATCTATTTAAAGCGGGTAAAATCTGTTTATGACTGTTCTATATTTCCTATTTCTTTGTTTAATGCATGCCGTGGCAGCCTTTAATTAAGGCTACACTATAAAATGTAAAAATATGAGTACTTTAACATGTATTTTTTGGTGTATGCTTTGTTGGTTGTCCTTAATTAAATAAATTAATTAATTAATTAAAATACCGCAAAAACTTTGAGCTTTCAATATAGTTTTACAATTTATTAGGGTGCTGGTTCAATAACCATAAAGCCCTAAACTCCTTTCTCCCAACGATCATAACTCAGTTTATAGTCTCACGAATATAATATATACCAAGAATCAACTGGCAGTGAGTATATAGCAGCATTTGAAAGGTGTCGCCTTTGTACGCCGCCGCGCCGGCAGGGCTCACACGTGACCGTTTAGTTCGCTCACGTGACCTGCGTACCAGGCAGCGAGTGTGGGGTACAGTGGTGAGGGGATCAGTGGGGTAAGTTGAAACGAACTTTGACAAAGATTTCACTGTTGTGTTGAGCATAGATTATATGAGGAATGACATTTGCCCTGACAGTTTGTATATTGTAACAGCTGCCATATTTGTTAGAGCAGTGTGTTTTAATACCGGTGTTTGATTAACACGTACTTATCTCCCTACTACGCCTGTGCAGCCTAACAGACCTGATAGTGCGACCTTGGTTAGCAAATTTAATTAAAAAGTTATAATCACAAGTGGAATATCGTGGATTTGATAAGAGATTTCATTTATTTCAATTAAACCAACTATTAAGAGGAAGTTTAAAATTTTCAAGAAGTCGGTTGATCAGAAATATCAAACTAGTTGCCAATTCGAAAGCGTAAATCTCTCTGTAGAAGAACCGGCAAGAACTCCATGAACGTACATTTATTTGAAAATAGTTACAAGAAAAACGTGTCAAATTAAGAACCTTAAATATAACTAATGATAATCTATTTAATAAATAAATTAAAACCATTTCTATTAACTAAATGCTATTATAATGTAAACAAATATTTAAATGACAAATTTAACTAATTACAATCTACTAAATAAATAAATAATTAATCAAATAAAAGCCCCTTCCTCTCTCCTACTTTTGATGTGTTCCCGTGTGTGATGTGTTCCGACAGGGTTCACAATGGTCTAAATTTGTAACCTCCTTGTTTAGTATAGGCCTTCGGATCACAAAGCCAAGAGGCGAACGCCGGGGCCCATTAGCGACGCTGCGATCCTATCAGATCCTGTTCCCACGAAACTGTTGTGCGCAGCAGTGGAAAGCTACGGGTCTGCTCCTTATTGAGAAGAAAAACTGGTTCCTGTCTGACAGGTGGAAAGTGGCACATACACGTGGTACTTACCAGTATCCTCGTGGTGTTGATGAGGAGAGCATCCGGTCGAGGTGTTAGGGGGAAAATATATATATAATACTAGGATAAGATGAAGGATAGCCGACGGCTTCTGGACCGGAGTTTCCGGCGTCCACCAGGCACGTGGTTGACACAAAATACCTCGCTGCACGCGAAATATACACAAATATCAAAGCACAAGCGCCGCACAAGACCAATCACGAATGGCGGGCGCACTTTTCAACAAAGATTTCGGGATTAATTCACAATTACAATATTATCACACGAGACCCCTATTTTTCTCGTTGCACAAGTTCACACAAAATTTTCTACACTAGTAATGACACCTGTCAACCGTCAACTCACAATTGTCAAAAATAGATGACAGTCGGTTGACTCAGTGTTGCAACAAAACGATTTGGTTACAAACACTACCTACATCTAAGTTCATATGTGCAAGCAAAAAATATGTTGAGTATTGAACCTCCTCCTTTTTTTTCGTCGGTTAAAATATTGGTTACATCAGTCATGATTATATTAACTGAATAATGCATAATGTATGAAGAACTAAAAGTAAAAATAATGTACAGAACTAAAATAATTAAGCTAAGAGTTGTTCAGGCTCAACAGACAGCGCCCGTTCACAAAAATATTCCTTTGCGTAAATACACCCGATTCCACAATAATCGATGAAAATAACATACCCCCCCATTAACTTCAGCACTATTGCCGAATAAGAACTCAACATAATATTCATTCATTACTCTCAATTCAAAGGTTCCAACGCAATAATATGCACAAACCTCAATTAACTCGCTGCAAATTATCAAAATGAATGACATTAAAATAATTAACACTAACATTCCACCCAATGAACACAAGCATGCAAATTAAAGAGGAATCAACAACAACATAAAGTATATGAAAATAAATATTGTGCGTACAGCTAAGGAGTGGAATTCCCTACCGGCGTCTTTGTTTCCTGATAGCTACAACCTAGGGGTCTTCAAGTCAAGAGTGAATAGGTTACTTCTAGGCAAGCGTGCTTCACCTTCGACCACATCATCACTTAACATCAGGCGAGATAGTGGTCAAACGCGAGCCTATAACAAATAAAAAAAAAAAAAAAAAAAAAAAAAAAAAAAAAAAAAAAATTACATTTTATTGGTTCCGACAATTAATTAAATATATCAGCATTCGCGTTACAAATCAAAGGTGTTTTTTTCCTGACGGGAACAAAGGTTTTGCTTTGGAAAGGGTAAAGTAAATAAAATGTTAAATGAAGGTGTGTACGCGCGTCAATCAGACGGAGCGTGATTTCCCCGGGGGAACACCTAGCAAGGCTAGCTACTTAGAAAGGTTTTGTTTTAAATAGCTCACGTGCAGATTGATCGAGCTAACTGATTCTTGGGCAGCGACAAATTGGTTTCAAGTAACCAGAGGGCTTAGAAATATTATCAGCCATAAGGACAGCCATAATAGTTAGATAACCACCAACCGAAAAGCAACGTATATCTTTTGGACCGTCCGAGAATTGTAATCACTGATAGAATATCACACTTCATCTACACACAGTCAAGATAACTGACAACTGAGCACCCGAAATGTCAATGTCACTCTGACGTTCGACTGTCGCTATTGGCTCACGAAGCGAACGCGGGGCGCCGCGCGGGTAGGTGGGGTGGGGTCGTTTGACATTTCAAGTGCTCAGTTATCTTGACCGCGCTGTAGTCTCTTAGAACCGGAATAAGGGAGTAAGAGGTAATTGTTGAGTAACCGAGTTCATTTACAGAAATCTCTGGCTTTTATTTGTTATTAGGGTGCCGAAGTCATTAAGGTTACACTAGTCAAAAATTCTTCCATACAAACGTAGTTTGGGGATTATTCCACTGTTTGACGATGTACGTTCAAATTAAAAAGTGATATCAATTTGTCTCATCATTATCTATCTCTATTTATCATCATTATTTATGGAAGCAAAAAAGTAAAAATAGAAAATATTTGAAAGTTATGAACGTCGAAAGTTCCACATTTCGACACTAGTTTTAACGCATTTTTGGGCGCAAATAAATACCATAAAAAGACGGAAAATTGCATAACGGCCTCCATACAGGGATAGATTAGTAGTTCAACAATGCAAATAATTTTATTTTGAACAGATAGATTACGTAGTTTTTTCATGATATCTAGACAGCCAAAGGTCTGTTTATAAAATTTCGCGCGCTCGGTTTCGTCCTAAATCATTATCCATTTCGCTACAAATTTGCAAAAATATGTATTCGTACGCGAAATAGCTTCCTACTGCTCATCACAGCATCTACCTCTTCCGCACGTGTTGTCGGTTGATATAAAATGCATTTTAACCCCGCGCACAAAATAGTTCGTGCCGTCGACTAGTGTACCCTTAAGGAACCCTTATAGATTCGCTAACTAAAATAATTTTAAAAGAGTAACCATGGAGTTTCTTGCCGGTTCTTCTCCATAGGAAACGACTAACCCGAACCGTGCACCTTTTGTCGACGTTTTATAAGTGTCTATGTAGGCCTATGTAAAATAAAATAAAAAATTTTTTGATTTTGCTATGATCGCCTGTGCGTCCGCAGCTTAGCTCAGAGACTCTTATTACTAGAAAGTTGTAATATTCATGTTACAGCAAAAACCCTCTTCTTACTCCGCATTATTATGCAACTACGGAACCCTTTAACTGCGCGTGCCTCGACACGCACTTGGATGGTTTTTTTTATTAATCTTTACAACTCGGTTTGCGCTGAATTTTCATGAGAGAGGAACAGGTTAGTAGCATAATTATGTACGCTGTTCGTATGTATCTTTGGCTAGTTAACTCACTATGTACGTAAGTAATGGTGTCTCACTGCTTCCAGCTGCACTGTGGCGCTCACAAACTGTTTGCCTATTGCATTACTTACTTAGGCTTATTTGCTGATCGTGTTTTGTACATTTATTGCCAAGATGAGGATACAATTTGAATTATGTGTAGGTACGTGTCGGAGGAATGGATAATTATGGTGACGAGAGAATGAATGTGTGCGTAAGATGTTAGCGATATTCACTTTGTATGTGTTTTAACGTAGTATCAGCTGTCCCAGTTTCCTGTTATCTGGAAGTAAATTATCGATACGTGTATTGTTACATTTTCCGTCAGTAGGTATAAAGAAAAACTTCCGGTCTGACAGATCCTTAAGAATCGTATAGATAGGAAGTTTTATTTGTTTCAGTTAGTGAATATTCTACATAACATTTATAAATGTGTAAATCTGGATGTTTCAATGTTTGTCAATAGATCACGCCCCAATGCCTGAAAGGATTTGGATTAAAATTGAGGAAACCCACTTGTGTCCTTTGTATGTGAAAATACCTAGTAGAACCTACCTACATTCCCTTTTCCAACTTTCAAGTGAGCGAAAACGCTAGCAGTGCCACAATAATTTATCAAAAATACTTCCATTTCTAAATCCAAACTGTTTTTCCAGAAAAAAAGTAATTTGAATCCAAACTTAGAGTAGCTGTGAAACTATTCGGCTTGCCCACACCCACACCTGATGCCAACCTTATTTATCCATTCATTCATAACATGTTATCTGACGCATTTTTATTCTCTTTTTTATTTAGTCTTCAAATCAAAACAAGAAATATTTAGTAATAGACCAAATATTTCAGGAGAGTCAAAGTTAGTGTCGGTTTCACTGAATGCTCGAGCTTCGTATATTATGCAATTTATTGCTCTTGACTGCAAGATTTAGTGCCACGTAATGTTTGAGTGTACTGTATTACTCAGTTTTGAGTCTTCTACGGCCACATTTATGAACTCTGACTGACTCCTGAAAAGTTTTACATTTGTTTTATGTATAACTTTGAAAACTTTGCAATAATTTAACAAATATTGTAATAAGTATGCTTATATGATTTTGACATGTTGAGAGGATAAATGAATGACTGCATATATACATAACTATATTATGTGCTTGAAAAGTGAATTATGAGGCAAAATGCCGGGACCCCTCCCGCCCTAGAGGGTCATACACAGATCTTATTGGAGGTGTTCTTCAGAAATCCCAGGAGCGCGTTGTATGAATTCAAATAAAATCATATCAAATTGTTTATTTGTGATTTGGGTTACATGCAGGTGCTCATTACATAATTATATACTTATAAAGTCCATGCCATGGTCAGCCACTTAGGCATACAAATTATTAAATAACATAATGAAAATATGAGTGTAAAATTCTAATTCCATTTAAGATTAAATACAAATTATATTATTACTATTAGTCATAAATGACAGACATAACACAATCACCAGAAAATATGACCAGATGTATTATGAATGAAGCAAAAGGAGAATGTAAGGATCGTAATATCAGGTAGCGTTTTGCTTGGTTGTGACGCATTCTTTGTAATTTTAATATTTAAGGGCCTACATACACTTTAGTGCCGTAAAACGGCAACTTTCTAAAGCATACTCCTTAGTAACTGGCTTGGTTAAAAGTTTTGAAAAATAAATATATTTATTACTGATTCATGTACATAATTTTGAACACAAGGTTTTTACGTGTAACTAATAGTTTTGCTTTAAAAAAATAATTAACAACACGATAATTTTCGCAACTTTTGGAAACTCCTCTAAAACGACTTGGATTTAAAAAAATATTTTTACACAGAAAAATTGATGGCTGGTATTTCTTCATAACTAACACAGCATATGTAAATCAAATAATATTTTGCAAACAAAACTGTTCAAAAGGAGGTTCAATTTTGATATTTTGGCATCGAGCGGGCGCACGGCCAGTACTGTGTTAGCATTGGGGTGTATATATCGCCTTAAGTTATTTGTATGGTATGCCTGATGCCCAGCGCAAATGAACTCTTTTGTAGTTTCTGCTTACCCCCAAAGGAAAAAGGCGTGCGTTTATGTATGAATGTTCGTCGGCGTTACTTCGCAATGACCCCTGTTTGCAAGTTCAATCATTACAGGAAAGAAACATCTGTAAGTCCTTAACTCAGCCACAAAGTACGTAAGCGGCGGTGGGCCGACCCAGCTCCTAAACGGAACCATAACGACATTTTGCAAAGACTTTCAGATCAAACGTATCTAAACAAACTTGTCGTGGTGGGCAACGAGTCGCACGTGAACTATTAATCCGCTGTGTCCAATCATGGCGGATATCCGTCCGGCAGCGATACGCGACTGTTCGGACGTGATCGCATATCGCGAGATCGTGATCCGCATACTCCACGATGTCGGTGTGTACAGAAAGTTCAGTCGCACAATACCAGCACAACCAAATTATGAATCTCGTACAGACCATCATAAAACATAAAATTGCTCCATTAAATTTGAGACTATTCTAACGGTGTTTGCAGAGCCGTTTCACTAGTTATTGATATAAATTGTGTAAGAATAAGATTTTAATTCCCTCCCTCTACATCCACAGAGCAATTACAAATAAAATATTGATGGATTGTGTGAGGCAAGAGAAATGGGAGTCAATGATAGCGTTGATAGCGTGACAGTTGACAGAGGAGATGGAGATGAAAGAAAAACATCTTGTGTCGATCCCAAGGGACATGAGGCTAAGTCTTGTAAGAAAAATAAATACTTTTACTTTAAATATTTTAATTGCTTTCAAAATTCATGTGTCATTGGATTTTCTGTGTCTTATACATAGTGACACGATGAGATCCCCGGTTGTTGCGTTCATCACTTTATTAGACGCGTGGTTGACACTAACGGGCTACCATTTAATATTTGATTGTGTGTGCTTTCGGAACTAAAATAGTAAAAATACCACACTGCTGAAACTTTCAGTGGAAATTCCGTGCAAGGCAAAGTTTGATAGTTGAGTTATTCGACTATTTGGGCCGAACTAGAAAGAATTTTGATGAGTTTTTTTATAGCTAACCCCGGTTATATTCGGCAATGAATTTCAATGGTTCTGAAGGTTTTACTAATTGGTTGGGTTTCTTTAGCTGGTGATATAATGAAGGGAAATCTTTTCCTATCTTTTACAATACCTAAAAGATTCCCCAATTAAAATTTGTCAATACCATGGAGCGAATATTTTGACAAAATACTGATGATTTAAATTGACAAAATACCAGAAATTAAAGGATATTTAATGAATCTCATCTAGGGTCTCACGTATCCACAATCAAACTACCCTTAAGGTATTGGTGGTGAATTTCAGAATTGCCAATTCTCCTTTAACGATATAGGTACATAATTATGATGGAACTAGAACGTATTTGTGCAACAGGCTGATAAAGTTATTTGATTTAGGTTATGATTTAGAGAAAATCTCTTGTTGAGTTGAGTGATTAATTGTACCATTAAGTCTATGCTAATTATCTTAACTAAACCTACAATTGATACAGCCAACAACCACCTTCACAACAAACAAAGCTTATTCAAACAATGAGCACTAAACATAATTGTGATGACTATTGAGCTGCACTTCACTCGCTAAACTCCTAAGCACAGCATCACCAGCCAAGAACGCGGGCACGTAAACCCGGCTTATTGATTAATTGATGAACATTAAGGACTGACTGATTGTTTACATAATCTGTGGTGCTGTTAATGAGTTGTCTTTATCGATTACTGGACGGTTATTAACGATGGCTTAGTCAAAGACTAAATACATATTTATTTGGCCGTACCTATTGTTTAAAACTATAAAGAATATTGAAATCGCTATTGCTGACTATGAGATTCTGGGTTCGATTGTAGGGTAGAGCGAAATAGGGTTATCCTATCTGGAATTTCACAGTAGTAACCGCGAGTCTGGCTTTGTGCCCGGTTAGTGGACAAGACTCGCTGCAGTCGCCGGCGCCGCATGGGACTTAAACGTAAAAGGTTAAATGTGGGAATGTAATGCTTACGATATTATTATGTTACAAGTCAAATTTAAAATTAAAACATAACCCCCGACACATTTTCACTTTTTTTTTCTCGTGTCTCCTGTGCGGGTCACAAATAAATGTTTTTCTTTCTTTCTTTCTTTTCTTTCTTTATTTTATCTAGTAGTAGACACGCATCAAAACACCCCAATTAGATGTGTCCTTCGCACATGTCCTTCGTATATCGGGTTTAGCTCTCTGCTTTTCGGCTGGGGAATTTGCATGCCCAGTGTGGCATCGATCCACCCATGCCCGACAAGTGGATGTAGCTCTCAATGAGACTTGCAGGATTATCACAGGATGCTTAAAACCTACCCCACTTGCTGCACTATACCCGCTTGCAGGAATAGCTCCTCCGGATGTCCGAAGAGAAGTGGCATGTTATTCAGAGAAGCACAAGCAAGAGACAGACAAACGACATCTTTTATATAACGTGGAGAAGCCAAGGGGTAGATTAAAAAGTCGAAACAGTTTCCTGTCGTTCACTAAATCAATTGACGGCAACGAGTTAAGGCAAACAAAGAAAAATCTATGGCTCCTCAGACACCCCCCCCCCCCAGCTGATTATATTGAGCCTGCAGAAAAGCTCCCTGCGGGCCACCAACTGCCTTGGCCCACCTGGGAATCTCTAAACCGACTACGAAGCCAGGTGGGTCGCTGCGGGAACGACCTAGTTAGATGGGGGTACTCCAATGATCCACAGTGTGATTGCGGAGCCACGTCCCAAACAATGCCTCACCTTTTGTCTTGCTCTCTGTGCAAAAACACCTGCACCTTAAAAGACCTTTGTGAGGCAAATGACAACGCTGTTGGCGTGGCTGAATTCTGGTCAAAATATATTTAATTTTGGAATCATCGATACGACGAAGAAGACCCCAATTAGATTTTTTCTTGCGGCAACGCCCATAACTTTAGAACACCTTTTTATGAAACAGCTAAGAACACTCTCGATAAAGTCATCATTCGAACTAAATCATCAAAGTCGTTTCATCCGTTTAGGAGCTATAATGGCACAGGCAGATACACAAATACACAAACAAACAGGCACACACGTCAATATTGATAACTCCCGCCCTCTTTTTCCGTCGGGGGTTAAAAATTTTAAAAATTTAAGTAGGAAAAGTGGAAATTATGATTTATTCTTTATACAAGACACTTGAATTGTTTCGCCGAGACTAGTCGCTTTCGCTGCCTCAGCACTTTTCTGGTGGTCACCACTGTTGATTCTGGTTTTCAGCAGCTGCGGTGGTCGCGAATAGTGTGGCGGGCTATATTTAATTAAAAAAAAAAAACTAAATCTGGTTCATTTAAAAATATCCCGTATGTCATTCTAAACAAGATACCCACCTAAATTGGCACATACTCTGAACAGAGAGTGAATGATTCAGTCTATCAGTTTCTCTCCGAAAGGACTGAAACCAGAAAAATAAACACCGTCCAACTTCGAGGTTTAAATAACAAAACCAAATGCTAAGACAACTAATGAAGCTGTAACGACCAGTGTTAATTACATTGAACAACTAATTAGTAACCAACGATCTCTGCAGAAAGCTTGAAACTTCCAATATTTTTTTCTCCGGATTCAATTCAGCAAGGTTTGTTCGGAAACTTTCGATCGAGGTTAAAGGAGTTCGGGCATCAAAGCGCGCGCTTTAATGATGCTCCGGCTCGATTGGATTACGCGAACATCACCGCTACGGTATGCAAACACCTTTGAATTTACTTTTTTACTTAGTCGGGCTTTTTATGAAAATCTGATTTGTCTGTGTCTGTGAAGCATTTACAGCATGTTTGATCGCTTACAAGACGTCTTGTTGCAAATCACTGCATTTATCGTTTTCCAATAACTTCTTCCATTCTACAATGTACTTAAACTGAACAGGTTTCATAATGATAATTATCAACAGTCTAAACAAAACATAAATTGGTTTTTATTTTACAGTCAATCCAAATTCCAAAGCTGACCAAACCTGACAATCAAGAAAAATGCCTCATTCGAGAAGAGGGAGACTGTCAAAAAATCAACTGTATTGGTTAGCTTAAAACTAAAATAGAAAAAAAAAACTAAGCTATATAATAACCCGAGTGCGACGTCAATACTGCAGGCACTTCAGAGCTTTAACTTACGTCCTCCTGGACATTCTCATCATCTGCCTAGCCTTTTTCCCAACTATATTGGGGTTGGCTTCCAGTCTTACCGGATTCAGCTAAGTACCAGTGTTTTACATGGAGCGAATGCCTATCTGACCTCCACAACCCAGTAACGGGTAACACGGTACCCCTTGGCAAGACTGGTGTCAGATCTCAAGCTCGTCAAGCGTTGCTTAACCTTGATGATCGACTCGTGCGGCTGTTATTATTTAGCCACGAGCTCCTCCCTCCTCCCTGTCCTCCTGGACATTCTAATACCATTAAATAGTTTTCAGTTTATATTTCTGCAGAAACCGTCAATCCACCAAAAACCCCCACCTCTAGTTAAATGCCAGACAGTTTAAATTTGAATTGACAATATAATCTTACAAGCGGCAGTTAGCTTGTGTCTAGACTACGTATAATTACATTAAGTGTTCCCTTCAGACCTATGCAATTAATTATATCGCTGAAATTTTAGGATATTTTGTTAATTAGAAATTAATTTAATTGACATTTGTAAACACTTAATTCAAGCTTATTATTCGGAATAACTTATGTACCTAATAGACTTTACAATGACTTTTTCGTTGGTCTAGTGTTCTTAAGCTCGACTGCTACGTAGAGTCCTGGGTGCGACTCCTAAGTCTTTCCGAGTTTGGAGGTTTTTCCATCCGGTATTCCAATACGGATTTGGATTTGGTTTGATGTTAAGGCTCACCTATAATCTACTATTTAAGGCTCGAACCGTATTACAAAGGAATCTGCCTACCCCTAAATGCACACAACATGATGTAATGTAATTATTTCTATAAAAAGGTTGTCAAAAACTAAAATTGTAGGGTCTAATGAAATTAACTACAACCGCACGACTCTATGCAAATCTCTTCACATAGTTCTCCCAAAAGATTTAGCAGCAACTTCTTTAAATTCAATTCAACGTAAAATTGAATTATTATGCTTTTGCTATCAAATTTACGTCGAGAGTAATTTTCTTTTAATATAGTAGTGGCAGTGTTATTGTATTCATATATTCATGAGCAGTTTCCCTCAGGGCTTCAGGTATGAAGCAGTCTTGAAATAGAAAGGAAACTATTAAGCGTTCTTGAATGTTAGCTATCTAAGCTGGGTAAAATATAGCGTTTGTAGAAGGGCAATTGGTCCACTGAAAAACGCTACGCTTACGCTATATGCTTTTCAATAAAAAAAGTACCGTTCAGACTTAGCTTAGTTTATTTATTTATTTAAAATTTCATGCAACATACACAACATAGGCGGACTGAATGCCTGAAGTATTATCTACCAGTAACCACGAGTGGTACAGAGATAACAACAAAAAAATAAATTCCTTTCAATCATCCAAATCAGAGTAGTTGTATTTCCTAATTGCATGGGCAGACAAACTTATTAAGATCCCCTACAAGTTTCACGAGCCAAAAACAGATAACAGCTACTTTTTCAGCGAAAATTTCTCAATAACTACAAGATATATGATAAAAAATCAAATGACAAAAATAAAAACGACAGGTCCCTCGTCTACAAGCCCTTGAGTGAGACTGAATGCCTCACACGAGCGCAACGGTTTATAAGGCAACATTTAGACAAATTATTAAAATAAAAAAAGTACTCAAAAATAAAATATAAAAATTGGATTCGATTGATGAACACCTCAAATTTCAAATTATTTACCAGTATTTTTATATTCAATTCTTTTTAAATTCAATTCTATTTAAATATTCTTACACGTAGGCGACGCTTTCGCACGTATGATAAAATTCCCTTTTTTCCGCGTGGTCAATTTTTTTTAAGTACAAATACAATAAAATTTAGAAAACAAAATTGGTGGCTTACTAGTATACTATATACCCAGTCCACACCATTTTTTTCAGATAGTTATTCGCCACCAGTAAGCTGAAAAAGCAATTGAAAAAACTTGGTGTTTCGGGATTAAGTAATAACGTGCGTTAGGCATTTATTTTTTCTAATTTAAATTGAGCAGTTATCAAAAATATGTAATATATATTTACTAGATAACTATGTGACGCCAGAAGTTACATTAAAAGATTTATCATATATCTTCTAGTTATTGAGAAATTTGAAATTTTTAGCTCGTGAAACTTGTAGGGATTCTTAAACAGGTAAACAGACTAATAATTATGTCACTTTAAGCTTATGATTAAATTCATATTCTCTATATTTATTTTGTAACTATCAACATATCGACATTCTAGAAAGACGTAAAATGCGATCGCCAAATATTGCACCAGACATACGTAAACACACTGTTTCTCTTGGAGGTTGGCAGAAACTACGGCACGCCACCTACTTCGATCCTTACATACACTTTTTGCTTCATTTGAAAATTCAACTGGAACTTAATATCCTAAAGTAATACCATCCAACACTTTACTCTATTAAAACAGCGCCCAAACTATCTCAGTTCTAAAGTCACGGACACCGCTCACATATTTGCTCTAACTAGCCCGTTAGTGGACAAGTTGGCGGCGCGCCCATCTTCGACCAGTGTCCGCCAGCGTCGGCCAGCGCTGGCCACGTTTAATGAGATTTTGTGGACCATTGACTAACACAAATAAAAGGATTGTAGCTAAATATCGGGGTATTACTGCCAACAAAGTGAACGATAAAACTTTAGTAAGCACTTTAAATGATTACTGAATAAGACTGTTTTATGTAACAAAATCTTCAATAGGTTTTCTGGATGACGATTTCTTTTTTCTTATAAAAAAAAGGTTAAGCAATGCTAGTCGAGCTCGGGTTGTGCATGGGCTGGGGTTCCCAGCCACAGATATAAATCTAACTAGATGACGCGATTGTATGTACGAGTACTTCGCGTGACAAAAAACGGAGTAAAGTTACTATCAATGATCGTAATCTGAGCTTTTCATTAAAACATTATCGGCACCGGAAATCCACCGAAATCTAGAATAATGCCTGTAAATAATGTATAGAAAAAGTTGGCCGAGGCATAGGAAATGTTTTCTTTCTTTGGTAAGTTTGGCCAGCTATCTCGATCTTACCCAAGACCAATTGGACAAGCTTGAGCGACTTCAAAATCTCTGTATCAGGTTCATATTTGGCTTGCGCAAGTATGACCATGTTTCTGAATTCCAAACCAAGCTCAAATGGCTTCCTATTCGCCTTCGCCGGAATGCCCACATACTTTCATTGCTATATAATGTGCTCTTTAATCCTTCTAGTCCTTTTTATCTTAAAGAACGCTTTCAAGTCCTCTGTGACACACATTCTCGGTCCTTGAGATCATCGGAAAACCTAAAATTAAGCATTCGTATGCATCCCACATCGTTCTTCGACAAATCTTTCACGGTTCAAGCAGCTCGTTTGTGGAATGCATTACCTATTGAGGTAAGATTTAAAAAAATGGTGAAGGAGCATTTCCTTTCTCTGTAACTATTCTTCTCCTTTCTCTGCTCTATATTTGAGATTTATTAGTATATTATTTTATTTGCATGTATGTATTTTATGTAATATCTAAGTAATATTATTTAAGATAGTTTTTTTGTACACTGACAGCCCTATGTCTATCTCCTCTCGTTCAGTCCATCCAAAGGTTGTCTGGAAGAGATTGCCCTGTGCGATAAGACCGCCCATTGTACACTTATCTTTAAAAATGTTTTTTGTCCTGTAATTATTTAAGTGGTGTACAATAAAGTATTTAATAAATAAATAAGTAAATTTGTTTTTAAATTGTGTGTGAAAAAGTGGCACGCTTGGTTTTTATACAGATGGAGGGACTTGCGTTATCTAGTTAGACTTATGTCTGTGGTCCTGTCCCCTTCCACTCCATCACTGACTCCCTTTTCTTTCATATCACTCCTCACACAGTCCATCTATCATCATCTTCAAATAAATATCACTAGATGGCGCGATATTCGAATTTGCTATTGAATTGTGTGTAAAATTGATCATACAAATTGTATGTTCTTGTTTAATCAATTCTCATAAGCAAAAAATTGTGGAATATTGGGCTCTTAATTCACATTATCAAAGATTATTTAAACGGATCATTTAAAATTGATTCCAATAGATTGTAGCGGTTTTTTTTTTGAGGCAAGGTTATCTATATTTTAAATTCGTATTGTACTTAACCTATTTTGTTACAATGAAACTGTAAAAACGCGCAAATAAATACTTACTATAAAACAAGTCGTCACTGTATTTAATTTTTTTTTAAAAACATGGACCGAGTAAATCCATTTTCTTACAAGTTGCTGCTAACACCATCTATAGCCGTGGAACGGAACCGAACGCGATCGATTTACTTATAAAAAGAATCTGCATAATCAGGCCAATAACGCTAGTTACGTCGGCACGGTTTCTTTGTATGGGATGAGGCATCTGTTTGCTAGTATTATTATCTGTGGTATGGGTTACATTAATTAAATATCGTGACTACTCTGTGCTTCGAAAAGTATGGTAGGCCGTTTGGTCCCAGGTGTCATTGGTAGATTTATGACAGTCATTATGGTAGTTACAAGCCTGATAATCTGGCTCCAGTCTTGCCAAGGGATATCGTGTAACTCAGTTGCTGGGTTATGCAGTTCATATAGGCAGTCGCTCAGTGAAAATACTATAAGTACCTAGGTCAGCTGCTTTCTGTTAGACATGATACCAACTCCGACTGGATATAACACAAAATCTAAAAAAGTCTTATTAAAACGTGAAGTACCTTTTCCATATTATTTCTGCCCTCCAACATCGAACAAAGAGCTGCATTATTCAATGAAGGCGTTACAAATTCCCGTGGCGTCACAACCAGACATGCAGATCCAACAACTGCGAGTCGTACGCGATTGTCATAAGTATTGGAGTAATGATATCAGCGAGAAGTGGGGCCATTCGTTCACTAATACAGGTAGACCAGGGTAATAATTTTATGGGTTTTGCAGTACCATCAAGACTGCATAGGTAACAAACTTTGTGAAGATTATATAGAAACGAAGAAGGTTTTAAGATTTAGTTACAAATAAAGGTAAAATTTATGCTCCTTTCTACGGATACGTTCTTGTTACGGATAGTCCGGACCCAGAAAATCTGCCAACAGTATCTCCTAACGGTAGCGTATTACCTAGTTACAGGGTTATGTAGGACAGACAGATACTAGGAGCCGACCCCAACACAGTTAGGCAAAGACTGGGCAGGTACAGGTAGGTCCTTCTTAAACTAAACTGCAGAACTAATGCCAGCTCATTATCCGCCATAAAAGTCAAGAGAATTTGAAGAATACAGATTTTAATGTTCACTAACTTACTAAAGTTAAATTTGTATCTACTCACATATGTCAACAAGCAACGCCAAGACAAATAATACAGAATGCATTTTCTTTAATAAGTCTGAAACGATATAAAAAAAACATCTTCTTGCCTTGGAGCCACATGGGTATACACACTATGAAGAAAGTTAAACGAGCAAACCAGCATTTCTCAAAAAGCTCTTTGCACCAGACGATACGCAATGACATTCAAATGATCAAAGACGTCGAAATTGAGACATCGAGACATCGATACTACCAACATTCCAACATTCGTAGCACATTCACCCTGTTGACAAAACAATAGAAATATTGTACGTGACAGTGTTGCCAACACTCCAACTTTATTTTACCGAGGAACTTACATCTTGGCTACTTTCCTTTTGTAGTAAGACCATCTTAACAAGGCACACAACTCTCTCCGATGAAGAGGAAACATGTTTTACGAGTAGAGCTCCCATTAAAGTGGTGTTATGACTATTATTTGAATGACACAATGTAGTTTGGTGTTTGCGTAGTGAAACTTTCTTTAATAACTCCACAATGTAGTACTTATAAAGAAAACTGTACAAGTTGAGGACTTAAGGAGTAAATTTATGAAAATATTTACAGACTAAACCGAAGCGAAACGTTTTTAATAACGATTAAAAAGTTGGTATTTATTCACTTTGATGCCAAAGTTGAATCCGTATTTAAAGAAAACAAAATGTTATTAAACGAATCGCTTTGCAGAAATATTAAGCACAACGTTTCATTCAAAAGTATAACGATTTATCGTTTTTATAATGTTTAAGTTTATTACTTAGTAAGCACACAACCGCTTTACATAGCTTTGATCCTAAAAAAACAAGGTCACCGTTTTTATATTAATAGTCTGTATTTGTTAGATGTCTATATATTAATAGTTTGTATATAGCAATCTGATACTACTCCAATAAGTCGTAATCATCATCATCTGTACCGAAAGACCTCCATATCGATTGGTCCAGTGTGTCCCGCTCTCGCAGCCTTCACCAGGTCATCGGTCCACCTTGAGCAGGGGCACCAAATGGCGGATTGCGGTCGAATTATTTTGTGTGGACCTTATGTAAACAGTACAATATTATTTACTTGTACTACTTGAGTATGTAATAAAATAATTTATCCCACGCTTTGTCTTTACTGCTGTCGATTCGACAACGGCAGAGCGCGGCGCGCGAGATCTTCAGTAAGTCGCGGTAGAAAAATAAATTTCGGAGTAGACTTACCGATGAACATTTCCAAGATTTAATGACAATAAATAACCAACTTAAGTCAAACCTAAAAGAATAGTTCAAGGCAAAAAATGATGACATTATGCAATGACATTAATATTTGAAAAAATCTTTAAGCCTTACAGGCCGCGACGGACATATTAATAAAAAAAATACCACAAATTAATGTATTTAGTGACCTCTGACCTTGAGAGTTACGCTCTTCAATAAGTTATAGATTCTATAGAAAAAGAAGGTGATCCAGTGTCTATACAAGATATTATACCAAAAGGCACCAAGCTGTTGATTTCTAATACCACAATCCACCATGCTCAAATTACCCTCAAGAAAAAACAAATTCCCCTTACATTTGAAACGTTAAAATATTTATAAAATCACCACAAAATACGGAGCGCATTCATTAATCGTGAGCGAAGAAAAAGTTCACGGAAACGAACGAAACGGAGAAAAATATACGAAATGAAATTCATTGCAATAAGTTTTATTGGTTTTGTTTCGTTTTCATAAATAATGCACGTTGTGCCAGCTGGGCACACTGGGGCTTTGTGGCACACTGGGTCACAATGGGCAGGCTCCGGGATATTGCTTAAATCATTTGATAAATTAGACTTGTAATATTTTGCTGGGTGTCTGATGTTTACAATGTCATTTTTGCTTTGATTGAAAATAATCTCTGGCATGTAATGGTACAGTCTGGCATACTAAGCGCAATTGTATATATTTAATTGTATACTTTTGCACTTCAGGAGCAGTGGTGGCCCAGTGATATCGGCCGCGACTTACAAGTTGTAGGTCGTAGATTCGAGCCCAGGCAGGCGCTTTACTTTGTTTAAATTATTTCATTACTACTGCTCTCAAAACGGTGAAGGAAAACATCGTGAGGAAACCGGCATGTCCTAGAACCAAAAATTCGAAGACATGTGACATCCACCAACCCGCACTGGGCCCGCGTGGTGGATAACGGCCCATTTCCTTTCACAGAGAGGAGGCCTGTGTCCCAGCAGTGGGGACATTAATAGGCTGATTATTATTTTATTTATTGTTTTATTTTATTAAAATGCAGAGTAGAATTATAAGCACTTATATGATGATGTGTGATGTGATGTGAATTGTATACTTTTTTACATGATTTTTATTAACTTGCAATTTAGGTATTTATGATGTTGGTGTCAAATCTTGTAATTGAATTTTAAAGCAGTTATCTTCAAACGATTAAGATGAAATTATGCTTACACGTTTGGTGACAGTTAGCTAAAAAGAAAGTAGCATATATGCTATTCCAGACTATAATCTATCTCCGTGCCAAATTTCTTTCAGATCCGTCCAGCCGTTCTGGCGTGATTGAGTAACAAGCAGACATCCACACACATCCATCCATACTTTCACATTTAAACAAAAAAATACAACCAACTTCCAAATAATTATTAATATTTAGAAGATTTGGATTAATAAATTATTGTATTTTTGTTTATAGCTTTTCATTTTCACTTTTTAGTGGTACATAATGGACAAGTTCTATAGTAAGGCTATAATGTCCAAAGTAACGCGAGAATAGATTACCCGCAGGCTAACGTATCTTTTGCAAGAGAAAAATGATAGCGATCCAACGCTTTATGTCATAAAAGTCGGAATTAACTGCAGTGTTGGTTTGG
The DNA here is from genome assembly GCA_948252205.1 of Orthosia incerta. Lineage (NCBI taxonomy): Eukaryota > Metazoa > Arthropoda > Insecta > Lepidoptera > Noctuidae > Orthosia > Orthosia incerta. Next base: position 794,919 of record OX411748.1, on the reverse strand, counting down.
TAGGTCCTACACAATCGTTTGCTAATCGATCGCTATTTGTCAAATGCACTTATTTAAAAAAAAACCGCCAACAACTCTAAAACTTCTGTATGGAAGAGCAATTATTGCGTAAAAATCGCTATCGTTTTGTTCTTGCAAAAGATACGTAATAAGCCTGCCGAATAACAAAAACGGTGGAATGAGAGTGTATCAGGATGAATTATACACATCTGCGAACCTGTTCAGAGCGTACTGGAGTGATGTTATGTTATGTAATGGTGTGAAAAATAAACAATCATGCGATTGCAGCAAGCCAGAGAGATATGCCGTCATTTATTGAAGAGTTCTGTTGTATATCTCCGAAGATCTGCACCACATCTTTACCAACTATAAATGGAACCATTTCTAAATAAACTTCTTTCGAACAAAAAAATAATTTTGCAAATCCGTTTATGTATGACGGAGTTATTCCCGAATATACACTAAAAAATCATTTATGTTTAAACATCTGAATTGAGAAACTCATCCTTTTTGGTAAGTCGGTTAATAATAATATTTATTTTTTATTTAACCATTTATGTACACACATTTAATATACAGAGAAGAAGAAGAAACAGAAAAATAGGTACATAGGTGATAATACTCGTAAGCATCACCTATAGAAATCTCTTCCAGCATACCTGCGAAAGAAAAGATGAAAAAAAAGAGATGTAGACATAGTGTGTAGAGTTGAAAAATAATTAACACAAAACGATTAATATCTAAGTATTAACTAATAAACAATACCGATAACAAATTAAATATACCTACTGTCATAATAATATTTGTATATGTCCTGATCATCAGGCACTCGTACTCGTATAATTAGATATCAAACTTCACAAGGTAAGTTCGTTTGATTCTTAATTACACCAATAGAGCACAAACTTATACTAACTATATCTTATCTTATGGAGGGGCCGAGATAACTCGGACACTTCGACCAATTGGGATCTTTTGTGGTCAAAAAATAAAGAGAAAGAGATAAGATAAACCTGGCCTTATACTAACTATAAGGCCAGGTTTCTGCACGATGTTTTCCTTTACCGTTGTCTGCGATGTCCAAGATAAATTTACAAAGTACATCAATGATCAGTGATTGATTAAGAGATAGCCCCATTCACAGTAGGAATAGGTTATCTCAGTATAAATCTAGAGCACTACTTAGTTATTGCCCTCCCTCCATTCAAAACATAAAATGCAAGACTACCTTTCAATAAATTCTCTCAAACTCCTCAATTCCCACCCCTGGCGTCTTACAATCAGCCCTTGACGTTAACGGCACATTTATTAATTAAATCTATTAAACGAGCCGGCGATGAACTTGGGGCAATCAGTGCATAACAGCCTTTTGCCATTAATGTTGAAGGGCCGAGTTTTATGTTGATGTTGGCAACATATTGGCTTAACGCTGAGTACAGAAGTTTGTTGCTCATTGACGGATTAGTGAGTTTATTGGTTTGCTTCTTGTTTTTAAGCAAAGAGTTGAATCGTTTATTACATGTTTTTTAACTTAATCTACCTATGCACGTTAGGTAAGTAAATTTTTTGGTCAAATTATGTTATTTTTATGGGTACCTTATTCTGTAACTATCTAAATTGGATTTAGGCCAGAATCCGGTTAACAGTTTGGCGTTTTCAATAACTTCTATGTATAGCAGAGAAGATTTTCACAATGCTGACGGCGCCGTTGCTTTACTTCAAAATTTTATGGAATTTTCATTAGAATCAGTATTTTCTGAAACCATAAAGCTTTTAAATATTGTATGCACCATTCCTATGACCTCAGTAGAATGTGAGCGTTGTTTTTCGACGTTAAATAAAGTCAAAACGTTTACGCGAAATACTATGGCGCAAGACCGTCTCAATGCATTATGTATGATAAGCATTGAAAAACGCTTAATTAATTTCATCGCTGATTTTCACAAGAAAGTGATAGATGTCTTCGCTCGCCAAAAAGACCGGCGAATGGATTTTCTGTACAAATAAAATAAATGGCAAGCTCTAGTTTTACGTTTTTTTTTTAGTGATTCCCCACAAATAAATGTCACGAGCCGCCTCTGCTTCTATGCATTCCTGGAACATGCATACAACGGGATACCGCTTAGGGCATGATTTATGTGGTCCACCATCTGTGGCAGAGTGATTTTGTTAAGTAACTAATAATAAAATAACTTTAACTTAACTTACTCAGTGTAGTAGGTAACGTAGGTAGCTAGCATTGTGTATCGCATGTCCTGGAACATTATGCAACTTTCTATTAAAAGTTTCGCGTGATTTTTACCAATTAGAAGTTTGCACTTACACGCTGAGTTCCACAGCGAGTGTTCGTTCCAGTTAATAATTAACTAGAAAACTGCTTGCTCCTGTTATAAATAGAATAAAATCGACGATTAAGGCGTCCTAAATTGGAAATAACTAATATTGCACGTCATAAAAACCAAGTGCGTAAAGTGTGATGTATATGCTAAAATAATTACTCTGTCTCTCTGTCTGTTTGTTCGTAACGTTTTTACGCCAAAATCGATCAATTCAATTTGATGTACTGTGTTATAGAGTAAGATTGGACCAGAGATAGTTCCTCTGGGATATTTTACGACTTTCACTAGGGCGAAGGTTCTCCGAAGGCTCGATGAAGTGGTCAGGAGATTTTAACTTCTCCCGCCAGAGATTTTACCTTTCCGAGTTGGTATTGCCATCCAACGGCAACGGGCTTTCGCAGCCAAGGAAACCCTTTCGAAGCTTGAGCCTCCGGGGGACCGAGCTGCTGTTGTACATTCTCTGAGTCATCCTCCTGCTTTGCCCTTTCCATGCGACTTCCCACAGTCCTATGACTTTACGTGGGCGCAACGCCGATGAGTGGGTACAACATTCATACCGGGGTCGATTTAAGGCAATCAGTACATATTCAGCATTTCTTATTCAGTGCTGTATCCACTAAGTGGGAGTGGGCGTAGCGGCTCCACAATAGGCAGGCATAACCACTGGCACTACCACTGGGTGGGCACATGTTGCCGGGGCATATATGGAAAACGGTAAATAGACTCCGCACTCAGGTCGGCCGAAGCAAAAACAATCTCCACAGGTGGGGGTTTTCGGATGGTATCGGAGCACCTTTTATCTTGCTCCGTCTGCCCTGTTGCCTGTTCTCGAGAGCAAGTTATGGCTGCGTCAGCGGACGGGGCGTTACCATGCCAGGCAAGGGATTTAGCTGGAGAGTTTGTCATCAACACGCTAAAAAGAACACTGCAAAGGTGCTGATAGCAGCCAGTTTTATGTATGTAGTATCCTTTCCTATACCAAAATAAAATCACAGCTCATTTTATACCAATCGGAATTTTGTTGATTATATTAATTTTATTACTACAAAGAATGCGTTCTTTCATACTGTTATGCAGTTAAAATTACGAGTGGTTAATTTGTGTATATTGAAGTTCAGCGGCTGCAAAATGAATGAGTTACGAGTCGTGGGATTGTGAAGAGTTCGTTGGAACGTGAAGCGGAGCGTTCTCGTGTGTTTGTTTGTTCATGAGATTACATACAACGTTTATTGCTGTGTGGTTTTTGTGTTTGTGGTATTTGAATTACAGTTAAGGTTTTTGTTTAAAAGGCAATAATTGAAATAATTTTATTAAATGAACCTGACCTTCTAACAACAGTAAACACCTCATCAACATCTCATTGATCATCTCATCGCAGTCTACTGCTGGACAGAAACTCTCCAAAAGTGCGTCACAACACCCGCAGGGTATATTCTCCACCTTCTGCGTCTGCTATGTCCCTGCTGCCTTTATGTATCATCACCTTTCATTATTCCGCCGTTGGAAACAATACGTACTTGTATTACATGGAGTGGCTGCCTATCTGACGTTCGTACACAGACGGTCACAAAACGCTAACCCTCTCAAAGCGTCAAGCGCATTAAAACTCAACAATTTGTCTGCAATACAACAAGAGATTTCCCCACATGCATATTATAACAACTTCCGCCCGAATATCATTGTGCACAATACTGCACATACGAGTATCTCCCGGCGCGCACCGTATCCGCGCGGTATAACTCAACCCTGCCGCGCCGGTCGCCATGACCAATTAGCCTAAGACCCCACTGCATAAATCTGCAGGTGTATTGTGCCTTGTTGCCTTGCTGCATCTGGCCGGAAACAGCTTTTATTTTTTAATTTTCATGTACTATGAATTACTCCTATATCGTGGATGCGTATGGAACATTATCTAGCTTTCAGATACCCGCCATTTATGGGTTGCCAGGTTTACAGGTGAAATGGTTGCGGCTAACTGAGAGCTGGCGACTTTACCTTATCTTATTGTGTACATCAATTTTCATCAAATGACGTATTGGATTCACTTGAAAAACGAATATACTTGGGGTTAACCATCCATACATAAATTTCAATTTATTTAATAACTAACATACTGAGTTGTGGCTAGGTATTTCCAGGCAAACCTGTACCCATATATTCTACTATAATTCATGAAAATTAAGTTTAATAAAAAAACCTAATTCCTGCAGTCGGCTCTTAGCCTGCGACGGCCAATGCATTCCACTCCGGCTTCATTCCGAACCGGACAGCTTTACGGGCTCACTCGTGCGAAGACCTTTCAATATTTAATATTATTCACGTATTCATATCGGATTGCAATCCTACTTTATTGATTCGAGAATTGAATCTGTCTTGGTTAAGTGAGTTATGATGTTGAGCTAGAAAACTATGGTTTTGGAACGTCACCAATTGCATGTTGTTAGGTGTACACGGTTACTTCTAAGTAGGTGCATTAAAAAATGTCATTTCGTCTGAAATATATTCATATTGAGTGGTATTTAAAATATTTTATTGAGCGTGCAATGGTGATAAGTTTTTATTTATGTTTTTTTGCAAAATTTTCAAATCTGCCCTGAAAAACGAAACTAGTTGAAACAAAGTCCAAACCAATATCTGTCTCATATTAACTTAACTAACACATTCTAATTCTAATATTGTCATAAGAATGCCTACAGTATTCACTACTAACATCCGTTTACTGAAACTAAATATACGCAAGTTAAGTGCTATGGTTAAAAACAGTTACTCGACTTCAACTACTCATAGAAAGTAGCGATAGTGACAACTTTTGTTCCACAAACTATGTGTCAGTATCTAGTAGTCAGTATCTATTAGTAGTGGCTGCCAACAAGTTAGAGATCCTTGCAAAGGTGAGAAGGTATTTGACGCCAGAACAGCGGCAGCGGCTCAACTTATATCAAGTGCAAGTTCGATCATGCATGGAGTACTGTTCTCATTTCTAGGACGGATCTGCCAAATACCAGCTTAATGCACTAGAGCCGATTGAAAAGTGGGCCAAACGGCTCATCGGCATTGAGGCACTGACACTGAACATCGTCGCCGAGTTGCTAATTTGTCGGTTTTTATCGGTTACATTTCGGGGAGTGTGCGATGTAATTGCATAATGTGATTCCGCGCGTTTCATCATAGTTCTACCAGACGTATGATCCTATTATCCTATACCAGCATACAGACATTAAAAAAAAACCAAACAACTACGATACACTTTAAAGTTGAAATCGTCGGCGGTAACGAAACATCTCCGGTACAAACCGCCAACCGCCGCATCCCGCCGCGATGAGATTCCTAACCTTAGTTTTAACACTTCTGCAGTGTGATAATGAGCCGTGGACTTATGATATGGTGTGGAGATGAGCAGTTTAGAAGAAGCTTATTTTAATAATGACCCGATCTCTTAATTGAGTATTTATTTAAGGTCGGGTTAAACCCTATTTTAATTATAAAGTTTGACAGTTGCCGACTAAGGTATAGATTGACAAATAAGTACTCAACTTCACTTAATAAGTTCTTGAGCATTTTGAATGGAATAACTAGATCTTAGGAACAACCTTATTTGTTTATTCATTTAGGATTTTTCAGTGACAGAGGAATAGAAGACACTGGATATGTCCTCGGTTGATGGAAATAGACAACAATATGAAACTTACTTAAATAACTGACGAAATGTGTGTGTACTAGGTACTCCTTTAGCATTACTCGAGATGTTATGTTAAGTCACCGATAATATAATACTAGCATAGTTATGTGTATTAAGGATCGTCAACATTAATTAATACAGCTGCAAGATTCATAGGTTAAACATTCAATAATTAAAACTAAAATGACATAACAAAATACCGTGGGCTACTTAACCAACCTATTTATTAAGTAGGTAGGATTTAGTTGAGATTTGGCAAATATGCAGTCATCTGAAAATCTTAAATCCAACAGACTATTCCAGTCTTCAAAACTGCATTACACACAGCCATCTCAAAAGGGATTAACCCTTCCCTACCCCTGACCACACGAGGCCACACAGCACCTATCTCTTGTGCCTCGCGTCATCTAAGTTGTCGGACACAATCTAACTTCAGGCGCCTAATCCCGGCACCTGCCGCATTGCGCCGCGCGTGATTAATGGCCGCCGTGATGCAACGTGCGCGAGATTGATTCCTCACGTTGTACCAAGCCTTCACCTTCAAGCTGGAAGATTGCCTGATAGATTGGGTTAGTGTAAGATTGAGCTGGTGGTGGTAGGTGCTGGATTGGTTATTCTTATTAGTATCACAGATAATATAATACTAGCATACAGATGCCTCACCCCATACAAAGAAACCTAGGTAGGTAACTAGCGTTTTTCACCTAATTATACCGATTATTTCTTGTGAATCGATCGCGTTCGGTTCCGTTCCACGGCGATAGATATATCACCATCAATATCCGTGGAACGGAACGGAACCGAATGCGATCGATGTACAAAAAGTAATCAGAATAATTAGTATAGAACGTCGGCACGGTTTATTTGTATGGGTTGAGACACCACTTGTAGTATGTAGGTCTTCTTGTGCAAAACGTTTGTCCAGGAAAATACAAAAACCAAAATTCCAACGATAACCTACTCAAAATGAAAACACATCGGAAAATTTCCAGCAGTCTGTTGCCCGATTGTTACAATGGGGATGTGAACGCAAAGGTCAGCGCAGATGTCGCTGGCGGCGCAATGGCTGCTGTCAAATCGTTTTTGTTTTATTTACATCACTTTTATTTGCAATTTTTTGTGTTTAAACCGGTCTACGATCGTTATTCATAAATGCAATGTCCCTGGAAGATTAAGGAATTGAAAGACGAACTAAATAAAACAGGAGCAAGAATAACTGGAAAGAAAACAGATCTTATTGAGAGGCAGAATTTTATTTAAGTAATAAAATATTTCTCTTCGGTGATAGATTTGGATATTTATTTAGTTGTAACGTATTAATTCCTACTTGACTCATGGTAGGAAAATTTATAAAAAATGAGAGAACATTACTTTATTGTATTGGTATTCTTTACGTTTTAGGTTAAAAGTTTTATTTTATTTTTGGTAATCAAAGCCCTCTGAAGCATCTGAGGGCCAAGCAAATAAAATCATTGCTGTAGAACTTTATCAATACGTCAATAGCTCCACTAAATGGCTGAAGATTACCAATCACCATAGTCAGAGTTACTATGACAGGTACATAACATAACCTATAAATATATTTAGCCCTTTTCCGGTTTTTTTTTAGCATTGTATATTTGGAAAATAAAGCAACACCGGGGTTGGTACCTCCTGGATTCCTGGTACAGCACACAGAGGCATATTTCGAGAAAATTGAAATTTACTGAATGAAAGGTTACAAACTGTATGGCTTTGACAGCTTTCAAAAGGTGCCTGGAATTTTGGGGAAAAGACCAGGGAGTGTGGGATTTTTACCTCACTAAAACCACCCCGGTGACCACCATCAGCACCTGGAAGGGGCCCCGTCACCTCTTAAAAGACCACCCCGGATCCCCCTCTGTGCAACGCCTGTTACAACATCCCTGGGGAAACGACGATGCGCCACCTATCGTGAAAAAATGGCAGTTCACATCCCCAATACGGGGTCTTTAAGTCAAAAGTGAATAGGTTACGTCTAGGCAAGCTTGCTTCACCATCGACCACATCATCGCTTACCATCAGGTGAGACAGGTGTCAAGCGCGAGCATATAGATTATTAAAAAAAAACCGGCCAAGTGCGAGTCGCACTCGCGCACGAAAGTTTCCGTAAGATTATCGCAAAAAACGGCATAAAAAATCACGTTTGTTGTATGGGAACCCAACTTAAATATCTATTTTATTCTGTTTTTAGTATTTGTTGCTATATCGGCTACAGAAATACATCATCTGTGAAAATTTCAACTGTCTAGCTATCACGATTCATGTGATACAGCCTGGTGACAGACGGACAGACAGACAGACGGATCGTGGAGTCTTAGTAATAGGGTCCCGTTTTTACCCTTTGGGGACATGACCGCGAAAAACGGTGTTGCGTCCATACGCAATGATAACTCACTCTTTTCCAACGTGATAGTAGTCTTCAGATTATTATTAATGGTTGACCTGATGACCATTCTCGGGCAATCGCTCTTGGAAGACCGTTCTCAGAAAACTCGCTCTCTAGGGAGTGCTCTTGGATGAAGACCATACTATGAAGACTGTTATCGGAGGACCCGGTTTATAACTCAGAAACAAACAGACTTACAAATAAAGCCACTTACTTTACATACCATACAATAAAAACAACCTCTAAAACCACACAACACTGGTACCGTAAAATATTTGCCGTAATACAACAAAATACGACGTCTGAAAATCATAAATGGTTTCCCATTGAGTTCCATTCATATATCCGCGCTCTCGTTCACTCACTCACTCGTTCACCGCTCACTAAGCACGGGCGCACACAACGACTATGTGCGCTTAATGCTCTGTTATTATAAATACACGCCGCCCGCTGGAATGCGTCGATGAGTGTGCGCTCGATCTAAGTATGTACCGCCAGCATGTTAGGGTCGAAAATCTTTGATGAGTATAATTAATATTCTTGTTTAGCACCCCCTCCATTGTGTGTAGCATCTATAAAATTTTCCCGAAATATGACATTCTGTACCTCTAATTTTATGTAATAAATAAATGTTATAAATAATATTTTAAAGTGGTTTTGCTAGCGTCAATTTCAACCCCTACGCGATGCATTTAAAATCTCACTATAATCTAAGTACAATAGTCTTCAGAGATAAGATCTTTATGGACGATCGAGATTGGTTAAATAACTAACCAGTTCACATTATATTATCTCTTAACCATAAACATTAATTTTCTTTAACTCCAAACTTCACAATCTAAGGCTCTAACTTTAAACTTGCAGTCCGTACGTCCAGTCAGACGTGCTAAATCCGGCGGCTGCGAAAACTTGGCTCGCATTTATTACACCCCAACCTTCATAATGTTAATGTATATTGACTTGACGATAAGGCTCTCTTAAGGGTACACTAGTCAACGGCACGAACTATTTTGTGCGCGGGGTTAAAATGTATTATATATCAACCGACAACACGTGCGGAAGAGATTGAGCTGTGATGAGCAGTAGGAAGCTAGTTCGCGTACGAATACATACTTTTGCAAATTTGTAACGAAATGGATAATGAATTGGGACGAAACCGAGCGCGCGAAATTTTATAAACAGACCTTTGGGAGTTTGGATATCATGAAAAAACGACTAAACGTATCTGTTCAAAATAAAATTATTTGCATTGTTGAACTACTAATCTATCCCTGTATGGAGGCCGTTTTGCAATTTTCTGTCTTCTAATGGTATTTATTCGCGCCCAAAAATGCGTTAAAATTAGTGTCGAAATGTGGAACTTTCGACGCTGATAACTTTCAAATATTTTATTTTTTTACTTTTTTGCTTCCATACAGGGCTAGATATTGATGAGACAAATTGATATCACTTTATATTTTGAACGTACATCGTCAAACAGTGGAATAATCCCTAGACTACGTTTGTATGGAAGAATTTTCGACTAGTGTACCCTTAATTGCAATATAAATATTGCTGCATATAGGAACTGGAAATTGAAAATCAGTATTATAAAACGCGAACATTCTATACCAACATCGTGTCAGTGTTCAACGAAGGGCACCTCTGCTTAATCCTTTGGCAAATACTGACATGTGTAAAACACACGCCTATGCATATTATGTGAGCCTATTGTCATCAACCACAAATGCAGAACCTCCGAGCTGCCACCGATAAATTGTAGATGAAAAACCCAATAACAATGCAACCCGGAATTCGAACCGTGTACCTCGTGCTCAGCGATAACTACACAGTCGCAAGCGTTACCACAAGGCCAACGAGGCCAACCAGAATCCACCTAAATAAAATTTACAGATGTTGTAAAAAGCTGACTTCATTCATTCAAGATTCTCACTTTAAGACGGATTGCAATCATCATCATCATATTAGCCGAAAGACGTCCACTGCTGGACATAGGCCTCCCCCAGGCTTCACCACATTGACCGGTCCTTCGCGTCTCGTATCCAGCGGATCCCCGTAACTTTCACCAGGTCATCGGGCCACCTAGTCTAGGCCTTCCAACGCAATGTTTTCCGGTTCGCGATCGCCACTCCAGAACTTTTTTACCCATCGGCCGGCGTTCTGCGAGCAATGTGCCCTGCTGACTGCCAGTTAAGCTTGTGAGAGGGAGATGTCAATGTAACCATATAAACTTGTGTTCTTTTATAATAAAGGGCAGTATAGCAACAGCATTCGTTGTATCACTTACTCCTAATATCAACCATCCGTACATGGCGACCGTGACAGCGTAAACGCTAGCAGCGTACCTATGTTTACATTTCTTTGACCAAAACGGGTGTCGCAATGTATTGCAACGAGACCAATCTCGTACTGGGACTTAGCGTGGTCACTATTCTATTTTGTGAATATTTACCACGACAATCACAAAATGGGTACAACTAATACGAAGGAAGAAGTTATAGTTCCACAAAACGCAGCAGGTGGAAGTAACAGCGCTGACATCACGCAGCTGACGATACATGCCAGCACAACAAACATCATTTTAATCGTGTTACTTCTTATAGCATCGTTGGCGTTTTTGTATGGTATCTTCAGAATCTACAAGAATTGCCATCAGAAATGGATGGGTAATGAGATCAGGAAGGACAGATTACGATGTTCTATATGGAGACGTAGAGCTGACGCAGAGGAAATGCGGACGAATGCCAGAGGCTACAAGAAGGACACTGAGGACGTCATCTGAAGAGTTAAAAACCCAGGGTTTACGAAGAAAAGTGCGCGAAAATTATATTCGTAATGTGTCAGTGCGTGGTTATATATAAGGTGTTGTCTATTCTCTATTAGTAGTAAACGTGTAATAGCATAAAATATACATGACATTATTTTAGTGGACTAAAATAAGTGACAAATGAAAATAAAATGAACGCTGGAGTGTATGCAGTATAAAATAATGGTATGTAATTCAGTACCTACTAAGAAAATAGAAATAAGTATTTATGTTAAATGGCAGAAAACTTAAAAACATTGTACGACAAGTTATTTGAAATCAGAAAATATTTGATAAAGATAGGTCCAGATAGAAGAAAAGGTAACATTATAGTCGTAAAATTAGCAGAGGCAGACAACTTAGTAAAAGAGTACAACTTATTTTTAGAATATTATTCAAAATCGAAAAGCACCGTATGTGAGAGTGAATGTTCGCATATTCACGAGCTTTGCGCAAATTTTGATCATTTATATGAACAAATATTAGAATTGTGCTCACAGAAACCTAGTACGGCAGATAAAATGGCAACTACTTGTAAATTTGATTTAAAAATTGCTTTAAGTTTATTACCAGTTTGTACAGACGATGAGGCTAGCGTAAAGCAACTAATAGATGGCATAGAGTATTACAAAACAGAGTTAGACGAAAATTCACAAGGAAAACTGTTAAATTTCGTATTAAAAAATAGACTCTCACAGACCGCAAAAATGAAATTAGCGACTTCATATGTCAATATTGACGACTTTATAGCTGACTTGAAGATTCAGTTATTGCCTAAAAAATCGGCTACAGCAATTCAACGAAAGCTGCAAAGTCTTAGGCAAAACGATTTATCAATCGATGATTTCGGCAAAAAAATTACGGAATTGTTTGTTGATTTGACGATCTCTCAATCGGGGGCCAACGAGGCCAGTTTGAAAGTTTTAAAGCCAATTAATGAGAAGCAAGCTATCAAATGTTTCTCAGATGGATTGAGAAATCGACGACTTAGTACAATAATTTCAGCCAGAAATTTTACATCATTGAAAGATGCAGTACAGGCGGCCATCGATGAAGATATAACAAGTCCATCAACATCTTCCGATATTTTAACGATGAATTATAGAGGGAGATCGTCTTATAACTGGTCACAGCGGAGAGGCCGCTTCTCATACGCAGGTAGAGGACGCGCACGTGGCAATCAACAGGTTATCCAAAACCAAGACGAACAGCAGGATCAGGTTCGGAGAGGATCGCAGGCAAGCTGGCGCCGGTCCACCCGACCATTTCATGGAAACAGAGGTAGGTCCAATTATAGCACCTCCAGGGATCAACACATACATACATTGGATGACTCAGAAACGCAGGAAAATACAGAAACAGAACAGCGGAATGAGGACCAGTTTTTTCGGGACTAAAAATATAATTTTATCATGCAATAACGTAGGCTACGTAAATATAAAATCGCATAACCATTATTCATACCAATTATTAGTAGACACCGGTGCATCCATATCTGTCATAAAGTATAAACAAATTCTCGACCAAAACATTCCAATCCATATCGAGAAGACACTTGTAAACGGCATCGGGGGCAAAGTACAGGCTATAGGATATGCTTATTTGCGCCTAGTTATTGGAAATCAGACCATACAACATAAGTTCTATGTTTTTAAAACATTGCCTTGTAAAGGTAGTGGCATACTGGGACAAGACTTTTTAAGCAAGTATAAATCAGTATTAAATTACGGTAACCAAACTTTGTTACTATGGAATAACAACTCAAAGGTATCATTACCATTAATAATGACAAACAATCATTTTAATATACCGGCAAGATCAGAGTCTATTCACTTTATTCGAACGTGTGAGATGGAAGAATGTGTAGTTAATGGAACAGAACTGCGAAAGGGGATCTTTGTTGCAAATACTTTAGTTAAGCCCACGAATGGGAAAATACCAATTAGGATTTTAAACACCACGGAGACAGATTTAGTCTTGACAACAATTAGTCCAACACTTTACAAAGCAAGCGAGTATGATGTATGTTCATTTCAAGAAACCAATAATAATGCTGATCGTGTCAGAAAGGTATTCGCTTCGCTATCGCTGAAACATTTAAATAAAGAGGAGCAATTGTCCATAGAGTCCATTTGCGCAAAATATGCAGATATTTTCTTCCTACCAGGTGATAAATTAGGAACAACTAAATTATATGAACACTCAATAACATTGAAACCAAACGTGGCACCAGTGTACGTTAAGCCCTACAGAATGCCGCATTCACAGAAAGCCGAATTAAAAAAACAAGTGGACAACTTATTGGAACAAGAAATTATTGAACCTTGTTCCAGTGAGTGGTCCAGCCCAGTACTCCTAGTGCCTAAAAAATCAGACGCAAACGGGGAAAAAAAATGGCGGTTAGTAATAGATTACCGTAAGCTCAACACTTGTATTCAGGATGATAAGTTTCCACTGCCAAACATCACGGATATACTAGATTCCTTGTGTGGATGTATTTATTTCACACATTTAGATTTAAACCAAGGATTTTTTAACGTAGCGTTAAACAAACACAGTAGGAAATATACTTCATTTAGTGCAGACGGTGGTCAGTATCAAATGACAAGAATGCCTATGGGACTCAAAACTAGTCCCAGCTCATTTTCGCGTATGATGACCATGGCAATGACCGGGCTATCCTACGACAAGTGCTTAGTGTACCTAGACGATCTTATTTGTATGGGACGGAACTTAACTGACCATAACAAAAATTTAATAGAAGTATTCGAAAAGATGCGCAGTGCCAACTTAAAATTAAATCCCACTAAATGCGATTTCCTTAAGAAAGAGATGCTTTATTTAGGCCACGTGGTGACAGGCAATGGTATATTGCCGGACCCAGATAAGATTAAAATAATTAAAGAGTATCCAGTTCCTAAAAGTACGGACGAAGTGAAACGCTTCGTTGCTTTTGCAAACTACTATAGAAAATTTATAGACCACTTTGCCGACAAAGCCTATCATTTAAACCTTTTAAGTAAGAAAAACACTAAATTCAACTGGGAAAGCAACTGTCAAACGTCATTTGAAACTCTAAAACAGAGTATGATGTCACCGCCAATCCTACAGTACCCAGATTTCTCAGAACTAAATCAATTCATAGTACAAACCGATGCATCTGGGTACGCAATTGGGGCAGTACTATCAAATTCAAATGGCAGACCAATAGCTTACGCTAGTAGGAGCCTTAACAAAGCGGAAAAGAACTATCCCACTATAGAGAAAGAACTCTTAGCTGTAGTTTGGGCTGTCAAATATTTCAGACCCTATTTATACGGTCGTACATTTAAAATACTAACCGACCACAAACCCCTTGTATACTTATTTAATTTAAAAGACCCATCTAGCAGGCTCTTTAAATTTAGACTAGCTCTAGAAAAATACAATTACGAAATAGAATACGTAAAAGGGAGTGAGAACTGCGTAGCAGACGCATTATCTAGAATAAAAATTACGTCAAAAGAACTTAAAGAAATGAATGAGAGTCTGTGTGCAGTAATGACTCGCGCTCAAAAACGAAAATTAGATGCTGTCGCCCCGGAAGATGAGTTGCCCACCGACAACTTGCCAGTTCAACCACATGTAGTGGAAACTCATATCAAACCAAGAGGCGCAGTAGAGTTAAGATTTGCACCCAGTAGCAGTCTTAAGAAGCTAAAGAGCGATAGCTCAGTAGTGTTACAAACACACATAATATTATTGTATAATGCCCAAATGAAAACTATATTCATAAACTCGGCATCTCAATCACAAACTACGCGAGCCGAGTTTGCGAGAGAGCTGAGTGATCTATGTAACAAGCTAAATATAGAAGAAGTATACTTCATTAAAAATTCGAATAATAAAATTTTTGTAGAGAAATTAACTAGTGAGATAAGAAAACAAAGCAACTGGAAAGGGCCCAGATTATGTATATTAAAAGATGTCGAAAGAATAGAGGACAAAGATGATAGGAAAGTGATACTCAACGACTTTCATCTTTTGCCCACTAGTGGGCACGCGGGCATGAGAAGAATGCTGACTAATATAAAAAAATACTATTTTTGGCCAGGCTTAGAAAGTGATGTCAAAAATTATGTCAAAAAATGTGTTCAATGTCAGAAGCATAAGTATACAGTTCAGGTGAAAGAGCCAATGGCAATCACCACAACTGCTCATTCGGCTTTCGATAAAATCTTCTTAGACTTGGTAGGACCATTAGACAAAGACAGCAACAATTTTTCATATATATTGACATTGCAATGCGAGCTGTCCAAGTATGTATGTGCGTATCCCCTCGTCACTAAAACCTCTACAGAAGTAGCACGCACCTTCGTGGATAACTTCATACTTCAACATGGCATCCCGAGGGAGATAGCTACCGACAGAGGCACAGAGTTCATGTCCGAGACCGTGACACAGGTTTGTGAATTACTACATATTAAAAAGTTAAACTCAACTGCGTATCATCACCAAAGCATCGGAGCGCTAGAGAACTCGCATAAAAATCTAGGTGCATTTTTGCGAATCCAAGCAGAAGGAAAACCCGAATTATGGAGTACTTGGTTACCATTCTGGTGCTTTGCTTATAATACGACAGTTCACTCGTCAACAAAATTTACACCATTCGAACTCGTATACGGTAGAAAGTGTAACTTGCCCAATAATTTGGAAAAGTGTGTAGAGCCTCTATATAATTACGACAGTTACCCGCTTGAACTTAAGTACCGCCTACAGGTTTCTCAAACCGAAGCGCGGGAAAATTTGATAGCCAATAAAATAGGCAGAAAAAGTAGATACGACCAGCATGTAAATCCAATACGCTACAAGCCAAACGATCAAGTTTTAATTAAAAATGAAACTGGCAATAAACTTCAACAATTATATTCTGGACCTTACAAGGTGATTAGAGATTTGTCACCAAATGTTGAGGTCAATTATAAGGGAAAACCCGACATTATTCACAAAAACAGAACGAAACCGTATCATGTTTAAGATAAAAACAATAAGACAATTAATTACCAATGCTATAAGCACTTAACAATAGCTATTATACAGGTCAGCAGAAAACAGAGACGAATAATAAGCGCCAGCTGTGCGCTCATAGGTACTCAGGGATTGATTGTTATTATAAGTATGTAACCACTTATTATTGTATAACTTTGTATACCAAACATAACGAACATATGTACTACGATTATGTTATAACTATATTTTATACGTGTTAGCCTAAGAGTATCAATGTTTAATTTGTGCTTATATTGTATCCATGCAATAAAATAAAAGTAAACTTTTATTTTATTTTAGTTTTAGGGAGGAGATGAGAGGGAGATGTCAATGTAACCATATAAACTTGTGTTCTTTTATAATAAAGGGCAGTATAGCAACAGCATTCGTTGTATCACTTACTCCTAATATCAACCATCCGTACACTTGGCTATTCTTCGGGCTATGTCAGTGACCCTGGTTCTCTTGCGGTTCTCTACATTTTTGATACGATCACGCAAGGATACTCCGAGCATAGCACTCTCCATTGCCCTTTGGGTGGCTGTAAGCTTTCTGATGAGGCCCTTCAACGGAATACTTGGTCAAATTTTCTTATTTTCTTTTTATAACGTTAATCACTATTACTGAAAATATTAATCACTATTAGTCCACTATTAGGTTAATCAAAAACCATATCAAACTACACCGCCCTTGGTTTCATATGACTCGCATGGGAACCGATCACTATTCCGATTTTTTTCATTCGAATTTCATTTTACCGAAAACTATAGACCGACGCGACGTCTTATGTGCATTATTTGACATATTTTCAGAACATCAAAATCAAATATTTTTATTTTACATGGGCCAACATGGGCACTTATAAAACGTCGACAAAAGGTGCACGGTTCAGGTTAGTCGTTTCCTATGGAGAAGAACCGGCAAGAAACTCCATGGTTACTCTTCTATTTTTTTTTGTGTTTACAATATTTCCGTAGGCCCGACAATAAGTCGTACGAAATTGAAAAAAAAAAACAAACAAAAAAAATAATGTACGAAATAAAAAAGTTAACATTTCTTAACATTAAAGTTAACGAAGTATCATGTGGCATATGTATTATTTTACCGAACTACATTTCGCCGATTTACGAAATAGCTTTTTGCTTTTGGCCGAAGCCTCATTTGACCTTTTTTCAGTTGCCATATTTTCACCAAACCGAAACAACATTTTAGGAAATATTATTTAGTCACAAATATATGGCCGGTTACTCGTACTTGGTAGCATTTTCAATTTAAAATTGAAATAGTGTCATAAGAAGTCAATATGTTGTGCTACAAAATTTTGTGACAGAAACGAATCGCTGCAAAATCTACTTCACGCAGTCTTTTCTGTGTTTACGTAATTATCTCGAATTTTTCATGCAAATGCTTTATTAATAGCTGTCATGCATTAGACATTTTTATTGATTAATTATTTCAAAGAATTTGTCCAATAGCGAGCGAAGCGAGCTCGGGAATTTAGGTCACCCCGTCAAGGATAGGTTAGGTTCAAAGGGGATGATTACTTCGTGTTAGGTTACTTTAGACCCTGCATACCCCTGGTAGGAGCCCCGCTCCGCGGGGCTCCGTCGACAATTTTGTTTTATCAGGTCGCTGTTTTAAATATTTGTATTCGCCCACTGTTTCACTCCCACTTAGTATTTTGATATGCGTTTAAAATAAATATTTCGAAGAAATGTTATTTCGGCTAAGTGTAACTTCGATTAAAAGTTTTTCGACCAAGTGAAACGTTGGAATAACGGAAAAAATCGAATTGATAATAGGTCAACTGAGACAGTGGCAGACGTGACTTCAATGAAGTAAAAAAAAACAAAACGATAATAGTTGAAAAATTTTAGGTGAAATGAAATCCGGTCAAATGTTTTTCGAATTTATGATAGGTAACCGACTCGCATACGTGATCGTGATACGTGGCAAACGGTCACTCGCTCGAAGATAATCCTGCGGCTGCAAAAACAGCGAGGCTGCATACATTATTATGTCAGTTCGTAGGGGAACGGGTCATCCTAAATACGGAACAATGGAAGAGTTTACTCAGTAATGGAGCAGTATAACGTGTTGCGTTTAGGCAGACACGTTCAATGTTGTCAGGGGAAGCGGTTTTGGTAAAAACTTTGTAAAAAATGAATTTTAATCTTCTGTCGCTAGTGTTTGGCTGAAACATGACGACACAATATTATTTTTAAAAAAACATGAATTCAGTACATGATATTTGCCAATAAGTGTTGTATCAGCGCAGCGTTATTTCCTTTTTTGGATATCGCTGCACATGCTGAGATAGGAGCCTTTTTGGTCTCGCACGCTAATTTTAAGCTGATTTCTCGTGTCTCCTGTGCGGGTCACAAATAAATACTTTTTCTTTCTTAAACAACATATAAAAATTATTGCGTTACCGATGTCAGATTTGTTTTAATAAATGTTTTGATGCTGGTACTTTTCCTGAACAACTAAAGATAGCAAAAGTCATTCCCTTACACAAAAAAGGTTCATAGATGGATAAAAAAAAATATCGTCCAATTCCAGTTTTACCGACCCTCTCAAAAATCTTTGAAAAATTGACAAAATATCGTTTAGTTACTCATCTCAGTATAAATAAAGTTATTAATACACACACACAATTCGGTTATCAAAACAGGGTTGGAACTGCGGAAGCTATTAGCACTTTGGTTTACAATGTGGTTGATAAATTAAATAAAAAATTGAGGGTAGCTGAAATCTTCTTGGATTTGAGTTCAGCATTTGATACGGTAAATCATACTTTATTGCTTGCTAAAATGGAACATTATGTATGTGTAAGAGGACAGGTTCTAGAGCTTTTTCGGTTGTACTTAAATAATAGGAAAATGTACGTGATGGTTAAAAAAATGAATGAGAATAATGTTCAAGAAGTGTCCCATTCAATCTTACGAAGGGTTTTGATAGGTGTCCCACAGGGTTCGATATTTGGTCCTATCCTATTTCTGATATTCACAAACGATTTACTTAACCTAGCATCAGAAATAAATTCAAATATGAAAATAATAGCATTCGCTGATGATAGTAATGTTAGCGAAAATACTGTGGACTCATTGAGTTCATCGTACACTGTAAACAGGGCTCTTGAATATTTTCAATTATGGTTTATGGCTAATAAATTAACCATCAATACAAGAAAAAGACAAAAAATATATTGTTTAAGTCTACATCACGCGATAATGATAGTTTAGAAGTAATGTTAAATGGAGACAAAATAGATGTTGTAGGTTCAGTAAAATTTTTAGGAGTTCATGTTGATTCGTTATTATATTGGAAAAATTAACTAAAAGCCATAGATGGATCAATATCATCAGCATGTTATGCGCTTAGGAGCCTGCGAGATGAACTTAGTGTACATATTTTAAAATCGGTTTACTATGCATTGGTGGAATCAAGATTGAGATATAGTATTCAACTATGGGGAAATAGCTACAGGCCATACAGGGCATTTGTACTGCAAAAGAGGGCAATCAGAACAATAGTTCGCATTCCTCAAGTCGAGTCCTGTCGGGAATATTTCAAAAAGCTTTCCATCCTTACGGTACCAAGCCTTTACATATTAACAGTCTTGACCAGCCTGGCAAAGCACATAACTGAATATGAAACGAAGGAAGAAAGACAACATAGGGAAACCACACGGAACCAATACTTGAAGCTTGGAATTGGAATTAGTTCCAAACTGAATATTGTGAGACATTGTGTTAAGTATCAAGCGGTGAAACGATTTAACTGCTTGCCTAAAGATCTAAGATGTCTATTATATAGAACCACCTTGTTTAAAAAGAGTCTTCGGGAGTTTCTATTGGAAAAATGTTTTTATTCCGTTAATGAACTTAAGATAAATGATTAATATGACTTAGGTAACCGAGAAGATTGCGTGAATTTTCTAATGACATGTTTTAGACTATTTTAATTATTTTGGTTATGACATTTATTAGATTATTTTAATTATCATATATCGGATGTGTGTTTGTTTTGATGTATCGGATTAGGTTGATTTGTTGTGGTTCTGACATTTATAGATTATTATATGAAATTTGCTATGACATTTTTAGAATATTTATTGACATTTATTAGATTTTATTATATTGAATTAATATTTTTTTTTGTAAATAACATGTCTAGATTATTATTACTAAAATTAAAAAAAAATATTTTAGCTTGTTTTTAATAATTTTTTGTAAACATTCACAGTGTAAAATTTTTAATGTAGAAATGAAATGAGACATGATTCTGGACCTCCTAGTGTTGGAATCTTTCGTCTGCTTTTTCCTATTTTTAAATGAATTCTGCATTTTTAGGGTTCCGTACCCAAAGGGTAAAAACGGGACCCTATTACTAAGACTTCACTGTCCGTCTGTCTGTCTGTCTTTCACCAGGCTGTATCTCATGAGCATTGATAGCTAGACAGTTGAAATTTTCAGATAACGATGATGATGAGATGATGTATTTCTGTTGCCGCTATAACAACACGTACTAAAAACAGACTAAAATAAATATTTAAGTGGGGCATACAACAAACGTGATTTTTTGGCCGTTTTTTGCGATAATGATACGGAACTCTCCGTGCGCGAGTCCGACTCGCACTTGACCGGTTTTTTTACTGTAATCAGTTCAAAATCGTTATTGCTATCTAGTTCAATTAGAATTTTAATTATTCTTCTTTGTTTTTGTTGACCTAATCCTGATGAAGGCTTTATCATCTATAATTAAAACCATTACAAAACTGATACAACTTTTAACAATCATAATCGAATAGTAAAACCCGGACAATTCCGTCGCGTCCATTGTTGGCATCACACAATACATTATTTTATGTCCTTTCACGAAACAAAAGATGTCAAACATGAAATAAAGGTCCGTTACATTTCGCATTTAGGGAGCACGCACACTGCCCGAACAGCCAGCAGATGGTCCGCCAATGTTAATTTTATATTGCACGAACTCGCGAACTTTTTAAAATTAGTTTCGCTGCTGCAGTTGAGTGCTCAGTTTTTAAAACTTTTTTGATTATTTTTACTCTCTTTTGTTGTGGAATTGGGTGAATAGAGTAGCAAGACATCATTGTACATGGTAGCTCCATTGCATTTTTAAACAACAAAGTTTTTGTAACAGTTCTAGCGCTACAAAATATTGCATGTGCCATTTTTAAAAGAACTTTTACAGAATACGTAGATGTTTTTCCCTCTGAGTAACTTCAGCAACAAATCTAAGTTATATTATTGTTTTAGTCCACAAAAGATAAATATTCGGACAGGACAGGACGACTACAGACCGATTGCAGAACCAAACAAATTGCCAAGTCCAATTTAACTGGCTGTGAGATTATTGTGATTTTCTTCTTCGTGGAATCATGAAAATTATCACCAACATACCACTAGATCTGCACACTCCCTAACGTTAAAAGCATTGTTGGACGTCGCAAGAAGTTTTAGATCGACGCGTTTTTGTCCCTTCCGCCACGTTACCTCCACTGTTTTACGTTGTCTTGTCGGTACCGTGCCAGACTGTGCATCTAATGCACTTCCGAGCAATGCAGCTCCGGCGTCACTGACGCGGTGACAGCGTTACTATTATGCGCTATGGCAATACACTATGTTCTTCCAAAAGGTCAGATTCGCAGTACTCATAACCGGCATGTGAGTATGTGAGGATCTTAGAAGGTGGTGTTGTAGTTTCTGCCTACCCCCATGGAAAAAACACGTGAGTATTTTATCTAGACTGATATTATGAATTTTGTATGCCGCAATGGCGGGACATAGCAGATCTACCTGTAACCAACACGACATCTTTTGAACCTATGATTCACAATAAATTATTTGAATTTGAAGTTTACGTATGTGTACTATGGAAAAGTATGGGGTACCATTCGAGCGCACCGACGAAAATTAAGACTCTAAACTATTTTAAGACTCTAAACGTAGACTTCACAGCAGCTTATGTGGCGTCGAACCTGACGCGGTTTCAGTATCGCCAGAGCCGCTGTGACAGGAAGTGAAATATAATGGACGCGTCGCTGCGCTGGGAATCACGGTATTTCTTTTGATTGTTGGTATTTGTTTTATCGGTGGCTTTCAAAAACCTGAACGCTAACGTGAAGGTGTGGCAAGTTATCGATTTGATAAAAGGTATTCATATGATAATAGCTGCCGCCCGCGGCTCCTCTCGCGTAGTATTAGTGCTCCAACATCTTTATAAATTATAGCCTATGTGTTATTCTGATTTATATGGTATATTTCTGTAAAGTTTCATCAAAATCCGTTCAGTAGTTTTTGAGTGAAAGAGTAACAAACATCCATCCATCCTCACAAACTTTCACGTTTATAATAGTAGTAAGAAGTAAGGTCATAAACATCCTCACACCATCACTTACCTTACAGTAATTGGGTTACCAACATAATATGTAGATGAAATGGTAGCTGGAAGTTTTTCCGTATATTTCAATTAATTAGCAGCTCGTGATACAAATAATTTGATTTGAAAAAGCTTTACTTAATCAAACAATACGCTATTCTTTGTAAAAACTATTTACATTTAACGAGATAACATTTGGCAAGGGTATAAGAAAACAAACGATGTCATTACTAGTAAATAGTTACCTTTGCTCGAAAGATCTATGTTTGAGTAATAAAAGATTATTAAACAAACATAAAAAGTAATAAACAAACGATTAGATTTTATTGTTTGTTACAAACAAATAATGAACAAATAATGAGTAAATGATATTTGTTTGTTTGTCAACATAATATTACCATATTACAGTATTGCTATCAAAACCCTAAGATGAAGGAGAAGTCAGTATCGACAAAACATGAAACTATTCGTTTATATTGCTAAACAAACCTTTATCATTGATTTAATAATATAACATTAGTATTGTCGTACTGTCATAAAAAATAGAAAGATTTTCCTTCCTCAAATAGAAAACATGTAAAAAATCAGTATTTTATTGTTTCTCAATAGCTTCAAGCAGATTCTCAAACAGTTGCGTTGGAGCATGGACTAATACCAGTAAATACTGGTATAATGTTCATGTTCCATCGCAACTGTTCCGGGTATTCACGTGTTCATGCGTTTCAGGAATCTATTACAGGAAAATTGGTCATGTAAAACAGGACACCAGATTATCTATCCCTAAAAGTTTTGATGTCCATGTTCCAACTCCTGGTTCTGAGTATTTACTAGTTCAAGATTTTTTTAAGTCGACTCTCTTACAGGAAATCAAGAATGAACTTGAAAATTAAAAGTTTTGAAATTTTCCGCCACAAACACTCTTTAAACTACATAATTTATTTAGTAGTAGACACACTTTGATCAACAATCCATCGCAACAAGTAATAATAACAAGATATTTTGCCAAAATAGCCCGATTCAAAGAGTAAATGTGCATAACTTTTAAAAGGCTTTGAATGGAACCGATTTTTATCAAATAAAAAAATAGGTAGGAACATAATAATAAAGTCACCATAGAAACAAAAAAAATATTTGTTCATCTGTTTAGGAGCTATAATGCCATAGACAGATACACAAATACATAAACACACAGATCAAAGAGAGAGACACACGGCAAACTTAACTTTTTCCGTCGGGGGTTAAAACAGGACACAGGATTATCTATCCCCAACAAAACTACACTACGGTTACTTTGAAACGTGTTATCTTACTAAAGGATCGGAAACTGCACAATATGTGGAGCAAAAACGCTTTCCGTGAAAGTTTTTTAATTTGCCGAAGGTATGGATTACTAGAGCTCTCAACTTTTGCCGTGGACGCGCGGGTAGGAAGAGTAAAGTATGAGACTACGTGATACGTGGGGAAGCGGCTTATTGTTTCGATAGATAAGTCATCAGCGGTTTGGATCATAAGAATGCTTGATCTAGGTGAAATTTAGGTCTTTAGAGCTTACATAACACAATAATTATAAAAGTTATTCACAATTATTATACAATGTTGCCGGACTTGTAGTAATATAACTTTCAATGCGGTAAAATACACTTAATTTTATCGATAAAAACACCCCACATAAGGGGTTTAAATCCCACAAATTTTATTGTGTTTTAAGAAAACCCATAAAGACGTGTATGTATCCTTACAAATTTTGGAGAATTTTAGAAAATGCAATGAAAACTTGTGAAATTATGTTTAAAATTTGTCTTTTATGCCTCAATACTAAAATGAGACTCAATATTTGAGAATTATATGAATATTTTTTTTAGCTTTTCTATGCTATGGCCGCAAAAATAACATTAAATGTATGCCTCTGGGAGACCTAGGTACGAAGTTATGGTTGTTAGACTATGTGGATATCGTAATAAGTAAGTCAGGTACTAAATTTGCTCTATCTTTGAGAGTGTGGTAATTTCACCCAATATGGGGGGTGTTTTTATCGATAAAATTTAGTTTATTTTACGGCTGTATATTTTTATTACTACAAGTATGGACACATTGCATTGACACGTTGGTCTAGAGGACGCAAGCGCTACTGCGAGGCATGAGGTTCCAGGTTCGGTTCCCGGGGCAAAGTGTTATTGGACTTTTCCATCTGGCATTTCTCAGTAGCAGCCCGGCGCGCGGCGCCTTGACTTGACAAGTGCTCGAATAATGGCAACAGGTTCGCTTCGACGATAATGGCGTGATGTTATGTTGTGTAATGAAATTAATATACAAACGCACTGAAACGAATTGACTGTCTGTAGCCAATCCAAAATAACAACTCTAAGTAACAACCATTAAGAAAATCAAGAGGCTTGTTAGCCTTAAATCATTAACAAAGGGGTTAAGACCCGACGTACGGCTTTCATCAGACGTTGATTCAGTCCATTGTCCCAATATATCCATTAAACGGCTCGCCTGACTTAATTAGAAGCCCTTTGTCACCTAAATAGACCAATTTTACTACTAAGTGTTAGTCCACGTGTATTAATTGGGCTAGATTCAGACGAAGGACCAATTGACCTTGGATGCGAGCCAAGGACGGTGAGGCGATCTGTTTGTCTTCCCTGGAGAACACAAATATGTACTCTGTTCATCTCGATGTACTCGTGTGAGCACAGGGCCAAACAAAGTTATTTGCGACTTCGTTAACTCAAAACATGACAGTTTCTAGGTTTTAATTGGAGAATGTATAACTTTATTTTTAATTCATAGTGGCAGTTTTACTCATTTGTCGCCAGTTAAAATGTCCAGGGAAAAGCTATTTTATAAATGAGAATACACGGAAAATTTTGAGCCATATTCATAATTTTAATGTCATCTTTGTTGGTAAATCCACATATTTAACAAGCAGCTTTTGAAACTATTAACATACAATGTTGTTTTATGTGGGTAGTTTCATACAGTCATTATTATGTGGATGATATAAAGATAATGCAGCTGCAGAGGTTTTTATTAAATTGACTTTTAAATTGGTAATTTATTTCTACAATAGTATATTATGGTATAAGTGTGTAATGTTGGTGATTACCGCTGAGGCGCCATTGAAACCCGAGCCGTTAAGTGAGGGTCTTAAGAGAGCCGAGGACGGTAATCACCAATACACACGTGTGAAGAAAATAATACAAAAATAACTGTAATTTCAACAGTGAAAACGAGTCGTGAAAATTTTTTCGCAATTGCGGGCAAAATTCATCAATTATCCTTTGCGCGCGCATCTAATAATGGCGATCGGCCATAGACTGAAAGCTGAAAGAATGAGGTTTCTTTATTTTTTGGCTTTTCGCGGATAGCGTTTTAGCCACGTACAAAATGGGGAATTTCAAGTTTTCTTTATTACAGAGAAAACAAAAGTTATAATTGAGTGAAAGTTTTATTTATTAAACACGTACAAGTTGAAATTATCTATTTAAATACGAAGTTGCATGAAATGAGCAAGCAATAGGTCCATTAATTTATTTGTACTATTGAACAAGGTCTTTTTTGTATCGAAACTTTTTTAAGAACAAAGTAACCCACACACCTCCACCAACTTAAACCCTTTTTGTTACTCTTCTTGAATATTTTATGTAGAATAGCTTTCGACTTACTGGCATGTCAAGCCAATAAACATTCGATGGATAGGACGGATCGTTGCAATGGCTTTTCGGCGAAACGGACGCTCGAAATAATGATTATTCGAAATTGTGGTACATCGATGCTATGGAATTTCGGCCAAACGGACGTTTGATCTGATGATTTCAAGGAATTAGCCATTGGGCATATGACATTCGGAAAGAAGCAGCCTTCCTTTTCAATCAATGGTAGATCTTTTTCAGACTTTTTCTAGTTTTAGATGAAGTAAAGAAGCAGCATAAAAAACTCCCCCACGGCATTTATTTACCTACGTCGTTTAAGGAAAAATCAATATTGGTAAAGATAAATGTTTTTACAACCTGTTATTGAGGCCCTTACTCGTATAAGTACAAATATCTACGATCTAACAGGAACAAACACAATCGTAATTTCCTCATAAAACTCACATTTGTCGTAAAAACAGTATCTTTATATTTGCCTTCAACAAATTTAATATCACCAGAAATTGATTAAATCACGTTATCTTCGACTGCCAAAGTAAGAAGTGATTGCCTCGTTGTTCTAGCAGTCGTAAGCGCTACAGCTACGCAGCAGATCCTGGGTTCGATGCCCAGGTCAGGCAAAGTGTTATTGGGTTTTTCCTTCTGGAATTTCTCAGTAGCAGCTCGGAGTCTGGATTTGTATAAATAGTTCAACTCATCTGCGCGCGGCGCCATGTTTGCGTGCGCTGTGCATACGCTTACTTCCCAGATGGTCCCATGGTCATCAGGTCAGGATCTGATGATGGGATCCAGGAAAAATCGAAGGAACTCCTCATATATTATAGGCATACATATAGCGTTTTTGGAATTTTCATCAACAATGCAATCATTTGCACTCAGAAAGTATCATTTGGTGAAGTGGAACTTATTCCTAAAAACGGAAAAAAATATAGGTACCGACACCGACTTCGGAAAAGAAAGCTGTTTTGCGCTTTGTAGTGTTTTGTTTTGGAAGTCGGTTTGATTTTTAGGGTTCCGTAGCCAAATGGCAAAAAACGGAACCCTTATGGATTCGTCATGTCTGGCTGTCCGTCCGTATGTCACAGCCACTTTTTTCCGAAACTATAAGAACTATGCTGTTGAAACTTGGTAAGTAGATGTATTCTGTGAACCGCATTAAGATTTTCACACAAAAATTGAAAAAAAAAACAATAAATTTTGGGGGTTCCTCATACTTAGAACTGAAACTCAATTTTTTTTTATCAAACCCATACGTGTGGGGTAAGATAAGATATTTTTAAGATAAGATAAGATATTTTATTTTGTAAAACATGAGTACAGTATGAAGGTCTTATATATTAATATGAGGTGGCTACATGTTTTGCCATGTATGGCGTACAAAATTTGTTGCACTGGACAAACAATATAAGAAAAATACAATATCAAAATTGAAATGAAATTGAAATTACAAAGCAAAAAAAAAAAAAAATTCTATAAAAAAAATACTATGTCAAAATTCAAATTCAATTGAAAATCACTATGTCAAAATTTAAATTCAATTAAAAATCAGTACATCAAATTTAAAATTAAATTTAAGTAATAATAAAACATGAGTATAAGTTAAATAATAATAATATGTGCATGGTCTTAAAGTAACAGGGAGATCCGCATGTTTTGCCAGTTTTGGCGTACAAAACAACATATTTTTGGTTTAGAATAAACCATAAGAGAAAAAATTGAGACCACACAGCAAACTATGAAATTAATAACTTAATAAAAAATTATAAGAAAGTATTGTTTTAAAAGATTTGGGTGTAAAAATGTCGTAATTATAGGAATAAATTCAATGAATTGTGGTCATTTAAAAATTCCGATATGGTATAATAGCATTTGGCAATGAGATATTTTTTTAAATGTATTTTAAACAGAGCAGTAGGCATTTGTCTAATAGGTTTTGATATTTTATTATAAATAATTGGTGCTAAACAAAAAATACTTTTACGCATCAATGCCGTGGTTGACCTTGGTACACATAATGTATTATTATCCCGTCGATTACGAATAGAAACGTCTGATTGTTTCTTAAATAGGTTAGGATTGGTTCGTACAAAATTAGCTATTTCATAAATAAATAAGGAAGGTAAACTTAAAATGTTATATTTAATAAAATACTGTTTGCAACTATCAGTTATTTTCAGACCAAACATAGCCCTAATACACCTTTTTTGTGACTTAAAAATGATTTCCTATATGGTATTTATAGATAGGTCTTTAAAAATGATATATAAGTTTTTAATATCACTTTTTTCTAAACTGAATAGTTTTTGCGAGAGACACTTCCAAAGTGGTAAAACTGTGTGTGTCCTTGTAACTTCTGAAATAAGAGAATAATAAAACAAAAAAATATATGATGTACATTACCATGTAAACTGCCACCGAAAATTGGTTTGAACGAGATCTAGTAAGTAGTTTCTTTTTAATACGTCATAAATCGTAAACCGCAATTTACCAAGTACGGAACCCTTCGTGCGCGAGTCCGACTCTCACTTGGTCGGTTTTTTTTTGTATATAAGTTTTTACGTCCAGATACCAATCGTAGTAACTATTATTTGAGTTTTATTTTAGGTCCTTTGAAATTACTCTGAAGATAATGAGTAAAATGGGAACGCATCGTTCATCGTTGTTTCACCCTAGTACTTAATCCGGAGTAAATTTTGCTATAAAATTAAATTAAATTATCGTTTATTTCAGACTTTCGTCCATAGGTACACTTACAAAAAAATAGAATAAAATATACAATACAGACAATAAACAATTCAAAATAAACAACACAAAATACAATGAAGAAACACACAAAAAGATACAAACAATAACCAGTGACAACACACAAGAGGCAACACATTAAAATTAAAATTTGACGCTATGACAAGTGCATTTCGCATCGTGCTTACTCAGTTAACCATTGATTAAGATTGTCGCAATAGTGTCTTAGTACAAAGCCTGCACCAAACTATCTCGATGCAGCCGACAAGTCGCGAGCGCTAAGTACCTTTACAAGAGAGGCTGGTAGCGGTGACGTCATTAGCGCTCGCTCTAAGATGTCACCAAGTAATATTGATTCAGGAGGTTCACTCGAAATTGTCAAGGAATCCTTCTAGTACTTGGTGGTTCCAGCTGGTTATCAACGAAGTTTCGTTAGTACGAGTACTTACACGGCTACACCAGACGATAAAATGTGGGAAAGGATTAAACCAAATATTTCAAGTGTCAGTGTAACGTTACCAATAGGTACCTACTGAAGCAATAGCTAATAGCACTTTCGTTTTGGGCGAGTCTTATCTTCAGCTGGCAAATTACATTCAGACAACAACTTTACAGTGCGCTTTCAAACACGTCGAGAAATCACACTTGTCACTGTAAGTAATTTCACCTACCGAATAAATAAAAAGCTGCTGTCCTTCGGTTATCGGTCTTTCGGTCCTACTATTGTAGGTAAACTAAGTTAAAACTAAAATACATACAACGGGCGGCCTTATCGCATACCGCGATCTCTTCCAGGAAACCTGGAATGGTTAGTGATAGCCTAGACATGGGAAATGGGGTTGACATTGGTGTAACACAAAAAAAATACAAATATTTACTTTTTGGTCTTCTCATCTCATTTTCTATTGTGGCAGAACTATGTACATTTCCAGTGCCTTTCATTCCGCGTTATAAGAGTAGAACGCTCCCGGTATGTACCTAGGTACGCGGTCCGCTAGCAACGTCTTTGAGGTGCGATCAAATTTGACTATCCTCCCTATTCCCGCGAAACTGACTGAAATATGAAGCGGGAAGTTTTTTTGTTTTATAAAAGTCTTTCAGTTTCATGTTTCTGAAAAAATGTAAGAAATGTTCAGCGCTTCATTTTCTATTAGAAATGGCTCTTTATATAGCCTCAAGTAGTACTTATTACTACTTTGGTTGTAATAAAATTGAACTCTTGTTTTAGTGAGGCCCACTTGCGTCACCCTGGGTTATCCTACTAGCACCGGGTTAGTAGCTAAAGCGGCCAATTATGTATAACATATTATTTTGTCATTCAACCTCGTGTTAGCAACTAACTCTGAGTTAAGTTTTTGGCGCAAGTGAGCATACGCGATATAGCTTGTGGGGCGTTTAAAGGTAACCATCACTGCATCAAATATGCAATATTTTTTTTATTTCACCATCCAATATATTATCTTCCCGTGGGTGTCTTAAAAGGTGCCTATGGGACCATAGAATGGGCAGTATAAAGTTCTCTGTGCACTTTAACAACAAACTACGATCGCCAACACGTCTGCCAAGCTTGGCGATTACGGCAAACCCCCCCAAAACCAAAATGTCCGGTGGATACGAGACGTACAGGACCGATCAGTCTGCCGACGCTTTGGGGAGGCCTATCTCTAGCAGTGGACGTCTTTTGGCTGATATAATGAGAGATGAGATCTTCAGCCATAAGTGATTTTATTCTGAGTCAGAATACATAACATAACATCACTCCTGTATTCCTGCAGGGTTGAGCAGAGGTGCACCTTTAGTACATTTTATACGCGGTGAACCTCTGCTGGGCACTAATCCAAGCTGCTACTGAGTAATTCCAGATGGACAAATTCATACTTTGATAATAAAATTCAGGTAATTTAAACACCACATTACAAATAAAATTCAAGTCATGTTAAAATTTTAATATTGTTAAATAAATAAAATCAATTACGAGCAAAATTTCAATACATAATAAAATTAAGTAAAGTCAATCAAAAACTAAAATATAAATAAAAAACACCATTAAAAAAAAAACTTAAAAAAAAAAAGTTAATCAACTGTCATCAACTGTCAGAGAAGGTATTACTTCTCTTCGGCATTGGTACAGCAACATACCTTGGCCGACCCGGGTGTCAAAACCCAGGACCTCAAACACAAGTAACGCTTGCGACCATCGCTACCGCATCTAAATTCTGAGCAACTGATCATAACTTGTTCAAATTCACTCATGCAAACTAACAACTATTATAAGTTCCCAAAAGGATAATAAGAATAACCCATTAGCTGGCGCCGGTTGTGTTCAGCTCCAGACGCGAATAAAGCAAATACTCGTAATGTCCATTCGTTTTACATTTTAAAGCGTTCAGAGGTGAAGGAGGGCGGGCCGTGGCCGCTAAACTAGCGATTACAGAGTTTACTTTTCTTGTAGTGACTTACTTGACTTAACCGGTTGAATGCCGAAATTACCACAACAATAATAATGCCATTGTATCTCGCGTGGACCTACGTTTCAGGAACTCAAGTGGTTAATGTCTCTTGTATCCTAGATGGAGCAGAGGGCGTCCACAGAAATCCTTCGCTCGTCGCTTCTGCCAACACGGTGCGACGCCAGGTTTCTTTTGGCTTGGGGATTTAATCCAACGCTTGTTTGGGCATGTGATCGCGGTGACCAATGCATCTGCAACGCTTGATCTGGCGGTCGATCTGGCTCTTTTCTTGTAACACCGATTAAAAATGCTACATTTTTGGCGTTTGCTATGCCTAAGCTTCATAAAATGGGGTTCATATAGTATTATGTTGTACAGTTCCCCACATTTCGACTCAAGAACATTGCTTTTCTTCATCTATAAATGCACAACATTCTACCAGCTTATAGCGATTATCGAAAAGACAAAATGTAACGGTGTCATTTCAGTAACGCATGTCAAACACATACATCTTGAACTTTCGACAATCTTTATCGCTGTTAGAATATGATTTTGTCTGTAGCCCAAGGTAGAGTATACAATAATATCGCCTTTAAAAGCGTCATGTTTCATCCGTTTATTATCTTAAATTCACAAAAGCATTATTAAACCAAACTTAAGCTCATAAACGACCGATAGCAAAGTAAACGCTCTTTGCTTCGGGTTCTTTCGGCTTCGGTCGGCTTCGGCGCCAAATCTTTATAGTGGTGGTACGTGGCTCATAAACAGCGAAAGTGCGGCGTCTTTGCTTTCGCACTTATAACTGTACTCAAACGATAAACTTAAAAGCTAATACTGGTCACGTATAACTTGTTATTCATATCCGCGTTCGTATTTTAGGTTTTCGTATACTCAGATAAAAGAAGCACCGCTCCATACTGCAAAAAACATTGCGGTCTTGGAAAAGCGTCGCGTTCTTCAGTGTCAGAACGAAGACGAAAAAGGAGAAGTAGAGATACTTACTCACTTATGGTTGTTTTTTGAATGTACTGATATCTGTTCAATAGGGTTTGCGAATCAATAGCTTATAGGCGGTTACCACACTGCCACGCAACATGCAGCGCACCTACGCGCGTACTTGCGTGCGTTTTTTCTATAGAAACGGAGACCGCAAGTACGCGCGTAGGTGCGTTTTCACGCAACATGCAGCGTGATGAGTGGCAGTGTGGTAACCACCATAATGTTTAAATACAGTTTTTGTAATTGAAAAATTGTTTGTCTCTGGAATATTTTTGTTATGGTAGGAATGTGTTATCTCACTAGTTATTATTTTTCGAATTTCGCATAACGCTAAAGTATATCTATAATACAAGTTGTGTCAAAGCAATATTCAATACCTACACAAAGTAATTGTATCAGACATATTGAACAATGGAGAAAATATAATACAAAAGTAGATACAAAATAATATTACAGCAATCTTCGACATTCTTTGGTACTTTCAATAAAATTATATTGAAACAAGAAAATGTTCTAACTGATATTACCTACTCGACGAAAACATTCTTTGTCATATAAAAGAATAATCAGCCTATTCACGTTCCCACTGCTGGAACACCGGCCTCCTCTCTGTGAGAGAGGGAAAGGGCCAACCACCATGCGGAGTGTGGGCTAGTGGATGTCACGTGTCTTCGAATTATTGATTCATGACATGCTGGTTTCCTCACAATGTTTTCCTTGACTGTTTTTATTAACAGTGGTGATGTAATAATTTACACAAAGTAAAGCACCTGGCTGGGTTCGAACCTACGACACGTAAATCAGGACCGTTCCTAAAAATGAAACCTATTCTTATGGCTCCAATTCTAGTACCTCCCTATAACGACTGGTTATTAAGGTATTCTCCTTATTATGAGACGATAACAATGGGGCACCACAGATAAACAACGGAATTTTATGATGGTGTCGAATTATTTGAAGACGGTGAATAATTCGGTTGTTATTATTTGTCTTTCTTTACCGTTCTGTATATTTATTTGATGAGATGTATAAATATTGTATTAAATAGGATAAGTAGCAACAGCGTCCTTCCACCTGGATAACACCAAAACGCGACAAACAATTTGACTGTAAAAGGTTGACATCAAGACCAATTTTAGAAGTCTAGTTTTTTCCAACAATTAACATTCAGGAGCTGTTGTAGCATGACGAAAATTACGAGGTCCAAGCTATCAGCTTAAAGTGACTTATATCGGCAATATTGAATCAATATCCGCAAAATTAACATCATGATCTTTAACGAATTCATTTCATGGTCCGTGTATCACAGTCACACGTACCCCTTACACTCGTGCTTAGGTACTATTCAATCAATGGAAATTATTATTTAATTTCTCTCCAATCCAATACTGCAGCGCCCCTGCTTACTTGATAAGTTTGTTTGTTTACATTTAAGCGGGCGCTACAAATACCAACTCGCAAATACACAACTAACCTACTTCGCCAATTTTATGGCCTCAGGTGTGGGAGCATTCGACTAGAAGCGAACTTCTTCAAATGGAATACTTACGCTGATGTTCACTAAATGCCTTCCCGAGCATTGTTCTTAATTTTGATAACTGTTGCTCTCAATGTTTGGCCACTTAGATGATACTCTACCTATTGAAAAAGTACCTACAATTGATTTTAAAAAAGATTTGTTTAGGTACAATTCGATTTTAAGCTCATAGACAAATTTAAGAAAAAACTTAGGTCGAAGCCACACAAAACCTATCTTCATCCTACCATCATAACCTGTGCTTTGCACAGTACTCACTGATATGGTCCTAGCAAATCTGGTTTTGACAAATGCCATATCATCTTTCACATTCTTGTATAAATAATTTTTTATCCCTTAAAATTTGCAAATCAGATTGAAAATGGATTATCAGATTCTTAATACAAATGTGTGGAGAAAGTTTTGTTACTATTTAAACTAATCATATGGTTAAAATATTTTATATATAAGGCCCTAGGACACTAGTGTCGCGCCGCGCCGCTTGACTATTTTGTCACTTGTGCCAGCGCTTCTCACCAAGCGCGGTACTAGCAAACTTCTGAGTATCTTCGGCCTGATTGCCATAGTTTTTATCACCTATTCGAAACCCATACAATTTCATAATTTCCCTTCCAGTATAAGAAGAATAGTGGCATCTGTCGGCTGAATCCGACACCTTTAAACTGTTAGTAGCTGTACCAACTTGCCAGGATACTGTTGATGAGTAAAACAGAATCCTGTAGCTGAATCAAAAAACGTCACGATTTTGGTAAGAGACTTCGAGTTTCCACAGCTCAAAGATAGATTTCGCTGTTTGTTAGCAGGTTACTCATGAAACATTAACTTTTTATTCCACTCCTAGATGGCATTACAGGTAGGTTTCTGGCGATGTAGTTAAGTTTTTGTAGAGTGGGCAGCGCAGTTTCCCCTGCGTTGCATTGTTGGCTAGTTTCTAATTGCAATAACCAATCACAAACTAATAAATTTCAAGCTAGGTGAAACGTCTATTATTCAGGTACTTGTTGTAGGTACCTTCATTAAACTTATTGCTAATAGTAAAATGGCTATCTTCAGGTAGTACAATGAAAAGTATTCACTATTTTATTTATGCAGCCTCACCTTTGCTGTCGATACTTATTTCAAATACAAGATTCGGATTTATTAAAATAAAACGACTTCATGTAATATTCTTGATATTTATTTTATTTATACGTAAATAAATTATTAGTTTCACTGATGTAGTTAACTACATTTGTAAAGGTGGATAAAATTCGCTTATTAGGTACAAAACTGACGCTTAACTCATAGGCGACATCTGGTGTCGGAACTGTGAAGAGTGAAATATATAATGATTTAAAAAGAGCAGAGTAAAAACAATGTTATCTATGTATTATTACTATGAAGTAAAACTTTTGTTTTGTGAACATTTATATCAATTTTTTGTAGGCATTATTTTAGTATTACAGGGCCGATGTTTCAACCACAAATTACTCGAACTTTCTCTTTTATGCAAGATTCTGTCGAACCCGGAACAGCAGTTTTGTAGAAATTAAGTAAACCTCTCATATTTATTCGAAAGTTAGTTCTATATATTGCGAATTAAAAATTCATGACATAGATGACGGTTTTTGAAATGATTGTATAATGGAGTATTATTCGGATATTATATAGATATTGATTTGCTCGTACATGGATTAATGATTTTTGCATGGAGAATATGAGTAATGTTAGATTCATAGGTAAATATTAGTACATTCGAAATATTTCAGTTGTTGTTTCCTGTTGGTGGCAATAGGCTCGCCATATTACACGGGTATGGCTGTCGAAATGTGGGTGTACTTCGAGCACCTCTGTCCAACCCTTCGGGGAATTTTTCCAAGGTAGTGCTACGTTTACTCAAGCTTCTAAAATTACCCATAGCAAACAAATAAAATATAGAAGACTATAAATAGAATTTGAATACAGTGGTAAATAATGAGTATAGCCAGTGTTACCATATGAAAAACTCTGGAGTTCTAACGTCTAAATATAAACTATTGATGAAATGGCAAGTACAGTAAAACATCAACAGACTAAGCTACTGATATCGTTATGTTTATACAAACGTCTCGTACTAAGGCAGTGTATAACAATCAACATTTTTTTATGATGAACACAGACACAGACAGACATTTTAATCGGATTCTACATAGTCAACATTAAATAAGCCGGCAAAACGTCACAGACGTGATAGTTTCTATATCTGAATGCTATATATAACAAAAAAGTAGCTACAGGGTCAACGTTATGCAGGTAGTCCAAAGTTTACAAAGTTATTTCTTAATCGAATTTAGATATCGAAGTCCATCCCACCAGTTTAGCTAGCTGTTTTATTAGAACCTGTATAATTTATTTTACTTCAACAATAATTCGAATCAACGTCGATTAGATTATAAATTTTTACTCTTGTTTAAGTATGTCTGTGTGTATGTACGTCATAAATGCGAAGCCGTAGTGTAGGTACTCGCTAAAAGGCAACTTGTTTACAATATACACCGTGGGGGCGACACCGTCGCGTCGCTCCGATGTTAACTCTTAAATTATTGCAATAGACCGACTGTTGTTGACAAGAGTTGTTACTGATCAAGGAGATTAATCTCTAAATTTAAGGATAAAAGGGTGCAATGCTTAGATACAGATTCAATATATTGTCAATATCAACAATTCAATATTTCGTGGTAACCGATTAGATGTTTCCTCCGGGCGATGGAAGGCATTTATTTCTATGTTCTTAGTCAGAAGGGCAATCCCTTACACGTAAGGATATTAGTTCTTTCTATCTAACATTTTATTAGTGAAGCAAATGCCCATACAGTAGGCAATCTTCTTTGAATAAAATAAACTGTGCCAGTGCTGCATCTAACTGGTTACCTTCAATTACAACTCAGAGAGTGGGGCAATGTGACAGTTATGAATGTCTTTGTGCGCTTAAAAATGATATGTGAAAATATTGTAACCTATGGTGATAGCCTCGAGCCTCGTGTCAACAACAGCAGCCTGTATTGTAACACGTTACACAATCTAAATAACTAATTATAACAATGTGTGGTATCATTCGTAAACAAACCGTGCGCACACATCTCTGTACATCTCAGTAGACTAGACCATACCTACACAACTCTCAGATAAAACAATTTAAGCGCAAACCATCTGAAAATCAACGACAATAATATTCTACGTAGAAGATGCATTTTTCTTTATTAATGACAACATTATTTGTTATTGCAATAACAGGCAAAAAGTAGTGGCTGTCAAAGATCGATTACATCTAGATTTATAAAACTCTAGGTTATTTCCGAAACAGCAGTGCGATTCTGTAATAGTCTCACATCGAAAACTTGGGCTAAGTATACTTGAAGGGGGATGTCAATCCCTTGTATCAGATGGAAGAACGGTTCACTTCAAGCTCTCTTCACTTTACGGTAAGACTTTTGCAGAATAAACCAGTTGTTCTAATTGCTGGTGTAATACAAGAATTAATTAAGTGGAGCCGGCTCTAGGCTTAAATAAATTTAGGAGCAGGGAGGTTTACGTTTGAATAATTCTAGACTGAAAACTAAACTCGTGTTAAATCCGAACCTCCTCTTCTAAACATAGAACATTGTTGTCGTAGCTAAACTCAAACCGATGCGCGTTTCCCTTCTCTATAACTATCGTACAAACTATGATTATGACACGAATCTTCTAATAATTACAATCCATATACACATTTTATTTTTACAAATATATTTTTTTACATTTGCGTACACACCCTAAGTATGATATTTATCACATTATTCTTACAAAAGAGAACTTACCAACAGATACTAGACAACATACAATAATTTAATGACTCCTTAAACATGACTATTTTAATTTTTAGATATTCTTCTTTACTCAATGATATAGAAATCTTTTTATTTTTGATTATTTATGTTTTATATAACAGTGAATAGTTATTTTTAATGCGAAGATATTATTATTGTAATGTTTTATTTAAGTGAGTAAATCTATGTGCGTTTAACTTTATTTGTCTTTCAACATTTTTCATAATTTTCTATACAAGAAATCATGAAATCGGGATACAATACCAAAATTATTTATAAGTGTTTATTTGACAATGTGTGTCCACATAAAATATTATGGCAATCTTGGAACCAATAGGACTTATAGTGAGTTTATTATAAGATTGTGCTCCATTGGTGTAATTGCTGCAAGGCGTTGCGAGGATAAACTAATAAATAAATAATAATCCATCAATTTAGTTTCCCAGTAAAAATATTGAAATACAGTCACACGCTTGTGATAGAATTCTGGATGAAATTAGGCAAATAATTCGCAACAAACACGTACATAATATTTTGCTAATCTTTGTTAAATTAAATCCGCTTGTATTGTTAATTTCAGTAAAACTTTGTGGAGTTAAAGCGCGATACAAAGTGTAGATTTACAAAATCACAGTGTTTTGTATTATAGCAATTTTTTGTGTATTCTCGTTAAAAATGTGTTCACATTTGTGACATTTTAACGGACTAGATGCGCAAAATCAATTATCCAAAAACAAATTTCCGAAAGTTTATTTTTAGACGAATTTCAATTGGTTTACAACTAATTTAATTTGTAGTGCGAAATATAAAGTATAGATTAAATTAGTTGTGGGCCATTGACCGTCTTCAATAAAAACAGAACTACGCTTTAGTTTTGTGTGATTGACTTTTGATTCTCGTTTGTACAATTTTATAACCCCTATCCATAACAGTAGTTACAAACACTAGGTACTATGTCATTGCTTTGTTAGCGCTAAAATGTTACAATTGCAGACACATAATAATAGTTCTCCAGATTGAATTTTAGGCCACGACGGCCAATTTCAGTGGAGACAAGCCACCGCGCACGAGAGATATTATAGTGCACAAGAACACGTCATAAACAGTATCCTAAACATCGAGCTGCGCTAGAAAGTGGTGCTGATGCTGCGGATGGTTAGGGTTATGATGCGGCGTGTGCCTCTGGTTGTCGTGCTGGTGCTGGTGCTGGTGCGGGTGGGAGGCCGGGTGCTGGTGCGGGTGCGGGTGCAGCGCGTCCAGGTCGGCGTGGTCGCGGCGCGCGGCGAGGGCGCGTGCGGCGCGCGCGAGGCGCAGCGGCACGGGGAGCAGCTCGGGCATCACGCTGTGGTGCGTCACCAGCGCGCACAGGGACGTGAACTCTTTCGTGAAGCCCTGGAGGGTTCAAATATTTCATTAAGTATTGAAACCCTCGATAAAAACGGCGAAAAAGTAAAACAAATCCAAAAAAAATGGTCGTATCTTTATTTTTATTTCCTGTACAGATTCAAAAGAGCATTGGCAAAGAAACAGGACAATGTTCTCGCAAAAATCTTTTTTTGTACAGGAATTATTTGAATTATAGACAGTATACTAAGAGACAAACTACAGTCACATTGTGACTCATCGAAAAAACATCATCCAACTTACTTGGTCTTTAAGCTACATAGAACCAACATCATTTCAGTCGAATGACCCCACTGCTGGACAATGATCACTGCCACATCGACCGGTCCAAAGCTTTTGGCATCCAAAAGATTTCCAGAGGCCTTCAACAAGTCATCGATTCACTTGTTCAAACTGCAAAGAGTACTGACCTTCATCTT
Organism: Orthosia incerta; assembly: GCA_948252205.1. Taxonomy (NCBI): domain Eukaryota; kingdom Metazoa; phylum Arthropoda; class Insecta; order Lepidoptera; family Noctuidae; genus Orthosia; species Orthosia incerta. Next base: position 755,221 of record OX411748.1, on the reverse strand, counting down.
ATACCACTTGGGCGCGCGTAATATGAGGTAGTGCGGTGCACTATTCCCGCATGAGTAAAGACTCTTGCACGGATGACGCCAAGCTTCTGACTAAGTTATTCCACAAAATACAAAGAATACTGACCTTTATTTTGTACCCTTTAGGAGTGCGCAGTATGAGGTAGTGCGCGATCCCCGCCGGCGTGAAGTCTCGCGGCACGCGCACGGACAGCGCGAAGCATCCCGCCTGCGTCGTGCTGCCGCGCACCAGGAACGCGCCCACCGGCTGGGAGCTCAGCACTTCCAGTGCTATCTGGAATATGGATAAAGAGAATTGCAATAATGAACATTAAAAATCGATGAACGGTATCTGGAGAATGGAGAGTTTTAAATTGGGCAAGGACCCTAAGTCGTTAGATCTTATTGACCTGGGAATGAAAAGTTTTGATCTGGAGAAAACCCGTGAACCTAGAAATAACCTAGAAGTCCATCTTCCTTCTTCTAAATGATCTGTACTGAAATAGCTCATGCACATAGTACATCACTAAAAGAAAGAAAAGAAAGAAAGAAAACAATTTTAAAAGACGTACTTCGAACATAAGAGATTGATCTTAAAAATTTCCCATGGAGTTTTTCATGATCTTCTCCATAAAGATACGCTTATGAATATGCAATAAGCTTCATAATTCAAATGCCTTTAAATTGTTTAATTGGAATGCTTTGACTTGGAGTGTGAGACATATATGCGATGCTGTCTCATTTCCACCGTCACAACGATTTCCAGAAGTAATTATTTGTCATTTATTTGTTAAAACCGACACAGCTCTTGAATCTTGCTGGATTTCAGAAATCATCAAAACTGTATTAGTACTTACTTCTCTAGGAATCCCGTGCTGGAACCACGGCGCCTGCCTGAGCTCGGGCTCGGCGCGCGGCACGTTGTTGTTGGCGGGCGCGCACACGCCGGCGCCGCACGACGACGCGCCCGACGACGAGGACGTCGTGCGACTGCACGCGGCTGACTCACTGGAAACAGATAGCGATATGGTTTAGTATGATAAATTAGTGTTTGCAGTGGTAGAGGCAGTAGACGGTATTTTCTTTTTATTATTTGTGACAAGCCCTCCACATTATTCCCAACCTCCAACCAAAAGCTCCAACTCGATGAGGCTCGACGAGTTCTAAAGAAACGATTCAGCTGTCTTGGACTCCGCATCGAAATTATTATACCTCTGAATCGCAAATCACTGAACGTCCCCAATATGAGTTGTGCTTGAACTATGACTTCATCATATTATGATAAAGCATTTGTTCATTTCCATAAGAATAAAAAGTTTGACCATTTACCAATTGACTAGACGAATAAATTAACGTTACCGCCTTCCAGCACAATCAGAGCCAAAAACTTCAAACACTCGTAGAGCTTTTTCTCAAATACGTTCATAATGTTCATTCAACAAATGTTCTGACGTCATTTGCTCTGTTCTTGCTTAAAAGAATTAAAATAAAATATTGTTGGGAACCATTCACAAGAATGAAAAGTCGTGAGTTCCTGACCCAGTTCCCTTTAAGCCGCTATCAGCGCGGTAATTTAATATAGAACTTTTTTCAAAGCAAAAAAGTAAATAGAATGGACCCAGTTCCGCGTCTCTCGTTACGGGATATTTTAAATCCGTGGAATAGATTTTGTAAAGCCTTTTGTGCAACTTTAAAAGTTCTGGCCTGAGTTGTCAATTGGGCATTTATGTTGCTGTATTTTGTAAAGGCTGTTTCGTGAATTTATTTAATTCCCAAAAGTTTTAAAGTCTTTATTCCGGCACATTGAAATTCCAAATTCGTAGGATTTGAATAAAGTAACGACTCACCATAACCGACGGGCATTGATTCCATATTCGATTTGTTTCCTACTTAAACGCGGCCTTACCGCTCGTACCTGCTCCATCCCTATTGACCCTAGATACGACACTATCGAACAAATGTGGATTACTCTTACATTAAATGGAAATAAAATTGCTTTGGGCACAGCGTATCGTCCCCCACGATTCGACTTGGACCTTTTTCTCGACGCCATAACTGACTCCATTAGCTCCTTAGTAAAATGTGATCACTATGTACTGCTTGGCGATTTCAATGTTAACTTACTGAATGCTAACGGGCAAACTAAGAAAGTATATGAGTTTTTGAATAGCCTGAGCCTAAAACAACTGGTAACTTCGCCCACCCATTTCACAGACCATAGCGAAACATTGATCGACCTTGTCTGTTCGAATCTCAATCACAAAAAAATATCTGTTGACCCTTATGGCTCAATAAATGGTCATTTACTTGTTGTGTGCGAATTCAATATTCGCCGTAGTAAATATAAACCCCATACAGTTGTGTACAGACCCACCAAGCAAATAAAAAGAGAAGTACTAGGTAGTGATTTATCGCGCATACACTGGGACAACATTTGTGGCTTGCATAATGTTAATGACATGGTTGAAGCATTAAATGGTAACATTTTAGCAATTTTCGATACGCACGCACCGGTCAAGAAATGTTTAATTAAGGAACCGTCATATCCCTGGATAACAGATACAATTAAATTGATGATGCGCTTGCGTAATGACGCTCTGACCAAGTACCGTAAAACGAAATCCGAGTCCAAAAAAGCGTACTACAAACAGTTGAAATCTCTGGTGTTAAATTCCGTATTTAGAGAAAAGGTTGCATATATCAAATTCAATATTAATAACCAAATAAAAAATCCGAAAGCATTATGGCGAAATTTGAGAGGCACTGTATTACCTAAAAAACAAATAGATGACCTTCCTACTCACCTCAGAGATCCAAATAAAATCAATGATCACTTTATGAGTGTTCCTGGTAACCCTGTCTGCAATATATCGCAGCGCACTTTCTTTGAGTCTCATCGGTATGGAGATGATAGCTTTGCATTTGCGCTGCAACCAGTAACGGCTGATCAGGTTTTACGATACTTCCGCCAGCTAAAATCTAACGCTGAAGGCTGTGATGGGATAACGCTGAATATGCTTTTGCTTACACTCCCACATACACTAAAAGTCATCACTGACATTGTGAACAGCTCAATTGTCTCAGCAACCTTCCCTGACATCTGGAAAACTGCTATCGTTAGGCCATTGCCTAAAAAATCAAATTCGACTGACTTGAAATACCTTAGGCCTATTAGCATTCTGCCTTGCCTTTCTAAAATTGCTGAAAAGGCGGTATGCCAGCAGCTTTCAAAATATCTAGAAGATAAAAACATTCTGCCTGAGCTACAGTCAGGCTTTCGCAAGCAGCGTGGTACTTCTACGGCTCTTTTGGACGTGACAGATAACATTCTATCAGCACAAGATAAGGGCTTATGTACGCTGCTTGTCCAACTTGATTTTTCGCGAGCTTTCGATTGCATAAATATAGATCTGTTTCTGTCAAAGCTTAGCTACTATGGATTTGACCAAAATACGATTCACTGGTTCCAAAGCTATCTCACTAACCGATGCCAGCGTGTCGAAATACAAGTGAGCAATGGCTCATCTCTTGTTTCGTCACTCACTTCTGTTTACAGAGGAGTCCCACAAGGCTCAATACTGGGCCCCATCATCTTTATTTTGTATTGTGCGGATATCATAAGTGCCCTGAAGCAATGTAGTTACCATATTTATGCTGATGACGTACAAGTCTATATTTCCTTTAAACCAAGTGACTTTGACATTGCGATAAAGGATCTAAACGATGATCTTGACAGGATAGCATGTTGGGCTGAAAATAATGGTTTGGTACTTAACCCTACTAAAACTAAATACTTGCTGTTTGGAACCAAGAACCAAATCAGTGCAGTGCCTGCAACACTCAACGTTGCCCTGCTGGGTGAGTCGGTCAGTCGAGTCGGTGAGGCCCGTAATCTGGGTCTGAACATGGACGCTGGGTTAAGATATGAAGCGCACGTGTCAGAGTCAGTACGCACTTGTTTTTACCGGCTTAAGGTCCTCTATAAGATAAGGCCTTATCTTTCAGAGGAGCTGCGGATCCAGCTGGCTGAGTCTCTCGTGCTGTCTAATCTGAGCTATGCGGACGTAGTTATTGGCCCTCGACTGCTTGCCAGAACTGATCGACTGATTCAGAGAGTGCAAAACGCCTGTGCTCGATTCTGCTTCTCAATCCCACCTAGAAGTCACGTAACGCCATTTTTAAATAACCACTCAATCCTTAAGATGAAGTCGCGTCGTAAGTTCCACTTGGCATGCCTACTTTTTGGAGTTATAAAGTACAAACAGCCGACCTATCTGTATAATAAACTTAGCTGGATCGCTAGTAGAAGAGACTGTACAAGTAGACAGTGCTCACAACAACTCTACACTCACTCGCACAAGACAGCGGCTTTCAGGGGAAGTTTTAGATACGCCGCATCCAAATGCTGGAACAATATTCCCCCGCCGATAAGGAATCTTAAATGCCTTATAACTTTCAGATTTCGATTGCGGCAGTTTCTTATCGCATCACAGAAATTTATTACTTTTTTGAACACGTCCATTATATAACTGGCTGTCATGTACTTCCCGAGCTGGCTGTTTGGCGCATATCGTGGTCGAATCCTGTGAGCGAAGGATATAGGCATTTATTAATTGAATGACTTGTGGATCTTTTGTGTGCATATGTTATTTACGTGTATTTATTTTATATTAATTGTAAGAATATTAATTTTAGTCTAGCCAAATCGTTTACTTTAATTGAACCTACGCCATCATTTATTTATTGGTTATAGTGAGATTATTAATTATTTTATACATTGTACATTTAACTTTATATATACCTAACCAAGTAATCAAAACGTGTCTATAAAATATTCAACACGCCTAAGAACTGAAACTTTTTCTACTGCATAACAAAAAATCAAATATTTTTTTTTTTATTTTTTTATTGTAAGTACTAAATTAAAGTTGCGGGTATACTTACGTGAATTACTCTACGCATAACACTGTTACAACACCAATATATCACGACTGCTTGGCGACCATTTGTCACTGCAGGGATCCAGCAGAATATCAGCGTCAGGTATATTTGCCTGACACGTGCTGAGCTGGACTCCCATTTGGTGCAACCTTGAGACGCACACCGCACTGTGTTATGATTGTTTTGATTGTCAAAATTAATGTTAGTGATGTCATTTTTACTTTTGTTTCGGTTTCCTTTTTCTTTTTATGTTGGCACTTTGTTTTTAAACATACCTACATGACAATTGTAATAATTTTATTAAGATTTTGTGTGTTGTGTCTTTTGTGTGCACTAAATAAATGATTTATCTATCTATCTATCTATCTAAAGATGCCCCGGTGTACCGTATACAACATTGACCAGCACCATCAATGGTGCAGAGGAGACTAGAGGAGACAGTTTCGTGTGCACCATTAACGGTGCAAATAAAAGCTTAAACAGTGAGTGGTCTTCTCGCTATCAGCGATTTCTGCCAGTAAATAACCAAAGTATGTCGTTTCAGTCACTACTAGAACTTTTCGAAAAAAATTGAACAATATACAATAAGACACTTATTATATTTTTTGCAGATGCAGAATATTGGTTGTTTATCGTCTTTTTGACGGGGCAAAATGATGACTTGTTTATCAGAATACTCCACACACTCTCACTCACCTATTCTTCATATTGTTACACCTCCTGAAGTCCACATCCAGGTCGGAGTGCATGAGATGCTCAGTCCTCCTGGGTGCTGCGGGCACGGCAGGAGGCTCGCGGTTGCTCTCACGCGTGCGGGCTTCCGCCTCTGACGCCTCGTTGATGTAGCCACCGTTCATGCATAGAGGCAGGTTTGTGGGGCTGGAAAACGAGAAGTGTACGCTGTATGTTACTGTTAAATTAAAAATGGATGGTTGCATGGATCTTTAATTAAAGAGGGCACAGTTGATCAAGCCCTATTTGGGATGAAAGCTAGGAATAAAGATGTCGCTACAATACCAAAACAATAAGAATATTCAATAATTTGCTGGACACCAATGTAGAAGGTATGTACAAGCCAGATTCTCTAACATGATTTTCAAATAGCCTTAACTAGTTATAGGTTGCGTTTATTGCCCCGAATAAACTGTAGCTTACCGAATAGTCTGCTCACTGTTTTAGGAAGTGATGGGCTATCAAACACCACTGGCAAAACCGATCACGTGGCTGAAAAAATTACACTACTGTTCATACTTACGTGGTGGGTGTATCTGCGACTGGCGTGGAGTCGTCGTCTGACGGCTGCAGCAGCGCGCCACTCAGCCCCATAGTCAAGCGTTTCATTAGCGGCGGCCACTTCTCCAGGCGCTGGTAGCAATTGATCTCCGTGGATATTGATGTAATTCTGTCGATACTTACGTGGTGGGTGTATCTGCGACCAGCGGCGTGGAGTCGTCGTCAGACGGCTGCAGCAGCGCCCCACTCAGCCCCATGGCCAAGCGCTTCATGAGCGGTGGCCGCTCCCCCAGGCGCCTGTAGCAGTTGATCTCCGTGGGCGAATTCGACTCCTCGGAGCTGCTCGGGCTCGGCTCGTTCACTAGCTTCGACACGCCCATTATGTTGCATTTCGCTGGGGACCTGGAAATGATTTAAGAATACTGATTTAGCAAGTGCAACTGTCGTATCTACAAGTTATTGCAGAATGGTGATGATCTAACAAGTGGTAGGTATATAAGAAATAACATAACATCACATATGTATTAACCGAACGGTTAGGCAGGTGCACCTTTGCCAAATACAACCACATATCACCAGTAATGCTTAAGTCCCGTGTAATAGGAGACCAGCCTGTTGCCATCACCGCCACCGGACACAAGTCCAGACCCCAGGCTGCTTTATGAAATTTCAGATGGTTAAAGCTAATAACACTTTGCCTGACCCGGGCATCTCAGAAATCATTTTTGTATGCCATAGTGTGAAAAGAAAGTAAACAAGCAGGCGGTGGACCAAAGTGTGAATAAATGAATTGCTATATCGAAGGCACCTACTACAGGTGTCTAGGTAAGACCTGGGGATGCCATGAATAGTGATTTTACCGAAAAGGGGATACCGAATATTCGGCTAGGCTCTCAGCCGAAGCGCCGAATATTCGGCGACACTTAGTACATTTTGCGGGTGACAAGTTCCTACCTGCAAAGGTGCACTTGCTACTTGTAAGGACAAGTTGTGGTCAACAAACGCAAAACAGTTTTGAAGCCTAGCAGTAACTGTTTTTTTTTTTTCAAATGAAATTAATAATGCTTGATTTCAATTAAACCATTTTGAATTTTCGAACAATAGATAAATCTAGTTTCACATTCACAATTATTTATCTTCTCCCGGTAGCAGTGTATATGTTAAGGGCCAAGTAAAAAAACGCCGAATAATGCCCGAGCAATTTGAAAATGCCCAATTTGAGTAGGCAATAAGGGCCGGGTAATAATAAGATATGTCTTTTTTATCATTAGAATAGAATAGAAATACATTTATGCGCTAAAAATGGAATTAAAAGACAATAAAGGAGTGCAAAGACAAATTACGCTGAACGTGTCCATACCGAAAGGGTTACCTACTCAGGATTTGCTGGGCATCAGAGTTCAGACACCCAGCGCTGGTTTACAGCTGGCACCCCGCAGCTAAACACGGAGTGGGTAACATAATAAAATTAAATAATTATATATAATTTGATATGAGTAATACGATATAAGGATATGTCTGTTAGACTAATTCATTGACCATAACTATAGAATTGCCCAACCGTAACGTAGCAATATTCATAATGAACAGACAATGTGATATTAGAAGTTTTGCGATGAGATTTGACTTAACTAAATTCATTATGCCCGGGCATTATACATAGTGCCCTGATTAATCACTTGGTCTATGACATATATAGTAAGCGGCTATTTTCGGAAGCAGGCATAATTTATAAGTTTGCAAAAGTGCAATCGTTTGCTATAACAAATGCAAAAAAAAAATGATTTCATTCTTCATAACTTAGATATTAAATATGCTGTCTTTTTTGCTAAAATATTTTTAATGCGTAATCTCATGCGTTTTTTTAATGATTTACTATTCAGTTTTCGGCCGAATATTGCGAACCCTTCGGCCGAATACCGAAAAGTAAAAAAAAACATCAGAATAGGCCCAATACCGAATAGTAGCTGAATATTCGTGGCATCTCTAGTAAGATCTCAAGTGGAAGCCATTTTCATTATATCTAACAATGTGAAGAAAACTTGCTTTAAATACGGAGACCGTTGAACAAATTGAAACTACTTAACTTGAACATTTACAGCGCGCAGCATACGGGCTCATACTCGTAGAATATTAAACGACATTGCGCTGCATGAACGACGCAGTAGCCCACTAGCCTGTTTGGCATAGAAAGCTACAAAATATGGTACTGCAATACCAATTTAGGTCATACTGTTGAAACCTGCAGGTGCTTCGTAACACCTGCTACTTTAGTTTGGTACTGTACTACATATTTTAAAAAGCGCATGTTCGGTTAAAGCAAATCACACGCATGGTGCAAGTTGCTTAAAATTGGTACTTAACGTTGAAAAATGGCCTTAAAAATACATGAGGCAGCCTCCAAAGCTTGCCCCCAAGAGGCCGTTCTAGCGACCTCATTTTTATTCTAATATCCCTTGGGTCTTCGGTCTTTCTAGCAAAAAAAATACAGACTGAGATATATGTACTCGGAACGAACTAATCTTTATAAAGTTCCACAAGCAAGTAACTGGATAACACGATATTATATACCCTTGATAAGACTGGTGGCAGATTTTATGGCTAGGACAATTTTATCACACAAAAATCTTCCAAGAGAAAAATAAATCATAACATGAAAAGCCGCATACGAATCCGTTCAGTGGTTCTCGAGATAAGCGCAGTCATACATTCAGATAGAAGAAGCACGCTGGGACTTCCTTTTTAACACGCTTTTATATTCGCTTGGTATGTATGTATCAATGTAACAGAATCTTTGCACGTGATTTTTACCCTCTTCAAAACGTCGGATTAATTTGAAACTTTGCACACATATCTATATATATCTAAGTACACGTATTAAATAAATGCTCCGGACACAGTAGACATGCTACCAACTCCCATCACAATGAGGTAGTTGCATTAATAAATTATCTTTAAAAAAACTAACAAACACCTTTAATGGTAAATTTAACTAAAAAGCAAAAAATATAGTTAAAAAAAACACGCTTTAACGGAAACCAAACTAACATCTGGACTTGGCCAGCCAGCTCGCGAATATGTATCCTCCGACTGCACAGCATGATTTTCTTCTTGTTTACGTCTTTTAGTTCGCTGGTTTTTTGGTCTTTTTAATTAACTTTTTTAGTTCGCTTCTTACGCAGTCGGGTTTTTTGATTTTTTGTATTAACCTTTTTTACATTTACATTACACTATTCTTAATAAAAATTTAATGACAATTATTTTTTACTTTTTAGTTTGTTTGCCGTTAAATCGTGTTTTTTTTTAACTATTATTTATTCACTATGTTAATAAGATCAAGGCCTTAGACAAGTAACATTCTATTAACGAAAGCGCGGCGATAGCGATAATTGAATTCATTCATTCGATGTCAACGATGGTGATGGTCGAAATGCCAAAATGTAAGGGATGAATCACGTGACAGGATAGTCATTTGGAACAATCCCATACATTTATGACATTTTTTCAATCGCTGGCGCCACGCTTTCGATGATAGAATATGTGTCTTGTCTAGGGCCTCTGGTGTTCTGTTTGTTACCTGTCACTACAGTAGTGGTGCGTGAGACCGGGCAGGGAGTCGGGCGCACGCACGCCCATGCCGCAATCGCTCCCGCTTAGCTCCTTGCTCTGCAACAACACGGGAACTTCATCAAATGCCAATTTTCATATCTTTCTGCGGCGCGGGTAAGAGGATTAGCGTTTATTTTCCGCGTTAACGGTAGTGGATTTGGGCGCTCGGGATTGATAGCAAAGTTGAGTCGCTCTGATAACTATCAGACAAAATCAGAGCGACGGAGAAAATTTAATTTGCTAACATATTTACTTAATATGTAAGCAAATTAAATTTTCTATGTAATGTTTGTTGGAGGTTTAAAAACAGTACAATAATGTAGTAATGATACCGTATTTTTCTTATTGACAAATGTTTTAATATGGTTATCTGTTTCATCAAACACAATATAACAGAAAATAATTATAAAGCTTTGAGTTTAAAATTCGTTTCCTAAATCAGTAACATTGTTCTACAAAACTGCTGACACCATATTTTACAACTTATCAATTATTTATAACCCAACGTTTACTACGGAATGCTACCTATGGAATGGTCCACTATGATCACTGATACCAGGCCATACATTTCTGAGTGCTGACAGCCTCGAAAGGCCGTTCGATGAAGGACATCAACCGATAATAATTCAACACAATGGCTTTTCAATATTTCGACTTTATTACAGTTCGATCAGTTTGCCATCAGAGATCTGACATGTAGGTACGACGAATCATTTTGATCAATCCAATTTTATAACTTACAGGTTATTTATTTATATGTTATATATTTATATGTTGGGATGTCAAGCATCGGTTATTAAGCAGTAACTTAAAGAGTATCAAGATCTCCAACCACCCTATCAGGGAAGAGCAAGCACAGCAAAAGCACCTCACTCATCACCACATATTATGCTAAGGGCCGATTTCACCAGTAAAACTAATCGTGATTAATTCAGCTAAACTCAATATATGGAAAAACAGCGGTCTGATTGGTTGAGACCGCTAAGAAACTACCAACCAGACCACTGTATTCGCATAAACTGAGTTTAGTTGAACTAATCGCGATTAGTTTCATTGGTGAAATCGGCCCTAAATATTGGAGCAATGTCTGTTTGTCTAGTTTTATAGTCTCAGTTGTGTTTCCAGGAGTTTAAAATCAAAATTGTTTGTAATTGTTGTTGTGTGCAATTAGGAAACAATTGATTTTCTATTGTTTCACACCTGATTCATGTTTCTAGACCGTTTAGGGGTGATGTTTGACAGATACTTCAATTCAAACACACTTTCCTTATAATGGGTTTGTCGGCGGTCCTTCCGTATCTTCCTGTCACATGGTCATATCGCTACACTATGGCCGGTATCTCTTACCGCGACATTACGGGCATTACCGCACGTTACTGCGTATTACCGAGCATTACCTACCGCTCTTATTCATACCGCGTCTGGTTGTAACGCGCAGTTAGCAGACTATTACAGATGTAGTAGATACAGACGTGTGATTTATGTGCCTTTAAGGTTACACTAGTCGAAAATTCTTCCATACAAACGTAGTCTAGGGATTATTCCACTGTTTGACAATGTACGTTCATAATAAAAAATGATATCAATTTGTCTCATCATTATCTAGCCCTGTATGGAAACAAAAAAGTGAAAAACGTAAATATTTAAAAGTTATGAGCGTCGAAAGTATTCTTAGCTAGTAGTAGTAGTAGTTAGTATTTTTGGTCGCGAATAAATACCATAAGAAGACGGAAAATTGCAAAACGGCCTCCATACAGGGATAGATTATTAGTTCAAAAATGCAAATAATTTTATTTTGAACAGATACGTTTAGTCGTTTTTTCATGATATTCAGACTCCCAAAGGTCTGTTTATAAAATTTCGCGCGCTCGGTTTCGTCCTAAATCATTATCCATTTCGCTACAAATTTGCAAAAGTGTGTATTCGTACGCGAACTAGCTTCCTACTGCTCAACACAGCATCTATCTCTTCCGCACATGTTGTCGGTTGATATAAAATGCATTTTAACCCCGCGCACAAAATAGTTCGTGCCGTCGACTAGTGTAACCTTAAATGCAGCTCTGTGAATTGAAATTTTTTGTTAAAAATTATGAATTGAAAATTATCATTTTATATTAAAATACAAAGACACTAAACAGATAGCCTTGCCCGCCTTTTGTAACGGACGGAAATATTGCAAATAACTAAATGCCAAAGTAAAATACTTTTTTTGCATTATTGTAGTGGGTCCTTATAGTATGTAATCACTTTATAAGTACTCCCTGTTCAATATGTTACCTTAGGACATTGACTCAGCACTCGACGTTTGATAGAGTGGATGTACTTTCTCCGTTACAGAATTGAGATATTGAAGTTGTTAAATAAATGTACAGCTCATAAAAGTTGTGTTTATTTCTTTGTTGTTAAGTTTTCTGATTATCCTATATAAATAACAGAAAATGCGATAACCCATTATCATGTGGTACTTAACCATTATTGGAAACTAATAACATTCCCTGATAACCAAATACTAAAGACCGTTACTTCTGTGTCATAATTATGTAACTACCCACATTAATTATAAACGTCATAATGGCTCTTGTAATTGAAAGATTCTACCACGTATATTTAGCACCCATTTAGTACTATTTTGTACCCATCCTGAAATTTTTGTACAAAATACGGCATAAGCGGTATTTCACGATAACACTGGTCCCGCCATTATGACGCGTCATAATGACGAGACCATGTCTGTACTCGAAAACTACAACGAATTACATCATTCTGATCAAACCAGTATTTAGAACCCGATTTAGTACCTCCAAAAATCAGCAGTGGGTGGCGGAGATCTTAGTAGTTTCTTTACAAAATTATATTTTCATATTTGACATTTTCTACGCCTGAATAATTTAACGAGCAAAAATGCTTTAAGTAAAAAGTTGCAGCTACATTTCGTGCAGGCGATTTATTATTAATTATATTATATTATAACATTATGTTATTAAATAATATCGGTTAGACCAAGCAGGAAAATTATCCATAAGTTCTACAACAACTTTCATAAACGTATTACTATAAATAATCGGTACATCCTACTGTTTAAATATATATACCTATTTATGTGAGGGTCAGTCTGCAACATAAATCTATAAAATAATATCTAATAATAATAATATATATAATGCGGCCAGTGGCAGCATCCAATCCATACTCATAATCTCTGTGTTTTGTAATTTATTTCTTGTAGTACAATTCTTGAGCTGTAGGTACTTATATAATATTTCCAAAAAAAATAGTCAGGGTGTTAAAGGATCAGGGGGGTGACCATAAGCTCTTAGAGCGGTATCAATTTGAGATCGAGTAAGTGACAGATGTATACACGTCAGATACATCTGTCCCTTATTCGATCTCAAATTGATACCGCTCTAAGAGCTTATGGTCACCCCCCTGAGCCCATTTCGGGAATTTTAGTCTGTTTAGTTATGCACGCATTATGTAAAATGTACGTTATCTACATTGATTTCGTACATCTTATGTACGAAATCAATGTAGATAACTTTTATACATATTTATGTGCGTAACTTGAAGTATTACATAGTTTTTGTTTCATCGCAGTCGATTCACTTTATCAAAAGATATATGAATTTAAAGTGTTCAAGAAGAAAAATATCACAACACACGCAATTCAGATATTCGGGCAGTTGAACTCCATATTCGATAGATGGCGTTGTGCATTTGATGTCATTTTCAGAATGGCGGTGTTAAGATTATCCACGGAAGAATGACTCTAGAAATAAAATTGATACGTAGGGTAGGTTATGTAGATGACGGGAGCAAAGCCGCGGGCACAGCTAGTTACAAAATAAGGATATAATATATATATATATATAAATAAACAAATCGTTATAAGGCGGGCTATGCGCCATAAGCCATAAATATATTGTTGGGTTTGGGTCGTAAAAGGAAGCATTTTTAGTTTGGTGTTTAATTTGGTGCAAGGTTCCTAATTTGGGAAAATGTTTTGGTTCAACATCATTGTATTCCATCATCGAATCAGCAAGATATCGATGAATAGATAGTGCGGAATCTGTTTTCATTTTTGCGCTTAGAGCCGAGCGTTTTAAGGGTGATATTTTAAGTTTTCTCGAAAGTTTATGATTGAATTTATTAATAACACTTTACTCCACTCACTTCAACTCCTGTCAACTGCTTACCTACCTAGGTAGGTAGGTAGGCAGTTGACGGTAGGTAGGATAGGGTAGGGTAGGTACCCTAACCTTCCTACCCACGATGCCGTCCAAGCGGCACCGCAACCTACTTGTTGGCCGCCACGTCGTCGGCTTATCGGAAAAAGCCCTGACGAGCGGCCTCTCCTCGGGTTTTTCCTACTAAGAAACCCCGGTGACCTACCAATCATCATATTAGCCAAAAGACGTCCACCTCTGGACATAGGCCTCCCCCAAGCGTCGCCACATTGACCGGTCCCGTGCGTCTCGTAACCAGCGGATCCCCGCAAACTTCACCAGGTCATCGGTCCACCTGGTGGGAGGCCTTCCAACGCAACGTCTTCAGATAACCCGGCTTCGGGTTCGGCTATCTTCTCGTCGGTCCGGAGTGTTCGCGTGTTGTATGTTCCCAGGTCCAGTCGTCGGTGTAGCCGGGTCATTACATATTGATTGCCCCAAAGCGGAACAATGTATTTTGGCAGGCAGATTTGAACATCTGCCTGCCGTTCCGAGCGCGACATCCACAATCATTATGACTACAATCAGTTACGTAGTACAGTCACCGTCAGATATATTGTAGCAGGTAAGGTGACCAAATACTTCTGAACAACTTAAAATGTCAATAAGTTCCATACACTACAAGTAATTATTAATATCTGAACATTCATTACTTCATTAATATCTGAGCAGATGCTTGTCAATAATTTATAAACGCACAACTAACCAAAAATGTATGGTATATGCAATGATATTCTAATAATATGCAATAGAAGTCTAATATTGGCCCTTCTTATAATTTGGTAGCTAATGATTTAATGAAATTTGCTGATTCATTGTTATTGTAATTCGATAATTATATTTGTACGCTTCACGGCAAAACATAGATATCTACGTTATATTGTAACATCTCACACACCATGTATACCACCTATGTTTACAAATAAAGATTCTGATTTCTGATTTCTAAACATATCTGAACACTTTTTTTTTTTTTTTTTTTTTTGGGTGGGAAATCATCCAATGACTTCTCCCGCTCTGGGTGAAGCGGGAGGGCGTGTCAGACTTTTACTGACTAAAACCCACCCGTGTTCCTTCAGTTGCTTGAGCCAGGGCCGCGGTAACTATTTTCAAATTTATCCGCGACCCAGACAGGCATCGGCCCTAGCGGACCCCGTCAATTTTGCTGACATCTCTTTGAGGCGCGCGTGGAACACTACGCGCCGTCGACTCGGGCCTGGTCCTTATCGGGCGGCGAGCTACCCATTACTCGCCATCCGCAAGCCCGCGCCTACGGTGGCCAGGCATCGGCATGCGACCGCCGACGCCCGGGCGTCTCCTGCGGTGGCTTGGGGCGTGAGGGCGCCTCCGTTGCCTTTCCCTCACGCGTTCTGCCTCCTCCTTCGCGAGCATTACTGCTTCGCAGAAGGAGGTGACAGCTTCCCATGCCCTCTCGCTCCATACCATGGCCTGAACCAGGGCCGGACGCGAGAGGTCGCCACCGCCGATCGCCTCCACGAGGACACGGCGTTGCTCTGCTCAAGCGGGGCAGACCTCCACCGTATGTTCTACCGTGTCCTCCGGGCGATCCGCACAATGGTGGCACCCGGGCGTTTCCTCCCGCCTTATCCTGAACAGGAACCTCCCGAAACAGCCGTGTCCGGTGAGGACCTGCGTCAGGCGGAAGGTGAGGACGCCGTGACGCCTCTCAAGCCACTCCTCAAAGAGGGGCCTTATCGCCACTATTGTGGCGTGCCCATATCTGAACACTTACAACGTCAAGTGTATCTACGGAGATGGGGTGGTCTTAAAGGAAGCATTAAGACTATTTGCAAATATCGTTTGGGAATCTTTCAGAGGACGAAATTTTTGTGAGATGGTTGTTAGTTCCATGCGAAAACGGTTATAGGACATATTAAATGCAGAAGGAGGTTACAAAAAACACTAATATTTTATATATGTTGTCAGTTGTCACAATTAAAAAATATTTACAATAATTTTTTAATTTCATTACAAAACCAAGATCAATTTTCTTTCAATAGTTTGACAATTAAGCTCGGCGCAAGTGGACTACCGACTACAGCCACCGGTGATGGTCGCGCGCTACCGCCACATTTATAACAGCGGCAGAAGTGCACTATAGCCACCGGTGTTCAGAAGCCGCCACGTTTCTATTGCTTTGTAGATCAGAATGTGAATCCCAAATAGCAGGATGTCCAATATGAAAGTATCGATATCCATTGCTCAGTGTTTGTCTGTGTCGTCTACGTAGATAGATACATTTGACGTTGTAAGTGTTCAGATATGTTTGGTTAGTTGTGCGTATAGAAATTATTGACAAGCATCTGCTCAGATATTAATGAAGTAATGAATGTTCAGATATTAATGGTAACTTTTAGTGTATGGAACTTATTGACATTTTAAGTTGTTCAGAAGTATTTGGTCACCTTGCCTGCTACAATATATCTGACGGTGACTGTACCTATACCATACTTGATTATTCATATTTTATGTAATACATTTACTTAATGCATTATTGTTTTTATTAACCCAATATTTTTAAAATACAAATGGGGCAAGATTTCCTGCTCATGCACGACAATGCCCGGGCACACACGGCGAGAACGGTAGCAGCTTGGTTACATACACACAATGTTAGGGCCTTAGACTGGCCTGCTCAATCGCCTGATCTAAATCCCATTGAGCATGCGTGGGATATCCCAAGCTGCAAAGAAGAGCTCTGAAGGAAGTTCCTGAAAATCTGGCTACAGAAGATCAACTTTTTGCGCACCTCAGAAGGACATGGGACAATATTCCGCAGCAAGACATTGACAACCTTGTTCTGAGCATGCCGAATCGTTGCCGATGTGTTATGAACATCATGGGCGCTTTCTCAGACTACTAACTTCAAGTTTATAAACACAAATTAAATGATTTTTCTATTTTTTTCAGTTTTTACTCATAAATTAAAAGTTAATTCATATACGGTTTCCGTCTATGCTTAATTTTTTTTCCATAAAATCCTGAAATTTTAATCGAAGTACCTTAACCATTATTAAAAAATGGTAGAATATTAAATAACGTATCTTTTAAATATATACATGTCATACAAATAATTAACACATTGATAGTAATTCGCTTTTTAAAAAATATCCCTAGACCGTGTTGATGTGTGTATAATTAAGTGAGTTGTTTTATTTAGTTGTTGTTGTTGTTTTTGTTTAATATGTAAAAAGAAATTTGTTTATGTAAGACTAACTTATTTCCACCATGACCTTTACTGTTATATATCATTGAAAAACTAATAAAAATCGTTCTTACATAATATGACAGTATAACCCGGGCCAATAAAGAAATTTGAAGATCTTAGTAGATGGCTTTTCGTCTCACTCATTCAAGTAACAGAGAAGTTCAAAGTGGCTCTATTTGCTTACTATATACTAAATGTTTTCTTTATTGACACAGGTTATAATATTTCAATTTTGAGTAAAGCTGTCCTCCGCGGTTCGCTCCCGTCAGCTGGTGACCTACCCTATCCTACCTACCTACCCTTTCTTACCTACCTATCCTATCCTACCTACCTACCCTATCTACCAATTTGCTTTCTTTTTGTCTAAAACTATCTTCGCATTTATTGCCGTTTTAATAAAACCGGTTTAAGGCACATCGGTTGGATATTTTTAAAGTTTATAACGGACATAGATAGGTAGAAACATTTATTGTGTTTTACATATTAAGATTTGTGTTGCAGAATGATCCTCGCGTAAAAAGGTAGTTATATATATACATATTTAAAAAGTGGGATGTACAGATTATTTTTAGTAATACCTTTATAAAATATGTTAAAGAACGTATAATAATATTTTTCCTGCCTTGGCCTAACCGACATCTAATATCATAATGTTACTTAATAATATAATTAATTATAACGCGTCTGCATGAAATGTAGTTGCAACTTTTTACATAAAGCATTTTTGCTCGTTAAATTATTCAGGCGTAGAAAATGTCAAATATGAAAATATAATTTTGTAAAGAAACTACTAAGATCTCCGCCACCCACTGCTGATTTTTGGAGGTACTAAATCGGGTTCTAAATACTGGTTTGATCAGAATGATGTAATTCGTTGTAGTTTTCGAGTACAGACATGGTCTCGTCATTATGACGCGTCATAATGGCGGGACCAGTGTTATCGTGAAATACCGCTTATGCCGTATTTTGTACAAAAATTTCAGGATGGGTACAAAATAGTACTAAATGGGTGCTAAATATACGTGGTAGAATCTTTCAATTACAAGAGTTGGTCCCGCCATTATGACGTTTATCATTAATTACTATTACAACAATAGAGAAGCTTTTAAACGATATGTTTTATCTAAATTATTTTAAAAGGTTGAATGGAGCTCCATAATACCCTAAATTTTAAAGGTGAAACTTTCTTTTAAATGCATCAACGATTTAGAAAATTACATCACGTTATAATGGAAAAAAATATCGTAATTTTGCAATAATACTTTCAGTAGGGAAATATAATATTGGTCTTAGTCCGTAAATAAAACATTAGTCTATGCTCTACATAGCTTACTGCCTGACTTGCTAATCACTACCGAAGCTATGTTTTTATAATTATTTAGTTAGCTTATATTCCATAACATAAAAGGGAGTGCTTAAAAAGCCCTTTTAGGAAATATGTATCACATTGCTGTTGGTCACTTGGACCAATTTGTCGCATCCTCCTTTATCTCACTGCTTGGCAAAATCCCCAAATTATATTTATTGACATTATGAATTGCTCACCACAAAAACTATTCTTAATTTCACCACACAAATACTTTGTAAATGTAAAATAAATGATTGAACAATAACTTTGTTAACAACACAGTGTACCGCTGAAGGGCATCTACAAACATTTGGGTCAAAATTAGAAATACCTATATCTACTTAAATACTAATACTCTCCCAATACGTGAGGAATGTTAACATCAGTGTTTGTTCGCGTGACGGCACGCATCCTGTCGATGCCACAAATAAGTCATGTTGTGACTCCGGGATTCGTCCCCTTCGCTAATGTTCATGTGTGGATGTCTAATTGTTTGCCTTGAAGAAGGTATAAATTGAATTATGGTGATTGGGATTTATTTGTTTGTTTGTATGAAAACATCGTCGTCGGAACATAAAAGATGATAGATCAATTCGTCCTGATCAATATCAGTCCATACCATCTCTTATATCTTGCACAGTAAGAGTGCGTTCACATCTTCAAATAAGTAATGAAAGTTCGGTTCCTTTTGGAATGATTATAATAACAAATTTTGATCATAGTGCTGTATTATGAGTTTGACGCGGACGAAGTCACAGGAAAACCTAGTTAGGTATAAAAATCGTATGAACCATAGTAAATGTCAGACAAAACTTTACCTCTATAATTAATAAATGCTTATTTTTTTCGTAGTGACGAATTGAATGTGAACCAATCCTTACCTAAGTACTGCCATTGTGCTAGTAGAACAAAGACGTTTAAATCTCAATTAATGTAATAAGCCACAGTTTCAACTGGCTCAACAAGTCGGCAATTATTGTAGAAGTTATATTAATTAATTGTCGCTTCTATTGTCGCTCAGCTGCTTCAGCTTTCATTTAGGTTAATAACTTGTTTCAGTAGTTACTGAAAATCAAAACTACATGAGAAATAGCTAATAGTTATGATGACTTGGGAATTCTATTGTAGTTCTAATTATGATAAGATGAATTGCCACAAGTTAATAATAAGTCGGATTGTCACCGGGTTAATGCAAACATCGTCAGTTTGAAATGAACCGTGCGAGAATATAAACTGTCGATAAATTGTTAACAGGTACAATAAATCTCATAAAATTTTGACCATTAACAATATATCCGTGTCTTGTTGAGAAGAAAGAGTTTACAATCACGCGATTGATTATAAACATAGGGGTTTTTGCAGTAACCCGCTGACAGTCGTTGATCAACTTACTTACCTATCTACTACTACACTACTCGCAATAAAACGGCATAGACAAATTAAACTAAGGAAATCCTTGGTTTAAATCCCAGTTGAAACATTATAGTGTAATTGGAGGTCTTTATGGAGCCAAATTGCAATTCAATGAAACCACTCGAGAGTCACAAAACATGGAAAAGGACGCGAGTCTTTTAAGATAATTGACAAAAAGAAATAGGGGCAGTAATTTAAAAGTAAGTAGCAGTATCTATTTTAGCTTTACCGGTTAAAATTAGAATGTAAACCGATTCCAACATGGTAATTTGGAAAGGTCTAGGCCAATGATGAGTAAAATCTATTTTCAGTCTCTCAAATCAGCGTACACAGTTTTCGTCCATGGTATTCAGGTAAGCATCTTATAGTTACTTGACAGACATGCCAAGACGCTGATCGGCAACAGCCTGTCGGGTTTTTATCGGTTACATTTCGGGTAGTGTGATGCAACTGCACCATTTGATTCCGCCTAGCCCTTTCCATCATCAGACAACAAGACGTACGGCAATGCATCATAGGTACATAGTGGACATTCCACCCATACGCACAAAGCTTTTTGCGAATACTTTAATTAATAGTACAGCTAATTCCCTGCCGGAGTATTAGTTTCCTGAATGCTACAACCTTGTCTTTAAGTCAAGAGTGAATAGGTTACTTCTAGATAAGCGTGCTTCACCGTCGACCACATCATTACTTAACATCAAGCCAGATTGTGGTCAAACGCGAGCATATAACAAATAAATAAAAAATACTTATTGTTGCAGTAGCCATTAGGTAAGTATTACCATTTTTCTTAATTCGATGGGTCTTTTTAATTTTGCCGCACACTAGGAATTTCTCCTGTATCGTGAGCGCGTTTTTTATATTTGATGTAGTTTAAAAATGCAAACAAAAATCAAATGAAAAAATTAAATAAAGGTTATCAAAAATTCTAAATAATTTTTATTCATTAATGAAAAATGGCTTATAATTAGGAGAAATTCATCTAGGAGTAGACATTTTGATACATTAACAAATACTGTCCCATTTACTAAACCACTCCAGTCTAACACAGTCCAGAGATCACACTGACCCAATTCATGCAGCAACAAAACAACAGCTCACTGGCAACTAGCAAAATGTCAGGCACTGAGGCCACACAACTAGAACAGTTAGCTAGCCCGCGGGGACGACACTACACGACACATTCACATACGAGATACGACTCTAGAGGAGATACATCAGTCTGTATACAGCAGCATACACATATTTAGGTGAAGATAGTAATTAGGATCCGGCTTAAAAGCAAAATTGTGTAATTTCATTTTAAATTAGATATATTGTAAAGACTTAAATTAAAAATAACATGAATAACATAGTACCTACATGGTATCATAATCTGAGAGCGGGTCAGTGATAGCGTGACGGTGACATGGCAAAGAAAAACGATTTTAGAATTTTGAGAAACAGAAACTCACATTAATAAAATTATGTGGCACTCAATGTAATGTTTTAGAATTGGTATAAGCCCTATATATACGATAACAAATGTCTAGTCAGAAGAAAATGTTAGAAAACCGTGTATAGTATAGTAGTGCTTTCCTGTGTTTAAAGATAAAACATCTACAAACTCTTAAAATATTTGTTTCCGTGAGAATTCTTGCCCGTTTTTATCATAAAAACAAACATTTTTGTTCTCAAACTTCTGGAAATACAAAACAACAATCAAGTTGTTTTCTTTGCTTACAAACTTGAAGCGCTAATCGTTTACTTTACGTAGTGGAATTGCGTGGGAGATTTTGATAATTAACAAAAATCTTGCCAATATACGACATAACCTCGTATCAGCAACAGAATATTAATGATGTAGAATGATGATAAATGATAATATTCAATATAATCATCATCATTTCAGCCGAAGTACGTCCACTGCTGGACATAGGCATCCCCCAAGTGTTGCAACATTGACTGGTCTCGTGCGTCCCGCAATAAAATCTCGTTTCATGATAGATTATAATAGGATATTTATTTTGCCAAGAATTAATCTAATTTTACAATTAAAACTAGAGTTCAGTCATATATGCGACAAGATACAAGAGCTAGACTAGAGCTAGACTAGAATAAATTTCTGTGCTATAATCACCAGAGGCCTTAGACAAGTAACATTCTATCAACGAAAACGAGGCGACGATTTTGAGAAAGACAAGAGCAATTGGAAAAATAAACAAAAATGTATGAGAATGTGAAACGCTCTCGAAATGTTACGTGAACAAACCCCATTTTAGTATTTCGAGCATCGCTAAAATCGAATGACACTTGCCTAGAGCCTCGGTGACTTCCATCAGCAAGCCCGAAAAACATTTTACAGTGAAACAGTAATATCCGAATTTCCAAACAGTCAACTCTTTACCAGAGGCTCTAGACTAGTATAGTAATGCATTCTATCAAGGAAAGCTTTGAGATAGCGATTGGAAACAAATATTAAAAAATGTGTAACAATGTCAATCGCTATCGAAATACCACGTGATCAATCCTTTATATTTTATTTAGAGTTTTAGATCATCGCATTCGCTGATAGCCTCAGAGTATATAGACGTGTCAGATATAAAATTACAAACTTTCCCAATCACCGAAGCTACCATATTTTCTACACCAGTTCACTGCTCACCTAAACACACGTTCATATCAAATATTTAGTCGCTCCACCGAAGTGCCCGAAGGTTTACACGTGCAGCTTCTAAATGCTCACACGTAAAAGTTTAGTGGAGGATGCAGCACGTCGTGCTACTCGGTTTATGGCGAATGAAATAGGAATGAAGGAACGAGTGAAGGGAATTGGAGGGTGAACGAAAATAATGTTGGCAAGAATGCGAATGAAGGAATAGTTAAGTGAGGATTGGTTAAAACTTTTATGTGACTCGACACTGCGGAGGTATGCGTAAAGATAGATGCAGAAAAGTTCGAAGAAGAGCTCCGGATTATCTTTTGAGTAAATTAAGTTATTAAGTATGATAATAGTTGGTCACATATCCTAATTGCTAAAAAAAGTATCCATACTAATATAATGTATGCGAAAGTAACTCTCTCTGTGTGTTATTACGCTTTCACGCCTCATCCACTAAACTAATTTTGAATAATCATATTTTATAGATAGTTTTTTTTTTAAATTGTACCTTGGAGAAGGACAAAGGATTTATTTTTCCTGGGAGTATAATACATGTTCCCTTGCGAAATTGCCCGACATTCACACTGGTGAAGCAGCTGGCAGAAGTTAGTAGTTAAATAATATATAAGTTTTGTATCTCTTTATGTATCATTCAAACATTAATTTCTGATGCAACCACCAATGGAATATTTACTACAAAATTAAATAAAACCCTCCAGCACAAACAACATATAATTACACCGAGCCCTATTATTTACCGTAACAGCAATAAACCTTACGAATGATGATCACATTACATTCGATGGGTTTGTGTGTCCCCTCTCCCTCTGCTTACACTAATGTGTGGTGAAGCCGCAATAATATCAGATCACCCCTTATAATTTAATTTCTTGTTTGTAGGGGAATATAAATTATTATTGCTTTATCTAGGGTTGTTGTCGTTTTCACTATGTAATTTAGTTTGGTTACTTTATAATTTGGTCACAGCTTTATAAAATCAATTAAAGTGAGTGTAAAGTGGCCACGGGTACTTTATTGTGATAATATTTTTGTGTACGAGTAATATGGTCACCATGTGAGTAATGGTACCTTGTAAATAAATGTCTAGTTTTAGTGCTATCTGCACCAACAAATATTTTTGATCAATTCAACAATTATTGTAAAGTTCGAGTATATTTTAAAGATAATTTAAAATCAAATTATTTGTTTTGCAAGACGCCGCGCCGCCTTCTTTCTTGGACATTCAATTTACACATGTAAAAAAAACTGTGACCAGTTTACACAACAATTTTGATAACCAAATTACGGAGCTGACCAAAATACAATATCCTTAAACAAGCTGTTGAATGTTTTCGTTTCGAGTTAATCGAGGGAGAGAGAGGGCTAAAATTCGAACATTATTTGAGGCGGCTTCATTAATCACGAAGTAGCCTGTCAACGAGCGAGATTTGAGTTTCTTAACGAATAATGTTTCAAAGGTAATTTGCGAAACATTTATTAGCTAACAAAGAACTTAATGTATCTATGGAACAAGAAATCTTTGTTTAATGCCTCAAGGTTATTTTTACTTTTGAACAAATTATAGAACTAAATCGTCAGTATTTTAACTTCCTAGAAGCCATTCAAGGCAGTTTCATACGAAACTCCAGCTGGCTGGCAATAAGGTCTGTGATAGACGACGACGATGGTGATTCCGTGCAGTCACGCGACCATTGCGTAACCCATAGACAATGACTTGTTATGATCTGTCCACACCAGGCTTAAGACATTGAAAGGTTGTTGATAGTGTAATATTTTTAAATATCTGAAGGTGCATAAATAAAAAGATTCAGAACAAAACAGACTCTTGAAAGAAATATATAAGCCGGCCAAGTGCGTGTCGGACTTCGCACATTTAGGGTTGCGTACCAAACCGCAAAAAGAAGTTGGTTGTAATAAGAAAAATGAGGCAATAAAAAAAATACTTATCAATATATTGGTATTTTTTTGTAAAATATACGTAATAATAAACATTACCACCAATTTGAAGTTCATAGGTCAATGGAAAGTTAAAAAATTCTTCAGAACAAAATTTTGTAAAAAATTCTGACTTTGGTGGCCTGTCATTCATTTGCTTGCCAATATTTTTGTAAACTAAAAATACAATATTTATCTACCCAACGAGCTTTAAACAATAATACCCCACTCGATGGAGTAAGTAATTTTTTTTCGCAACCCCCCATTATCTATACAGGGTCTTAAAACATTTTTAAATATTTTTTGACTATTTGTATGGCTTTGAGTCAACAAGATGCATACTGTGAACATTTTAAGACTGTAGCTCGCACAGTTTTGCTGTAAAACTTGTGTGACAGACGACGGACAGACAGACGGATACGTGAGTGACAGCAATAGCCGTTTGGACCCTTCGGGTACGGAACCCTAAAACGTAAGACCTAGATTTATACTAACCTAATTATGGGTTAAGCTCGCTTTTGCACATAAGTCCTATTATACTTGTATAAGTATTTATGTTTTGTGTGCAATAAAGCAGTATGCTATCATTACGTTCAGCTTCTCAAGCCATAACTCCTAAAATAAATCACTCTCTAGTCGCATCAGACTATCATTGAGATCTATTACAGTTATGATGGCCGACAGAGATAAACATAGCCTTTGCTCTGCGGACACACCTCATTTAAAATGACTGATTTAATTAAATTCAGCGCATATCTTTAATTACGTCAAAGGGTTATAAACCAAAAGCAGCCTTAATGTGGGCAAGCCCTAACAAGGTATTGCCAGGTTTTAGCATTTTTACGATCGGCGCACAATTAACGGCTGTTCGAGGCAATTATTTCTTTATCTTTATAATCCCTGTTTTTATCGTCCGAACGCGACTGAATTTATTTCATTTGCCCCAATATTTTCAGTGTTTTATTACTGGGTAATTAATTTCTAGATTTTACCTAACATTGGCCTTTTGTACCACAAACGCTAGTTTTGAAACTATTTTAGTTTCCCGTATTAAATCATAAAAGCTCGTAGTTTTGGACTGAATCATGTGAATTATGCGAGCCAGTTATCGTGGTGGTCTAGCTGGGAGAACATTTTGAATTAAAATTTTACTCATATTTAATGTTAGAGGTAATGTATTCATACATTATTGCCAACGTAAGATTTAGTTTGGTTAGTTAGTAGGCTGATGTATCGGAATGTTCTATCTGCTTGACAAACTAGGGCACATTAAAACCCAAATAATAATTTATTTTATAATATTCAAAGATAGCAAACCTCTTGTCTACACTTACACTTGGTCGCTTATTGTTATTTTAGTCAACATAGACTACTTTAAGGTTTGACAGGAGTTTACTGAAAAATTCTTCAATGCTTTCGGAAACCCAGTGCATCAAAAAGAACAAGATTTTTTTTTCTCGACGGAATGGAACTGTTCAGCAATTATTTTTCAATTTCCTATATCTAACTTTCAGAACAATATTTGTGTACCAAACATTTAATACAATTAGTAGTTCGGCCGCAGATGTATATCTTGCTCTGTATATATACGAGTCGCGTGAGAACCCGCAGTTCTGTCCGCGGCGACTCGCGATACGCCGACGAGTTATTTTTATTTATTCTACTATGAAAACTCTACCAATAGAGTACGCGGCATTTTTCCACTAATTATTAGACACAAGCACGCCATTGTACGCTTTTATTAAATTAGTGCCGAGCCTTATCTCTGAATGGACATTTAATGTTTAGCCTTTAAAAGTGCGTATCTAAATTGTATGTTGGGTAATGGTAGGGCAGCAAAAAGGTTGACAAATTAAAGTTGGCGTAATTTCACGGTTTGTTACCTAAGGCAAAAGCCTCAATTTAATATTCAATTCTAAGAATTTGTGTTACTTTTGTACTTAATCAAATAAGTAACAATCAAATCTTAGAGGCAAAGTCAACCAATTTGATTTACTTCAAAGACTCAGCACCCGTTCCTACGGGGAAAGGAAAATTATTTTTACGGTCACTAACCAGATTAAGATGCTTCACTGGCATTATATAGTTTTCCAGAATTGTATTACGAAATCGTTCTAATTTTAAAATATCATCAAGTGTTAGGCAAGTGACATTCTATAAACGCACGCGTGGCGATAGCGATTGGTAAAGCATCAGAAATGTATCGAAATGACAAACGCTGACATCGAATGACACTTGTCTAGGGCCTTCTGACAGCATTAGCGATTGTCGAAATGCCAAAATGTTATACCATGACCATGTGATGTTTCGGTAGCTCATGTCAATCCCATACATTCTGACAATCGATATTGCTGACATTCCGTAACAAAATCCATTCATTTGACAAGATCTTCGATGTTTGGATCGATGATTAGATGTATGTTTATCAAATTATGGCATTTCACTACGCACTTTCTAAAACAAAATCCCATAAACCTTATGTTTTCATCGCAAACACTCCTACGGGACCTCTGAAGGCCGTGACCTATAAGCTTGTCACTCGCAACGAGCAAGGTTGGTGTAAACACTTGGGTCGAGCGAGACCGCGTTTTCGCTCATCGTGTGAAAGGACGATGGATTCCATTCCACTGGCGTCCCTCAGGGATGGTGACTTGCACATGTGAGGTGTGGTGCCAGTTACATTGATTACTATAGATTTTGTTAATGATTTAAATAAAACATTTACTTTATTCTTAGGAAAACGTGGTTATTTTAAATTAAAAGTTTATTTTTTTCAGATAATATAGCATCACGCCTGTGTTGCTCCAAGGGTTGGGCAGAGGTGCACCTAAGTTGGTACACCCAAATTTCGGCAGATATGTTTAAGTCCCATGTAATATGGGGCGAGCCTATTGTCATAACCGGGCACAAATCCAGACTCCGGGCTACTACTTAACTACTTATTTTTATTTTGTTTTAATTAATCAACGAAAAATATCCTGTCCCATTGTCAGACTTCTTTTTAACCGACTTCTCAAAAAGGAGGAGGTTATCAATTCGACAGTATTTTTTTTAATATTTGTTACCTCATAACTTTTTACTAGGTAAACCGATTTTGATGATTCTTTTTTTATTTGATAGCTGGTACATGTGCCCATTCAAAAAGATCTGAAGAAGAACTTCGGAAATACACATCGGAACTCTTCAATAAATGACGTGCCGTATGTAACCAGCTATGGAGAACGGGTAAATGGCCTAAGAACTGGAAGGAGTCTCTCTTGTTATCACTGCACAAGAAAAGGTCAACAAGGAATTGCGGGCACTACCGGACGGTTGCACTCATATCCCACGCAAGCAAGATAATGCTCTACATAATTAACGGACGGCTCCAATCTTACCTACAGCGACAAATACCAAGTGAGTACGCTGGTTTTGTAAAGGGTCGAGAAACAAGAGAGCAAATTGTGAATATGAGGCAAATGATAGAGAAGAGTCACGAATTTAATGTTCCAATGCTCTTGTGCTTTATAGACTACTCCAAGGCGTTTGATTGTGTGAGATGGGACTGCCTGTAGAGAATACTCAAGGAAATGGGAGTACCCTCGCACTGACAGCACTGATTGCAAACCTTTACGAAGATGGAGAGTCGATGGTTAGAGTCAATAATGTGGTGTCGGGACTTTTCAAGCTAGAAAAAGGAGTATGGCAAGGATTTATTCGCCATATATGTTGAAAAGAAGAGGTTCTTTTCAACATAAATGGCGAATACATCATGAGGGGAGCATTAGAAGAGTGGGAGGGAGGGAGGCATCGCGGTAGGTGGCAACAAAATCTGAAATCTCCGGTACGCAGATGACACCACTTTGTTTGCATCCTCAGAGCGCGAACTCGCGGAACTATTTGCTAGATTGGAGCGTGAAAGCGAGATCGTAGGATTGTCGATTAACAAGTCAAAGTGATGATCATCGACCGAGCTGGACTAATCGCACGCACGGGAGAACTTGTGTATCTGGAGTTTGTGAGTGAATTTGTATACCTGGGCTCCATGATCAGTGATCAGGGAGGCTGCGACGGGGAGATTCTGTTATGAGGGGCTGTTATGAGCAAGATGTCGAGGATATGGCAGAACAGAAATGTCTCCAATAACACAAAGAAGAAACTCGTGAGAACTCTGGTATTCTCGATATTTCTTTACGGCTCGGAATCTTGGGCAATTCGCACGGTGGATCGGAAAAAGATAGAGGCTTTTGAAATGTGGTGCTGGGGAAGAATGTTGCGCATACCATGGACAGCCAAGCGCACGAATAATCCATTCGAGACCAGTTGAACATCAAAACCAGACTCTCCACGATCTGCTACCAACAAGAACTAAGTTAGTTTGGTCACATCGCCCGGAGACAGCCAGACAACCTGGAAAAACTGATTGTATCGGGCAAAGTGGATGGAAAAAGACCACGCGGACGTTCACCTACTCGCTGGACTGACCAGATCAGGGCCATTACGGGACTCACGGTGACCACTGCTATAAGAAGAGCCGAAGACAGGGTGACATGGAAGCAGCTCGTCGTTGACTCTGTCAAAGCTTTTCAAGACGAGCACGACCTTCAGAAATGAAGACAACGAATAAGAAGAGAGAAAAAGAAGAAGAGTGTTTTTATTTGGAAGTGAGTTGTATTTTTTTGTAAAAATGTTTTTTGTTCTCTTTGATACCACCGCGATTATAATTTATAACTTGTATAAAATCAAGTTATTGTAACTGTTAATATCCAAGCAATAATATTATTAAAACATGTTAATTGTTATAACTCTCATGATGAGTGCCAGATGGACTTTAAGAATAGTCTATAGAAGAGCAATAAAAGATAATCCAGTTTAATTCCCAAAACCGAGTAGTGTATACTTTTCTTAATCCCACATTATAGGTCATCATAAAAGTGAACATAACTTATAAATCAAATCCCCAAAAAGTAATAAAGACATTATAAAATACTTAATTAATTTCTTCATATATTCCAACATTATGAATTCTAATATAAACTTTACAAACGTCAGATTGAATAGCTTTATACTTCATGTGGAATAACTTCGTGGCGTGTCACACATCGCTTCACTCATTCATATTAACATAAGTTGATTGAATATGGAAATCTAATTAGAAATATATCAAGTACCCGGAATAATACGTAGATTGCGCTTCTTGCGAGACGAGCAACCCTTTTTTGACGTTAGTTTGACAGTTACTGTATGATTTCTTACGTCAAAATACTTTGACGTCTCTTAACATTAACATCACTTTGAAATTAAATTTTCTAATGGCTTTGTATGGAGGTATACGCGTCAAAGTCCCGTAACCTCCATTTGAAAGGGAGAAGCCACCGATCAGACTGGTGTTGTGCTTGTGCCTGTATTGGTATATGTGTGATGTAGAATTTTGTGATTTTAGGCCGTGTCAAAGATATAACTTACTACCGGAATTCACATTCAATCATAGTATCTCTTTAGAATAATACTGTAGGTTGGTAGTGTGCAATGCTTTGACTACGTGTTTTAGTACTGTATTAACCGCATGTCTAAATGTACTGGCTATTCGTAACTGAAATTAGTTAATTGCTTGCATGCTTTCTCCGATGTAGGTTAAATGATTGGTTTTGTTCTGAGTAAGATGCTTCCTAGTTCCTAGGGCTTGTATTTTGATAATGCATAAATACCACTGAGACATTTTATAACCCAACAATTGTTTTCACCTAATTTGAGCAATCCATTGTCAAATGATCCTTTGGTCCCATCCTTCCTTCAGCCGTGCGTGATAGAAATAATCTCGCTTGATCTTTTGTCCGAATGGTCATTGAAAGATGCAAGTTCTGAAATAGAAATTTACCACGAGACAAAGGGCCCCCTTTTTTTTGGTTTGGTAATCATCCAATGACTTCTGCGGCAGGGTGGCAGGGCGTGTCAGACTTTTACTGACTAAAATCCACCCGTGTTCCTTCAGTTGCTTGAGCTAGGGACGCGGTAACTCCTTTTCAAATTTATCCGCGACCCAGACAGGCATCGGCCCTAGCGGACCCCGTCAGTTTTTGCTGACATCTCTATGAGGCGCGCCTGCGACTCGGGCCTGGTCCTTATCGGACGGCGAGCTACCCATGATTTGCCGTCCACAAGCCCGCGCCTACGGTGGCCGGGAATCGGCTTGCTACTCCCGACGCTCAGGGCGTCTCCTACGGTAGCTTGGAGCGTGAAGGCGTTTCCATTGCGTCTCCCTCACGCGTTCTGCCTCCTCCTTCGCGAGGTCTGCTCCGCCCAAGCGGGGCAGACCTCCACCATATGCACTACCGTGTCCACCATATGCACACAAGGGTGACATCCGGGCGTTTCCTCCTGCCTTATCCTGAACAGGAACCTTCGAAACAGCCGTATCTGGTGAGGACCTACGTGGCCGAGGAAGGTGGAAGGTGAGGATGCCGTGACGCCTCTCAAGCCACTCCTCAAAGAGGAGCCTTATCACCGCCATTGTGGCGTGCACAGCGCTGGGTTACGACAGTCGCCCTCTCCATGACGCCATGAGATCCTGGACAAGAGGCCCCTGGATTGTGAATGAAGTGTTATTTTTTTATCCTACAATAGATTGTGTTGCAGTTGTATGTTCTTCACTTTCAAAGTAAAGACGAAAGTATTTTGAACCTGATATCATTGTTATCAGAACCGGATATAAAGTCACTATCACCGGAACCACCCCTGTGCAGCTTGCGGGCTGCGCCCAATATCGGTCAATTATCGGCGAGTGTCAAATCAAATCGGCCGCGCTTTTTGTTTACCCGTTAGTGCCCGTGAACACGAAACTCCTAGCTAGTTCGACATAAAAAGAAGGGACAGAAGTACAACTCCTGCTGGTTATCACTCGTAGATCTTAAACCGTCGTTACTGGAACTCTGAGGCACGGAAGTCTTCTAACCAGTCTTACCAGGGGGTCTTGTATTGCTAAGTAGGAGGAAAGGGGTTGTGGAGGTCAGATAGACAGCCGCTCCTTGAAAAATACTGATATTAAACCGCATCCAGTATAAACATGAATTCATATAACAAAATTTAAAATAACTCGGATTAATAACCTCTAAGAGAAGACTTCTGAAGGGGTCTTTTAATCGGTGTTTAGTGTATCAAGCTTGCGATTAATCATTGGATATGGTTATTCTTCTGAATTGTCCATTAATGCCATAATACAAACCCATTTCAAAATTTATTACCGTTCGCCCGACCCTGCAGATTTTGTGGCTTTTCATTCGCAAAGTTTTGCATGAGCAAACTACTTTTGTGGAATAAAGTTCTTTGTGATTCGAAACAAAGTAGTTTTATCGTTTTTCTACAAAATAAAACTGCTGAATATTTGTGCACTTTAGAAGATTTATTTTCTGACCTTGTCCAAAAAAATCTAAATAACCTGAACAAAACACACGAAATAATAAAACATTTCTAAAAACAAGTAGGAGCGTGCTCTATTATAATTTAAACAGTCGTAATAATGGGAATGCCGTCTGAAAGTCACTTTCATTGAGAAAGGGACACATGTATAGCATCTAGCCTAAGTGTGAGAGGGTTGGAAATCAGGGTCGTACGGATTGGCGTGCTCCGAGGCAGTATCGGCAAGGCTCGGCTTGGATTTAATTATAGGGACAGCGGGACAGAATTCCACGTTTAGAAAGTGTTTCACGTTGTTAAAACTAACCTACCGGACTGCTGAACTGATTATAGTACAGAAGCGTCTTGACGACGCTTTACTTTAGGCTCTTTTTAATTTGTCAAAGCAGGCCGGTTATAATTTTTTAAATTTTCATATTTCGTTTGTCAAGAAAACGCAATTTTTTCTAGTACTGACAGAAAAGATATTTATAAAAAATGTTTGTCTCTGTGATCTCTACTAAATTTATTATTGGTATTTTTTTAAAGTAGCTGTTTAAAATTGTGTTTTAAAATGGCTAGCAATAGTTTTACCACGGCTGTGTCAATTCTTCTGCGAAAATGGCAGGAAATCATTCCTTATCGTTAGGCCGAGGATCCTTCTAGCGGACCATCTTCACAGTTGCCGTTCGACAGACTGGAGGACTGGGCAGTCCTGCCAAGACTGGTGACAAGGTTATCATAAAACACCGTGTCGCTGACAAGAGTTTAGGCATCATGAATCAAAACTGGTACGTAATGACTATTCTTAGTAATTGTTCTTTTTAATGTCGATTTCTTCTGGTATTACAGACCCTTTTGGTTCCATAAATTTAATAGTCCTTTTCCTTATCTGTAGATATCAGTTGAGCCGACTTCGGCTTTTTACCCCCGGGACAGAACGAAGGACCTCAGGAGTACCTGCAGTCTTCGGGATTCCAAACATCTTTCAACCACCAGAGTTTTTGGAGAGGTTCTACGGAAGACGGTTTGGTCATCCTGCGTGGATACCCGACGAATGACTGTTATCATATTTTTGCGGGTTGGCGATCGCAGTTTGTTATTAAGATCCACAGAGAATGTTTCTGCTCATGCTCTGATAAATCCCTTAGGCGCCTCTTACGACACCCACGGGAAGATATTGGATAGTGTTATTCTTTACATCCGACACCATACGGCAAACCGATAATTACCGACATGACCTGAAGAATTGCCAAACTTAAGTGGCATTACTGCAGAACAGATGGTAGTTGGGCCGAAAAGTTCTGGAGTGGCGACCGCTTGCCGGAAGACGTAGCGTTGATAGGCCTTCCTCTAGTTGGAGCGACGACCTGGCTAAGGCTGCAGGGATCTGGTGGATGCGAAACGCTTTGTAGCGTTTTGTTGTGGAAATCGTTTTTTTTTTTATATTTTTTTTAACATAGTTTGCTGGATCTACTCACACCCACACCAGCACAAATTCTACACAGCTTTACAGGTTCTGCAATAAAAATTTACTTCCCCAACAACATTGTAGAGAACTTAATTTGCATCAATTAATTCTTTGCACTTTGGACTGGAAATGCTGAAATAAAAGCCTTTTACGGGGACATGTCAGCTTAACTGTCTCTAAGGAAAGTACTCTGTAAGCAAATCACGAAATGTAGTAAAACCACATTTTATTTCTATTTAAACTGCAGTTCTTGCAAAATGCAGACTGTAAACCCAATTCAAGCGGAATTGTCACAAAACCAATTTTGACGCAAGTACCATATAAATTCAGAAACTTTATATTTTTTTGAGTAAGTGAAGACTCCATGGAGAAATACTCTGTTTTTTTTTGTGAAACTGGCTTTTCAATGCCATGTTAACTTTTTGTGTATTTATTTTATTCAGTAATCAGAATTCAGTACAACTATCGTAGATTAGCTGTAGCAGTACAATTTGTATCACTTCGTCCATCGCCAGAATCAGAAATATGAGTCGTTGTGACAAATTGACAGTTGTCACACGTTCCTAATTCAGGATTGACATATAATTTAAAAAAAATACTATAAATTGTTTTTTAGTGTCATTGTTTTCCTGAGAAAAGCATCGACGAAGGAAAGCGTCTTGACGAGACTTGGAGTTATCTATACTAATATTATAAAGAACTAAAGTTAGTGAGGATGTAGGGGGTAATCTCTGGATCTACTGAACCGATTTAGATGAAATTTGGCATGGAGATAGTTTGAGACCGTGGAAAGGACATAGGATAGTTTGTATTCCCTTGGAACGATATAACACTTTTTACGCGGGTGAAGCCGCGGGCAGAAGCTAGTAGTTAAGGCTGTACCCTGACCAAAAAAACAGCATGAGATATGAGCATTCCTATTGGCCTAGCGCTACTGGTGGTGCATGAATTACGGTAGCGAATACGCCCAGATTTTAGAATAAAATCTTCATAAAATCGAATATTAGCCTTTTGAAAAAAATAAAACTTACAAAATGTTCGTTATCAAATTGTCTATCCATTAGTGTTAGTATAAAAAATAATTAATGAGCACTTTGCGAGGAGATGCATGCTATTAATAATTATTTCACATTTTTATGGTTTTGTTGGAAGGAGATTAGTGTCACATACACCTCTTTAAAAAAAAAAGTGCACTACCATATTAGAATCAACATTATGTAGTTTAATGTATTTTTATTAATTGATATTTCTTTTTAAATAAAGAGTAGATAGCTCTTAAAAACTGCACAAAATTCGACTAGCGCGGCGTTTTTCTCGGGGAGGCGCCTTAGTGTAAGTCATACAGAAATCAGGACCGATCAGTGTGGCGAGGCGACGCTCTTTGATCTCCCTTTTATGATGGCCAAATTATCGGATATAATTCTATTTGCTGATGATACTTCGTTAATTTTTAAAATAGATAGGAAAGATACGGATGTCTTACATGTCAATGAAAGTCTAATTGTTCTCTCGGAATGGTTCGCAGCTAACAATCTTTTACTGAATGCGAAAAAAACGGGTCTGTCCCAATAGTCCCATTGGCCCAGTCCCATGGTGGGACAAGTGGGATAATATGTTCCACTTGTCCCATGGGACAACTGATACTAACATATTTTAAAAATTATGTCCCAATAATCCCATGGGACAACTGATACTGATATATTTTCTAAATTATGTCCCATTAGTTCCATAGGACTGCAAGTACTGATTATACGAGTATGATTGCGACGGTGAATCAGTCAGCAGGGTAGGTACACCAGGTGCAAGTGAAAATGTCAATTTCACTCCAAACTGCAGGAACCTATTAATGAAGGAGAAGTAGAAGACTTTAAGTAAAAATTAAATATGTTATTATGTTTTAATTGTGCTATACTATTTAAAATTTATAAAAAAGTGTGAAGGAAAACATCGTGGGGATATCGACATGTCCTTGGGCAGAACCCTCTTCTTCCCCCAACAGTCGCCAAAAGGACCTTGCTCTATCGACCTTCGAGAAATATCTAACCACAGGCAAAACAGAATTCGCAAATCACTCTCCTCTTTAAGCTATGACCATATTATGTTTCAAATAATAAGTTGTTGTTTACCTATAAAATTGTGGTAATTTAAATATTTTTTGTTAATAAATTTTGTATGCTTAATTATTTATTTATAAACAACTCCATCTCTCCGGAGTACTAGAGTTGCTTCCAGATATTTCAGTAGTTGTCGCTTAATAGGAAACGGGGGCAGAGAGCGCTGACTGAATTTCCTTAGTAAAAAGTCATAAATCGAGGTTTGTCATAAAGCTTGTAAAATAAAAACACTTTTCAGGCAAAAATAAACAGAAGCGGCTGTCAGGTACCTACTAGTTAAAAAAATAATCCTTAGATAAAATTAACGCAATTTTTCAAAAAAATTAGATGTCGCCTGTTAAGAGTTCCATCTGAATTTTTTGTATTCGTCGCAATCATACTCGTATAATAAGTACTTGCTGTCCTATGGAACTAATGGGACATAATTTAGAAAATATATTAGTATCAGTTGTCCCATGGGACTATTGGGACATAATTTTTAAAATATGTTAGTATCAGTTGTCCCATGGGACAAGTGGAACATATTATCCCACTTGTCCCACCATGGGACTGGGCCAATGGGACTATTGGGACAGACCCAAAAAAACAAAATGTCTAAAGTCTCTCTTTACCAAATGTACCTCAACGTGACCTAAATCTAAATCTTGAGGGCAAAAATCTTGAAATAATAACGGAAACTGTATTCTTGGGGATTACTATCGATTCAAAATTGCAGTGGGGCGCGCACATTAGAACTCTTTCGGGCAGGTTCAGTTCGGCTGCCTATGCAGTAAGGAAGATAAGGCAGTTAACCGATGTAGCCACAGCTAGACTAGTATACTATGCTTATTTCCACAGTATTATGTCTTATGGCATTCTGCTGTGGGGGTCAGCAGCAGACGTTGACTCAATTTTTATCTTACAAAAGAGGGCAATCCGCGCGATCTATAAAAAGGGTCCTCGCGAGTCCCTCAGAGAAAAATATAAAGAGATCGATATACTGACTCTACCTTCACTTTATATTTTGGAATGTATTTTGTATGTCCGCAAAAATCGAGGGCTTTTCAAAACTAGAAGTGACTTCCATAATTTAAATACACGCAGTAAGCACGAAATTGTAATACCCAAATTCAGATTAACGAAAACTAGCAAGTCTTTTCTTATAAACAGTATACGCTTTTATAACAAGTTGCCTAAGTCAGTTATAGAACTGACCGATGGAAAGTTCAAAAACTACGTCAAACGTGTCCTTATTAAAAAAGCATATTATAGAATCAAGGACTACGTTGAAGATAAAAAATTTGGCTTTGACACCCTCTGCGCATGCGGCTTCCCTGGTAACTCATAAACGGCACAAATATATGGATATCTCTAACTATTCTCAATCTCATTTTTTTTCTCTTTTATTTAGACTTTTTACAATATTTTTCAATCATCATTATAGCCCTTTGCTAAGAATAGTTACAGCACTGATTACAGTATTTGTGCCACATGTTAAATTTAGTGTTGCGTTTTTTTTTTTTTTTTTTACCTTTGTATAGATTCTCTTTACCTATTGTGAATGTGTGAACATTGTAGGCTTTCTAGATTTCTAGATGATTGTTAACATTTGTTAACTTTTTATTTCGTGCATTATTTTTTTTGTTTGTTTTTTTTTCAATTTCGTACGACTTATTGTCGGGCCTACGTTATCCCCCCATATCCAAGTACTAATGCTGTAACATGGAAATATTGTAACCACAAAATTTTTAAAAGAGTAACCATGGAGTTTCTTGCCGGTTCTTCTCCATAGGAAACGACTAACCCGAACCGTGCACCTTTTGTCGACGTTTTATAAGTGCCCATGTAGGCCTATGTAAAATAAAAATATTTGATTTTGATTTTGCTCGGCGCCCGGCGGCGGCCTATGGACAGCAGTGGACATATTTTGGCTGAAATGATGGTGATGATGATACGGAAATTGCCAACCCATTTTGAGCAAGCGTAGTGATCAATGCTCGTGCCTTCTCTATATGAGAAGGCACGAGCATTGATGTCCTTTTCACTGCATTGGAACAGTTACAGGCTGGTATTAAATTTTTTGTATTTTCCTTGAGGAGTTAACTAACACCACTATACTCATAGTTTTCATTATCATACAATGCTTTTAAACACTGCTATTTTTTCCACTTCTAACTTAGAGCACTAATAAAACATTAAAATAACAAAACGAAGTCCTACCTTAGAGCGATGAACCGAGGCAGTACGTTAAAAGCGAAAGGTTTAAAAACGAAAAGTAAAAGGTGCCGTAAAGTTGTATTGTAGACGCACTCCTTTATCTAAACAATACATCCTAAGAAAGTTTGGGGGTCAGGGCTGGCAGGAAGCAAGGGTTAGATATTTGCATCGTTGGGATCCATTTAAAGACATATTTATTAAGACATGTAAGGATCGTAGCATGTTGCGTTCTGTATTTATTAAGACATGTAAGGATCGCAGCATGTTGCGTTCTGTATTTATTAAGACATGTAAGGATCGCAGCATGTTGCGTTCTGTATTTATTAAGACATGTAAGGATCGCAGCATGTTGCGTTCTGTATTTTCTGACTACCCCCATGGTAAAAAGGCGTGAGATATTCAGTAGATATGGAAATGACTTGTGGCCTGTTTCGCAATCTTTGAATAACTTCCAGTTATCGAGCTCAAAATTTCATACCAACTCTGTTAATTTTTTAATCACCCTAATAAAAAAATTAACAGAGTTGGTATGAAATTCTATTGATGTGGCTATCCGAAATTCCGGTCCCTGTGAAACCCTTTCTTTGCATTTCGCAATAATCAAAACAAAAGCAATCTTTTCATTGTAGTGTCTTATTTTATAAGGATGAATAATTCATATTGAATAGATAATGTGACATGCATTTGTGTGTGACACAAAACTTATAAGCTTTTGCAAGTCATCATGACGCTCTACATTGTGCTATCGGTCATGTTTGATAGACGTTCATAACGATTTGAATAATTATGCATTGTTAGAGGGTTAAAAGAGTGCCGACATTAAAATAATCAGTGAACAACCCGAAAGACCATAGGGACATTACGTGAAGTCACGAAACATGTATTGTTATAGTATAAAGCTGTTTATAACCCCCGAATGAAAAAGAGGGGTGTTATAAGTTTGACGTGTGTATCTGTTTGTTTGTGTATCTTCCTATGGCATCATAGCTGCTAAACGGATTTTGTTCGAAAGGTGACTTTATCGAGAGTGGTCTTAGTATGTTTGATGAAAATCGGTTCAGCCGTTCAAAGGTTTTGGGCGTTTCACTATTTGAATCGGGGTGTTTTCGCAAGATATCGTGTCATAATTACGTGTTCAATAGATGGTCGATCGAAGCGTGTCTACTACTAGATACATTATGTAGGATAAAATAAAATAGTGTCGGGGGTTTCTTAAATTTTTTAATTTTATTTGTAAATTGCCAAATAAATAAAAGACATTCTGTACTACCCCTAAACATGAGTAGCAGTTTTTTGAAACTTAGAGCAATAGCAATCCATCTAAACATCGTTCAGTTGTTTTGCAAAACGGAGCTCTAGATGTTATGTAAAACAGCTAATTCAGCAATTCATCTTCGACAAATTCAAGGCTTCATTTATGCATAATTTACAGACAAAAATTCTGTCACAACCACAATTTAGTCTGCTTCTATAAATCTTCTGACTGGAAAGAATGGGACTGTCCCGATTATTCGGTAACCCTATCAGTAAAGTAGGGCTTGCCATAAATTGCATGTTATCTTGACGCGCGTCAGGCCGCGTGCCTCCGCGCACTAAACACCTTAATTGTAAGTAATTAATTAAATATATCCACGTCATTCCCATTCTGAAAAACAAAGTAAAATACCCTTTTAATGGACACTCGGGCACTTGGGTCACTTGGAATGTGTTTATCGTTCCAGTTTTAAAAATGTACATGAGACTCGCTCTTTTAACACGATTGGAAAGCGATACGTATCCGATGGTGTTGAGTTTGTTAATGTATAAAAGAGACTTTTTGCCTTAATAAACACATAAGTTTATGATAATACGATCAATTTGCGATAAGACAAACTTCTCTAAACGATAACATCTGAATTGATATCAGTTTCAATAGGTAACAAATCCCACTGATATAAAAATGTGAATGTTTGTATTTCAATCAATAAAAACAGTTGAACGGATTGGTATGAATTACATAGATAGATTATAATCGGGATTAACACATAGGACACTTTTTATCCCGATAAATTCGTTATAATGATACCTTGGGAAAATAAAACATTTTTCACAAGGGTGAAGCCGCGGGCTGAAGCTAGTAAGTAAGTAAACGTTTATTTGCATAGATTGTAGGTACAGTAAATAAGATGTGACAGTTAAAAACATGGGTGATCCTTGTACAATCTACCTTATATTAGGCATGCAAACATTATTTAATTAGTTGCAACAATATTATGAGGTGCATTCACATAACAATATATTAATTTAAATGTCTTAGTATAATAGGAATAGAATTAATAAATTGGAACAATGTCATAATTAGTTAAGAATGACAATTATATAATAACAAGTTATTGAATACAAAATAATATGTCAGTGTCATTTAGAAATTCATTCACAGAATAGTAGCATTTTGCAATTAATAATTTTCTCAGTTTCCCTTTAAAGTTTCTCATTGTGTCATTTTTAATTATGTTAGGTATTTTATTACATATTATTGGGCCCATACTAATAAGACTTTTTTTCTGTAAAGCAGTATTACAACTCTCAACATGGAGTAGGTATTTATACTGACTTCTTAAAGGCCTCTTTCTATCTTTTGACACTGCAGTGAAAAGGTTAATGTTACATTTAACGAAAATAGCGACTTCTAAAATGTACATAGCCGGGAAAGTTAATAGTTTGACGGACTTAAACACAGGAACGCAACTATCCGTCACTTTCATATTAAACATTGCCCTTAAGCATATTAGGCATTGCGCTTTTGGGCTTTGAACACCTGTTCTCGTAGAGTACAGTTTCCCCAAAAGATTGTCCAGTATCTTAAAGTGGACGCGACTATACCATGGTATGCAAGACCTTTTTCGCCAGATTGTATAAGACATACGCGGATAAGCTCAATTTTTTACAAACCTCTTCTGCTTGAGGTTTCCATGTCAACTGGCTGTCTATCACTATACCTAAAAATTTTGCAACTTGTACCTGGTCTATAATACAGTTATTACATTCTATTGTTATATTGGGTACTGATGTGCGTTGATAAAAATGCATAACGTTAGTTTTTTGCAGGTTAATTACTAAGTTATTTTCGTCAAGCCAATTTACAATGTCCCTAAGGGTATTATTTATGTCCTGTTCATATTGATTGAAGTCTATACATTTGACAAGTGCAGTGCTGTCGTCAGCGAATAAGACCATTGGGTGTTCAATGCGGTGCGGTAAGTCATTTATGTATAGCAAGAACAAAAGTGAGTAGTACCTTCATAAATACTAAAACACAGCGACACCTATTCCACAACCAATCAAAACTACCTCCAATCCAAACAACAGAAACTCATACACCAACTGTAGTGAGAATTCCAACAATTTAATTACAGGAGCCGGACGGCCGGACCGGACGGCCGGCAGCCGTAAATCGAGCGGCTCCGGTCGCCGGACACAAAGTGGGCTAGATTATAGACCGCTCAGAACCGGAGCCCGCACGTGTACGGAATTAGGATGAGCCAGGAAATATAAGCATGTTTCATGATGTTATTTTTGTGTGTTTGAATAAAATAGATGTTTCATGCCAGATTGTGAATTTGGGACTGAATACATGAGCCCTCTTATGAAAGTGAATGTGATGTTTTAATTGTGACATTACGCTTGAATTTCTAGGTTTAGCAGAGATACACCCACATAATTATGTTGAAGTCCCATGTAACAGGGGGCGAAGCTATTGCCATCAATCGGGCACTAATTCAGAATAGCAGCCCGGAGGGTGCTACTGAAATTTGCAAAATTCCAGATGGAAAAACCCAATAACACTGCCCGACCCGAGAATCTAAACCAGGATC
This sequence comes from Orthosia incerta, assembly GCA_948252205.1. Lineage (NCBI taxonomy): Eukaryota > Metazoa > Arthropoda > Insecta > Lepidoptera > Noctuidae > Orthosia > Orthosia incerta. Next base: position 713,622 of record OX411748.1, on the reverse strand, counting down.
TCATGCTTAGCAGTAGGTAGCACTTGCAACCACTACACCAACGAGGCAGTCTGATTCACTGAGCTTGAAAAATAGTAGTAGAATTAGTCACCAGTGAAATACTAAACAAGACAACACATTTTATTTGTATAAATCTTAAAAACCCTGTTAACTGACAGCATATTATCTCACAAGGACAAACACAATCAATCAATTTGTGATGGACGACATCGTGAGTATTGTGTAACATATGGAAGCAAGAGTTTGTGGCAAACAAAGAAATGTTTGCGTCAAACTTTGCCACAAGCTTGGTCATTTATTACAGTCGTTTGTCCTGTTTTCTCTGAATCTCTTCAAGAATCAATCTTCTTTTCCCAACTATGTTGGGATCGGATTCCAGTCTAACTGGATCCAGATGAGGACCAGGATCTTACATGGAGGGACTACCTATCTGACCTTCAGAACCCAGTAACTGGGTACCACGATACTGCTTGGAAATACTGGTGTCAGATTTCCTGGCGTCTGACTATCCGAAACAACTGCCAAAGATCTTCAAATGACAGCCGAGACCAACGGCTTAACTTGCTTTCCGAGGCACGAAAGAAGCTATGTAATGATGGTCACCCATCCACGGACCGACCTCGGCAAGCGTTGCTTGACCTTAAAGATCGACCCGTGCGGCTGTAATTATTTAGCCATGAGCTCCTCTTGCGATAATACTTACATTGTTTTATTTTGCTCTATGAAATCTAGGGCACATTTAGGTCACCCATCCACGGACCGCGTAAACATACCGCGTAAATACTGTTTGTATTGTCTTTATGCTTGTTCCAATACAAGCGTAAACTTTATAAATCCCATCTTAGCCGGATATAATGAAACATTTTTCAAGTCTCATTAAGAACGCTTACCTGTCGAAGAGATTTGATATAACTTCGACTTGGAACATTGGCGTCATAATCATTAGCAACGTCGATAAGTTACCGAGTTTTATCTCCAGGATCGTACTCTTGAGGAGTTTGGGGAGGCTGGAGCCGCGCAGACTTCTCTAACTATTATTATAAAGTTAGTGTCTAATCTTAATGTTTTGATTGGCTTAAAAGTCGTTTGGAAATCTTACATCTGTGATTATAAAGAGTTATTGTATTTCTTTCTTTGGATGTTAAGCGACGTGGCCTTGTAACGAATTTGGAGTAAAGTTGTCTGAAGGTCCTCATTTTTCCTAGTACGAAATTAAATACACACGTGTTTTTCTTATCTCTGTCAGATTAATTTCAATATATTTTACAAGTTCTTTCGTCTATGAGCTCTGTCCCTATGATCTTTGCCTTTATCACTGTTTTGTGATTCTCATACGTTTGCCAAACTTAGATAAATTAGAAGAATAAGTAATTGTATCAGTAAATTTTTGGTACTGCAATAATAAACACTCCCTTTATGACACAGCGATGAAGTTCACACTGAACAAATCTCGCAACCAAAAAAAATGTTTGTAATAGCCTAACCCCATCATCCAAAAAGCAAACATGGCGCCTCACGAGCAGTTAGTTCATAACGTATCATTACCGCGCTAGACCGGGAGCCGGCTCGTTTAGCGAGGCTAATAACTACCTACATTATTGATAGCTTTAGTTTAATACTCTGCTTTGTTTTATAACAGGTGAGCCGTCTGATTGATTGTTTGAACATGATGAATTTATATTTAACCGACTCCAAAAAAAAGGAATAAAACTAAAGTGTGTTTGGAGTTAAGTGTCTTGATGGATCGGAAATTATAGGTTTAGGTGTTAAAGTTTGTATGGGTCCGAGGAGTTTTTTTGTTAATGGATAGTTTATTCCTCGTGGTTTGATAAATAAAGTGTAATATGTACTTATTTAAATAAATAATTTAAAGCAATGATGATTAGGATTGCATAACATTATGGCAAATTTAAATTAGAAGTCAATGATGAGCCCCATGTAGTGCCAACTGACTGGTAAAATTGTATTGCATAATGGATTTTATCCATATGCTATCCAAATAAAACTTTCGCATATAAAGACCGTACCATAAATAGATGTCAAAATAACGCCTTTGTAATAGGTACCAGTTTCCTTCGAAACCGGTTAGTAAAACATTATCTTGAGCACAATACTTTAGCGTAGCAATGTCACATCGATTACTGCCCCATCCGCAGGCTTATTACGTAAGAAACATTTATTTTTAAATATATATATCGTATATCGCATGGCAATAATTTTTCTTTATATTCTTAATATGTTACGTAGAGATGTGTATAAGTAGCAATATGTAAGCTGTGTTTTCCTGTAATTGGATGTGCATTAAAGGAAAATGATAATTTGAGAATTTTAATATTTTGTGCATGTGATCCTTTAATTAATTAACAGCAATCATCGCGCGATGTCATAAATATCGGAATTCCTACAGTGTGGGTATGGTAGGTCCTACACAATCGTTTGCTAATCGCTTGCTATATTTTAAATTGCACTTATTTCTAAAAAAAACTCCAAACTGTCGAAAAATTCTTTAAAGGAGAGCAATTATTGCGCAAAAATTGCTATCGTTTTGCTCTTGCAAGATATATCATAAGACTGCCGTTCTTATCGCACAACGACACAAATAAAGCAATTCACTTTGCAATATACTTTTTCTTGAACATTTAAAACTATAAATTACCATAATGATAGTCACCGCACAAGATGCATTATTATCTTAACTATTGTAAATTACGCGAGGCGGGAACCGAACCCCTATAATGTCAGGCAACTATCAGATACGGGAGGAGACCGAATTAATTATAATTACAGAGATGGCATTTCATGACATGCAAAACTAGTCTATATAGAGGCAGTTAATAATAATAATTTTACGTTTAAAATAGCTTTTAATGATTCTATTTAGTTTTCCACACGACGATTACGGTTTTTATGATGTAAAAAAACCGGTAGCTGAAACCGGTTGCGGCTTTAAGAAATCACAGGCACGCATTCACGGCGCCTTTGCTCCCGATCTAACAGAAGCGCCACATTAGCACTAAGTGTTTGCAGCACTAAATCTTTGCTAATGTACTCCTGTCTAATCTTTTGATTTATTACAAGCAAAACTAATCATTTATGCGGGTCAAAACTTGGATAAGGTTGGTGCGTGGATATGGCACAATTAAGGAGATTCCTATGCCTTACTGCAGTGGTGAAGACGAGCTATATAATGATGACAATGGTGATGATTTTAGAAATAAAAAGTATTTTGCTATCATCACGACACTGTTTCTCACACTGTTTGCTGTTTGTTTCTCAACCAATAGCACAAACCAACTCTTTTTACATTAAACCATTTGTCAAAAGTTATAAAAACAAAAGATTAGTCTACGAACAACTATTAAAACGAAAACAAAAGCAGCACAAATCACAGTACACAACATTTCGGTAACACAACTCCGTTGTAAACTCTAGTAGCTAGACGTAGACGCCACAGAATAGCTAGACGTAGTAAACCAACGCTAATGCTCACCTGCGCGTTCTAATAATAACGTGTTTGCAACAGATATTAAACTTGAGGAGCGAGGCGCCTCCAGTGCGGTGCAGCAGTTTATATTAAATACTGGATTATTAACTGCTCAAGAGGATGTGGGAACCTCTAGTTTGATTTAATAAAGGTATGAGTCTACGTTAATTTGCCTCCTGAGGTCGAGTCAGACCGTTTTAGGTACCCGTTAGAGTCCTGCAATTATCGTGGGTACAGTGATCATCATTACCAACTTAAGAGACCACCATATTAATTGTTAATCAAGTTTTAATTTTCTTTTAAATGTAGAAGGCAGACAAGATGCATAATGACTCAATTATAAGGGCAATTACAGAATAAACTGCATAACATATTGTTCATATCGATTTCATAACTCCTTAGTCTAAAAAAATTAAATAGATTCAATATGGGAGAAGTATTAAAACATATTTTAGACCCAAAGCCTGGAAAGCTGCACCTGCGATGAAATAGTCAAGAATTGAGAGCAGGACAGGATAGAACATAAACTAAAGGAATGGCTTCCCAATTATAAATGTATGTAGTACTACAAACCCAAGGCATGGAAGGATGCACATGCGCCGTTACAGTCATGAATTGAAAGCAAGACAAGTTGCTACCAAAAAGTGAATGCCACAAAACAAATAGTTTCATAATCACGAATGTGGCAGAAGTAATGAAGAATGCTTCGTCTTGCTTACCCAGAGCGGCGCAGGCTGCGACGTAACAACCAAACATTGAAAGCAAGACAAGTTGATTCAAATAAGGGACTGTCATAGAACTTAACCTAATTCTTCATATTCATAAATATGACAGAAGTAGGATGATAAGTCTTACTTACCCAGAGCGGTGCAGAAGGCTGCAGCTGCGACGCGAACGCCATTCGGAAAGCATCTCCCACTAGCGAGTTCAGTTCCTCCGCCTGAAACAATACAGGCATTCATTATGCTCGTATGCACTACAGTAATAGAAACAACTTGAGGAGCAGAAATGAGGGAAGATAAAACAAATAACAAATATATTTTTTTAAATATTGTCCTACACTAGGAATTTGTCCTGTATCGTGGGTGCATATACAAACATAAAAGTTACACACACAAACAGCCAGCTCCGGAACAACTATCTGTAAGCCACACAAATATTTGTTCCGCGCGGGAATCGAAACCGAGGCACGCAACGCAGCAGCCAATCACTGAGCCAATAGTGTCATCAAACAGCAAGAGCAAAACCTTGAAGATACGAGAGACTATACAATTTACAATAAAACTTTGCCTTAGTCAATGTTCCCATGTATTTACTAAAATACAACCGTTTCATATTCTAAACTCGTATAGCCTTTACGTAAATGTTTGCTCGTCTTAAAACTAAAAACTTTTTTAAATATAGACCTATTGCTTTTTACACGTACTACGAGCTCTTGTAACATTACAAGAGATGGTGTACAGCGACTATTACTAAAGTACAAGGCATAACATTTTTCCGAAGGCTGAGCGGCAAGTTTTAAGTGAGTCTGCGCTATTGGACCGCTAGTACGCTGGCTGCCACCCCCACTACTTGCACCACGAAGCATTACCACTTAGGAGCAAACGCAGAAGTTTTACGACACAGACGAATAGTTTGTTACATTTACGAGGAGTGCAGTGCTGCAGTTTTATTTTATTTTACTTGTTTTAATCGTAAAACGTTTTTCTGTGACTGAAGAAAATGGAAAAATAACTTATTCACAAGTAGACAATGAAAGTTTTAGACTTTAGCACGATAGTTTAATGTAAGTACTTTTTAATATTATACTAGCTGCATGTTTTGTATTCAGCAAATCCTCAGTTTAACTTGTTCAGACTCAGATATTACCTATCGGAATAAAATGTATTTTCTTACAAACTTATTTCTACTTTAAAAAAATAAAAGCAACCTATACCCCGCTTATAGTTACAAAACACAACAAACTTAGCCTACTGTCCGTATTATACTCTGCATTGCACTTTGCACAATAGTCCACTAGAGAACTATACCGCTCCGTGCAATATTAAACCAAAACGTCACAGCTACCGAGTCACTGCGAAGCCGGTTGGAAGCCGGAGGGAAGCCGGGAAAGCCGCCAGTCAATGTGGTCGACTTAATCGGAAAAGTCTGGGCGATCGTGGTTATATTACCCGCACAATAGAACGGACTAACATCGCTGGGTGATATTGAAACGACTTGCAGATGTGAATAACTTTAAAGCCTTCGATAGGGGTAGTACGAGTATTAAGTGGGGTGTTAAGCATGAACTGCAGGCGTGTTTTCACTTGTGCTTTTTACAAAATTCTTACCTACTTATTCGCATCATCATCTGCCTAGCCTTTTTCCCAACTATATTGGGGTCGGCTTCCAGTCTTACCGGATTCAGCTAAGTACCAGTGTTTTACATGGAGCGACTGCCTATCTGACCTCCACAACCCATTAACTGGATATCACGGTACCCCTTGGCAAGACTGGTGTCAGATCTCAAGCTTGTGACTACCCGTAACGACTGTCAAAGATCTTCAAATAACAGCCGGGACCAACGGCTTAACGTGCTTTCCGAGGCACGGAGGAAACTCGGTATGTTGAAATGGTCACCCATCCACGGACCGACCTCGTCAAGCGTTGCTTAACCTTGATGATCGACCCGTGCGGCTGTTATTATTTAGCCACGAGCTCCTCGTCCGATACCTACTTATTCGCATAACTTGTACTTTTACTGTATCAGAATTTGATATTGGCAGTCATCGGCCAAGTCTTTCCAACTTTATTGGGATCGGCTTCCAATCTAACCGGATTCCGCTAGATACTAGTACTTTACATGGAACGGCTACCTACCTCCCTCCTACAACCCAGTAACTGGGTAACACAATACCGCTTAAATAAAAAAAAGGCAATAAATTTATAAAAGTGTAAAGCAACTTGGCAGATTACTGTGTTTATTATTGGGTTGATTAAATCGCAAATAGCCACTTAATACATGCATAACTGACTGCTATAATTATGGTCTACGCGTATGTTCACTTTCTTCAACGCTACCGTCAAAGACACCGTTGCCAAAGCAAACAATAATATAACACGTTGAACTATCAAATACTCGCGTCCAAATATGATAGATCAAAAACAAACAAACTAATATGGAAGTTATGTTACCTTGTATGGTCTGTAAACATTCCTTTATCTCACCATTTGGTTTCACACTTTATTGTTAGAAGTTTAGAGTTTATTTTCGGGTTGTGTGTGTATGGAACATAAATAGTGAAGTTCGGTGGGTGTGACCGATATGTGAGAATGATAGCCGTCGGGCACCCACGACAAAGATTGACGGGAAAGGTTGTGCCACAATAAGAAGCTATAGCTATGCTATTTTAAAGCGATATTTGTTTCAAGTAAACTTTTTTTAATGATCCTAACTAGAATTTTTTCCTGTCTTTGCGAGCATTTACAGACGTATGAACTCACATACACAAACAACCAGACCGGAACAACTATCTGTAGGCCATATTAATATTTTTGTCCGTGTGGGAATCAAACCAGCGAAGCAGCAGTCAATCGTTCAAAACTTAAAATAAATGTAAGATTTTATAAAACCCAGACGTGAGTCGTCTGGGTTTTGCTAGAAGGTACTTTTAAAAGTAGTGTTATTAAAATAAAGGAGGACAGTTATTTGTTGTTAAAACTTCAGTTAGATGACGTAACAGCAATTAGGGCTAAGTAAAGAAGACAATTTGAATGAAAAATCTCGTAATTTGTTACTGTACTCACTGGATTATCCTAAAGGACTAATTTACGGGGAGGGATTTGTCTCCTCAGAGATGAGCTAAAAGCGTAGTGTCTTACTGAAATTAGAATTTTGTTATATGTGCTGATGGTGATAACAACGCGAGATGTTAGTCGCCAAGTATTTTAACTTTTCACATAATATCCTGAAGCTGTATTTATTAAAATATATTATTAACAAAAGTAGGCAAATTCAATTTGTTAGTTTTATATTTTAAACCATAAAAATGAAATTTATCGTTTTGGTAAGCGGACATGTGAATATTAAAAACCAGCTGCCAGCCGTGATTTCGACCACGTTAAAAGTGTTTTCTTATCCCAAGGCATTGTTATACCGAGATAAAAAGTAGCCTAAGTGTTTATTCAGGTAATAAAGCTTGTGTGTGCTTAATTTCATCCAAATCCGTTAAGCCATTTTGGCGTGATTCAAATACAAACTTTCACATTTATAATATTAACTAGCTTCTGCCAGTGGCTTCGCCCGCGTGAAAATTATCCCAAGGAGACATATGCCCGGGATAAAAAAGTATCCTATGTGCTATTCCAGACTATAATCTATTTCTATGCCAAATTTCATTCAGATCCGTCCAACAGTTTGAGCGTGAAGAAGTAACAAACACACTCACAAACTTTCGCCTTTATAATATAAGTTTGATATAATACATATAGTACGAAGTAGGATAAAAGGGTCCGAGTAAGTTTCCTAGAGAAAGAAAAGTAGGATAAGTTGAGTTGGGTCGGCTAGTTGTAGATATCAAATTTAATATCTGAATTGTTCGGCAGCAGTTCGTGCTACTAAACCTTTGTCTATACTAGCGCCTTGCTTTCTACGTTATCTATCGCATCGCTTCAACCAGTGTGTGCCATACCTACGACAAGCAAAACGACGTCGATCGTATAGCAGTGACTTCATAGCAGAAATATGAGAACAATCGACGTTTATTATAACGACGCCTAACGGTAGAGCATCCGAGACTATGGACAAATAACACCGATGTAATAGCCCGGATAGATAGTCGACGCGATGCTCGTAAAGTTTATAATGGATATTCTACTGTTAGTTTTACAGTAAGAAAATTGAGGTGACCTATTACGGAAAAAGAAAATTTATAGTTTTTGTATTGACGGCAATTACCTTTACATCAGAGACCTTTTATCATCATACTCTGTCACATGTGGATTACTTATCTCTTAATTTAGGAAAAGCTTCTGTCCAACAATAGACTACGACAGCTCTGCTAATAATTATGTATTGTGATTAAACTGACTCCAATTAGGTTGGTCGGTCGGTTGGTTGGTTGGTTGGTGGTTGGGTAGTTTTTTTTTGTCTTTGTATGTGCAGCTGAATACCAGTAGGTACTTTCCATGGAGGTCATCCTATGTGATGAACACAACCCATTGAAATGATTACTTAAATTAACAACAGTAGATCACCATGTTTAAATCATGTAATTAGCCAATGTAGCTAGTTGCTATGTTATTATTTCATTTCTATAACAAATTACCAAACATATTTTGTTAATAACGTTAACTTTTGATAACTTTATCAATCAAAAAAATCCGTTCTGACCACATAAAATAACAAATTACAAAACGGCTATATCCTCCAAAAGGTCTTTTCAGAAGTCACTGCTAAAACAAACTGAGATGAAAGTTGAGCGTAAAAAGTGTTTGTCATAATGCTAATTGCACTATATGACAGACATTTTAACGTTCTTCTTTTTTCTCGGTAATACAATATTATACTTTCAATACTAATATCAACATAGCCTTATCCCCACACCACCTCTGCTATGAACATCACATAAAGCTCACCAATATCGCATATTACGTGATCGCACGTAATCGCGTGACCAAACGTTAGGCTTGTTTGCACAGATAGCTATTCACAGCGATAGCGATGGCACTAAACTGGCGGTTAACGACACATCGCTGACATGTGCTTAGCGGGGAACGATCCTATCGCTTCATTTGATGTTCAATGGTAATGTACATGTTGGTCGGCTCGTAAAGGGATTATTTGGTGGCTAAATTGATTGGTTTCGATTCTGGAATAACATAAAATAGCAACAAGCTTGTATTCTCTCTAAAAGGTAAAGTAGAGCTATATTTTAAACCGACTTCAAAAAGGAGGAGGTTATCAATCGACTGTTTTTTTTTATGTGTGTCACCTTAAAACTTTTTACTAGGTGAACCGTTTTTGATGATTCTTTTTCCATTTGACAGCTGGTGCTTCATGTGGCCACTTTTAAATTGGGTAAAAATAAGGTGCAGATCTGATGAATAATTTCGAGATATACAACAGAACTTTTCAATGAACAACGGCAAATAACTCGGAATTGCTGAAATCGCTGCAAATGCTGTCTGTTTATTGTTTGCCATTTCATAACATAAAATCACGTCGGTAAGCTTTAAAGGGGTACTCAGATCTGTACAGTTCACCCTGGTACACTCTCATTTCACCAGTTATGTTATTCGGGTAATCTATTCTGGCATAATTTTGTGCATTAGTACCTTACTATAGAACTTGCCCATTAGGTACCATAACTAAAAAGTGAAAAATAAGAATCTTATTTACAAAAAAATATAAGCGACTTTAAAAAAAATACTACAAAGTGAAAAATAACTTAAATTTCGGAAATCGGTATCAAAAAATGAAGAAACAAAAACAGGAACACCGACTTCCAAATTCAAGTTATTTTTCATTTTGCAGTGTTTTCTTGAGATAAGTATATATTTTTTTGTTAATAAGTTTTTATGCCAGATATAATTGTATCCCATGTAATATGAGGCGAGCATATTGCCATCAACCGGACTCCGGGCTGCTGCTGAGAAATTGCAGACGAAAATCTCAATGACACATTGCCTGACCCGGGTATCGAATAAAGGTCTTCATTCTCAGCAAAAGGGCTTGCAACCACTAGATCCACGAGGCAGTTTTAAGCAATTCTAGGAAGACAGTAAAGTTTTTCATCGACCAAACAGGCTGCTGGCTGGGCTGTGTGGTCGCTGAGTTTTTAAACATAAGACTTAGATATCGGTACTGGCAATCATCAACATCATCATCCTTTTATTCTGCTGGAGCACAGGCCTTCACTCTGTGAGAGGATAGAGTGCGGGTTGGTGGATGTCACATGTCTTCGAATACTTTCCAGTACTGCCAAAACAAACTGACAACTAAACTTTTTAACGACTTAATAAGATTAAGACACTTGTGCAAAACGTTCTTTAATAGCTTAAGTTAATGAAACGCTTCTCATCTCGCTAATAAACCTATTCATGGTACAGTCAGTCGTTACACTGGGTATAGTCAACTCGTATTCAAAGCGGTTGTTGTGGAGTTAATTCCTACAGACTTACATAAACCTCGGACGTGCCTCGACGAGAGTCATACAGCAGACAAGACAGCAGTTCGATTTAGTCAAAACAGTATCACATTGATCAAAAATATGGGAAGATAATATGGAAGTTTAGATCCGAGCTGCTCTTCATAAGATCAGGCGATGTTCGTTTCATCATTTGCCAGCCTTTTATCACCTAAATATATGGTCACCATACATTCTAACCAGATACAGATGAATAAGTACTAGTTTTGCAGTATCGCATGTGATGTCTCACTGTTGCATTTAAAAAGCTTTCCCAGCCGTTTTTAACCAATCTTTTATTTGTAAAGAGTTATTGTGTAGAACGAGCAATAGAGATTCCAGACATTCCTGTGTTTTTTGTATTCTGTGGTCGTAGACTCTCCTTTCCCGCCAAGTGGATCTTCTGTGACTCTTTCTGGGTGGTGCGCGCGAGGCACGGCGCGTTCCAACTCAATCTGCGAGCATCAGGATTAACACGTTTCTGTGTTTGCGCGATCTTGTGCCCGGCTATTGACTGCTAATCAACCGGCTTGCTTTAGCTAATGAGAACTGTTCGCGGTATTGAAGAGCTTGAAGCGAGCTTGTAGCGCCCGAGGCCTCTCTAGTTTGATTAGCGGCGACTGTAGCAAGATTTTCCGAGATTATGTTACTATTATTTCGGAAACCCAATCTTGTACTGTCGGGTATTATTACAACATCTTGTTGTAGGCTCGATTACGCCCACTAATGAAAGTGGATCTCTTTAATACCGATACAATGCTAGCTTACTATTAAAACTTCAAACCTTACCAAAAATAGCGACAATATAATGTTTTATAATTGCCATTTAAGACACCTACACGATAAGAGACAAAGCCCATTCCCACACGAATCAATAAATCGTCAGACACAACATTATCATTGTTCTCTAAACGATGCTAATGAAAGTGTTGAATTAATCAGCTTTAATCAGCTCAGCAGACTGCATCCGATTTACAAACAATTACTTACAAACATGATAAACATACATCTTTAGTAAACACACGACAAAAACTTTGTCAAAATCAATTATTTAATCAAAATGTAGGCCATCTTGATTATGATAAATGTGCTTTCGTAAGAATGGCACAAAAAAATAGATAAATCGATTAGCGAATGATCGATTATTGGTAGTCGATAATCGACTAATATAACACTCGGAAGTGACCGATCCGAATCCGAGAAATTTCAGTCCAAAGTAGCCGTAGTACTTCTTGTAGGGAAGGTTACGCACTGTATTCGAACTCCGTCCGTCTAAAATCAGTACATTTCCAATTCGGATGGAACTCTGATCTCGGATTCGGATAAAGATCGGATGCAGTGCGTAACCGCCCTTAGAGTTAAAGCATAGAGTCAAAGCGAAGTTCGAAAAAAAAGAAGATCGCATTCGAAAAATAAAGTAATGAGATAGAGGTCAAAATGCTATGTAGATTTTTAGAAATTCGCTTCGGCACTGTCTCAGTGTGCTATGAGCTGGAAGGAGTTGGAAGTAGTTCGATGACCATAACAGCGGTGTTTCTTCGTCGCTCGGATGGTAGACCTTGTCGCCGGTAGCAGTCGCCTAACGATCGGTTGCTCGGAACAACTGCGTTATAATTGCAACCACACCGATTGGCCGAAGGGGAGAGCTGTGCTTTACCAACCACATGCAGTCCACTCACCTCTATTTTGAAGAAATAGAATCGGAATTTGCTTGTTCTAAAGGTAAATAAAGTTGGGTAAATTGGCTCAATTTTGTAAAGCATGTAATTATATAAATAAACAGTCTCGGCCGCTGGCTGGCGGCTGGCACTCAGTGACAGGGTAATTTTGTAGTTTGCAGGAAACTGACTCAAATGGCTGTTATAGAGAATAGGCGAGTGCGTTCAAACAATTAGCTTCCTTTTCCTGGGATTTTGTATTTGTGTTCTTGCATAAAATGAATAAGGCGATATTAGAATTAATAACGTCGAAGTGGCATAACTTATTTATTGCCATAAGTGACTATGTGTTGGTAAATGGATTGTTACAGTAATTAAATTTGTAAGCAAAATTTTTTTTTTATTCTTGCCTTTACCACTTTAGACAAAAACCTAATACAAGCCACAATCTCTAAAAGACATTCTGCTTCAGCTTTAGAAATAATGTCTCCTGTTACAAAGGAATTAGGTATTCCTAAAACACATTTTATTCGCTTTGCGAATTTCAAATTGTGCATAAAACATCTCACATAAGTACTTAGTTGCCGCATGTAAGCACTACTAAATACTGAGAGAACAGGCCTTGCTAATGAAAACCAGTCCTGGACTAAAACATCAAATTGAAGAGCCGACATGTTGCAGACAATGAACCACAAAAGTGGTAAAACATCCCAGTTAACATTTCCGACGTTAAAATTCTGTCATTGTGCGTTAGAATGAAGACAACATACAGAAAAGTCCAGAAAGGTTAGTCATACTAATTTTCATCAAAATAAAACGGAACACAATTTTACCGAAGGCGTAATAAACAAAACCTGACCGAAATGTGTTCTGTTAAGTTAGTATTATATCATCTGTGGTTGGAACACAACTTCTAGACAGAACCACATATAATATAATACTAACTTCTTTAATTTGAAAACTAGATTCCAGCTCTAAATGTTATCTGCCAATTTCATACTACGTAATATTATAAAAAAAAATTACACCTGAACCGCTGAACCAAATTTAGTGAGATAAATATTGGACTTTGGGGAAGGAAATAGGATAGCTTTTATTCCAGGAGTACGTTCCCTTTAGGATAGTATCTGACTTTCATGCTGGCGAAAACACAGAAGATGGTTTAATAAATAAATCGATCAAAGAGATCACAAAGATTTAACAAACCTGAGAAGTTCTGTTAATAAGTAAGTGATATAGAATTATACCATGCACAATATGGGCGCACGCTTGGCGCAGTGGTTAAGCGATTGAGTGCTGCGCTGGTTGTCACGGGTTTGATTCCCGCACGGAACAAATATTTGTATGACCTACAAATAGTTGTTCCGGCTCTGGGTGTTTGTGTATGTGAGTTTATATGTTTGTAAACGCACCCACGACACATGAAGAAATTCCTAGTATGGGCAACGTTTTTTTTCTAAAATAAAAAAAAAAGAATATTCAAGTTCGCTTTGGACTAAAAACCTTAGGCCTTCTGCCCTTTCCAATTGCATACCTAACATGCGAGTATGAATGTTTAATCTTCATACATTTTCCATGTGGCCTTCTAATGCAATAACAATGCGCTGGATAAACGATGCGACCGCAACGATGCGAAGCGAAGCGAGCCGGTGTGGTCCGGTGCGATGCGGTGTTGTGCGGAGCCGTGCGGAGCGGATGAGGCGCACTGTTTTAACTGTCCGCAAAACCGCAGCGAGTTGCTAGAGTATGTGGACGGTCCCTTATGAGCTGGAAATGTGTTAGTGGAACACTGTTCTAACTTGATAATGTGTAGGGAGATGGGTTTCAGGCCATTATGACAAAATAATTGTAGTTTGTAAGTTAACACAGATATCTAGTAAGAAACCACATACAAGATGTCAAAGTAGGTATTTTGTCGATTTTCGGCTGAAATGATGATGATGACGATTGATTTAGGCATTTTCGTTACTACAAAATTGTAAGAAAAATAAGATGCCTTCATTTGAATACTTCTTGAAATTTTATTAAGAAGTAACCTAACTATGTAATTCTCTGTAAGACATACAATAACCTGTAAAACTAGCGCTTTATTTTAAAGACTTTAATTGTTTATAAATACTCGTACCTTTAGTATTCTAAAGTGTACGTACTTAAAAGAACATTACGAACAATAAATCTTCGTCCATAACGTTTTATAGCCACTTTAGTTATTCACTTTACTAGTATACCCTAGCAATTATATGGAACAGAGAACTATAAAACGGAGCTTGCTATAACCCTGCGCAAAGGAAAATATACTCTTTCTATGGATAATTAAATACAATAAATTGAACATAAATAATCGTCATTAATTTTTTTAATACCACGTTGACCTGACCACAATAATATATCACCCATACACTATTGTTACAAGTTAAAATCTACTTAACCAATTGGAACTATCTACTTAATTGTAGAAAAATAAAAAGCAGAAAACAAAAAAACGCATTCTCAAGAAAAACTTTTCGGGAACGTATCGTTACTTAGCAATATCGGCGTTACGTGAATCGCGAAAATGAATACTTGGTTAACGTGTTGGAGTAAGTTTATTCAAGATAAATTACAAAGAATAAGAGTGCCGACCGACCGCTTCCCTAGACCGAATAAGACTGAATGAATGCTTCTACACAATTGTTGAAAACTAGGATCTGGTCGAGGCGGCACGTTACACAAAGGTTTTTACAATGCATGTCCTCGAAAAGAGCGTTTTCCAAGCAGCCAAACTGTGCGGAAAGTGTCACTTTTTTTTACTAGTGCTTTTTACTTTCCTGTACTTTTTTAAATTTAACTCCAACGTCAGCCCGCCGCATGGAGTTTTTATTATTTGAGAAAAGTTTTAAAATTAGTTAAGTACAGATTATCATTCATATAAAAAGTAAAACAAAACTAATACGTCATTTAAGGCGTTTTTAATTACTCTAGATTAAAATTTTGATCAATAAATTAATTTTAATTACTCATTAAATATGTTTGGCAGAATTAATATTTTGCTCGTGCCTTTTTGCGTTATGACGTGACAGCTATTGCACATGCGCTGTAGAACTATGAACTATTAGTTAATCTGTGGATATGCTGAGCGCCCTTGAATAAGCGCCATTTTATTAATTTCTTGCTTGGTTCAGATATATTTTTTTATTTCCTCGCACAATGCATAGTAAAATGTTGTATGATACACGTGCGTAAGATGATTTCCGACTCGTGTCGATTTATCCACTCACTCGCTTTGCTCGCTCGTGAATAAAAATGCCACTCATCGGAAATCACCTACTTCCCGCACTTGTAGCATAAATAACTATTACAGCTATAATGGGTTGCACAATAAAAATAGAAAGTTATACATTAACAAAAGAACCGTCGGCATCACACAGAAACCTTAGCTAAATTCTTAAAACTAAGATAATTTAAACTCATTGTTCCAAAGGAGGGTCCCTTGCACATTACAATAACCTATTATAACATGCAATAACATCTGCGCGCAGGCCGTGAGAATCCTTAAACGGTAATTAACAGTTAACTTAAAATATTATTTATATGCAAGTTCCCTAAAGTAATATGTATTCTATTAATAAACAATTAATGGAGTCGCCAAACTATTTCGAAACACACCACCCAACATTGATATGTAATCAACCTTAAATACTTTCTATTTAAATCTATCACCGATATATCTGACACCTTATCAAAGGCAGCCTGCACTGATCCCACTGCCCTCTCCTACCCTGTACCCCAATCCGCTCGCTATCTTCACGAGTCCACGAAAGTTATCTCTCCATCTTAATTACTTAATTAGCTATGCGGCGGGCGCGCGCACTTCCATCATAATGCGGGCCCGCATATTTACCACACAGTGTACCTCCACCTAGGAATGTTAAGTAGCTCCGTAACCGTAACCGAAGCTATCGGATATCCGAAATTAAAATCTCAACGTAACCATAACCGAATATGATATAAAAGTTTCGATAAGGCCGGCGGCGGCGGCGTCTATGAGACTCGTTATGACAGGATTTTTAGGTTTCCGTACCCAAAGGGTAAAAACGGGAATTTTTACACATGATGTATTTCTGTTGCCGTTTTGTGCGCGAGTCTAACTCGCACTTGGCCGCGCACGTTCTTTGCAATAGTTGCAATTTGCAATAGAAGTATCAAATGATAACTTAGAAATAAAGTCAAATTATTAATTAGCTATTGTGTTTTACTTTTATAATTTCTTAAAATCTAACATCCGTAACCGAAACTATCCGAAACTAACAGATAATCCGAAATAATTTCATATCCGTAATCGTATCCAGATCCGAAATGTCATGCACATAATATACCTGCCTCCACCTAACCACTGCTGCCCTGGTACAAAATATAGCAGTTACCGTACCTATTTGGAATGTGGGTACTTGCTTTATGCTGTTCTCGGACTAAAAAGTATTCTGGAATGGTTTGCTGTAAAACCAAATGTGTTAATTCTGCTAAGTTTATTATTATGTAATGTCTGGTTAATATTAAGTGCTGCTTACTAAGTACTTTTAATTCCTAACTAATAAGGTACTTCAATTTACATCATTTGAATAGTGGTCACTCAGTCACTTGTATTTTGATTCAACAATAGACAAATTTTGTCGTCTATAAGGTAAGTTAAATTCTTCTTCTCATTTCATACCAACATTTTGGATTCCCGAATACAGTGCACTTCAATTGTTTTGAATATACTTGCACTGTCCATACACATTATACAGAATATCAGAACCTAACGACTTGATTACAAAAGTATATCACACAAGGATCGACCGCTTATCCCGAATACGACATTAGCAAAAGCCCCCAAACTTCAACAGCCCCGTAACATCTAAATATGATCCGATCCGTTCCAACAGCTCATAAAATCACTCTTACGGTCAGTAGCTAATTGATAACGACCAACAAACTTGATATAGTAAATAGTTTCCCAGCGCTTTGAAACTGTAGTTAAACTCCGAGACGTGAGAAGCGTCGGGGATCCGAAGGTTTCTTTGTAAAGTTAGGCGATGTGGGCCAACTGCTGAAGGGTTTATCATAATATCTGTTGTCAAATGTTACGGCTTTGCGGATACAGAGCATTAAGTTTGTGACCCTGCTCCCGTTTCTTTTGAAAGTGTTAAGAGTTTTTCTATTAGACGAGAAATGGATACGGGATTTTTCCTTTTTAGCAACTGTTTTTATTTTATTCTCAATCGGACTTTTAGTGCAAAACCAACTAGGATTTTTTAACGCCAAGAATTTTTAAATGATCAAGATTTCACATTTGGTCCCTACTATTCTACGGACAAATGTTTTCATTTTTCAGGAAAAGATGATTAAGCATCCAGATTTCCTGATGATCACAATAAGTTATAAATATACCACCAAATTAAGCTTTGTAGCTTCTTCATGAAAAAAATAAACATTCCAGTTTTTTTTAATAAACGTTTAACGTAATGACCGTCAATCAAGATCTAAAAATACTAAAAAAAATACTGTCAGTTGCTATACTCGTCTTAATAAGTATACTTAACGTCAGCCAGCGGAACGCGGAGGTATAAGGCGTTCATTAGCATATAGGAGATATGAGCTAATTAGCTATGCGACATAACGGGGACCGCTAAACGCTGGCGTGTAAGTGTTAAGTAATGTGTGGAACGATTTGTTGGAATCTGTTTAGTTTTATGGTGATTTAGTACCTTATTTAATTTTATAAAGTGTACTAGTATTTGCTTGGTGCGCGAGCTGCAAGCAGCTCGCGTGTTGTTGTCCCTACACCTACTCTACACCTACCCTACACCTAATCTGAAAAAAGAAATGTTCCAAGTCTCTCAACTTCCGAGATCCGCTTAAAGGGAGGGAGAAGGGGGGCGAGGGGGTCAACTTTGAAAAATGGTTTTTACTTTTCCGAGCCTCCTCTAAACGAATCCGTTAAAAACACAAAAAAAAAAGATTCGCCAAAACGGGGGGGGGGGGGGGGGAGAAGGGGGGCAAGGGGGTCAACTTTGAAAAATGGTTTGTTTGTGACTATAGCATTGCCCCTTTATATGAATCTGAAAAAAGAAATGTTCCAAGTCTCTCAACTTCCGAGATCCGCTTAAAGGGGGGGCGAAGGATGGCGTGGGGGTCAACTTTGAAAATGGTTTTTACTTTTCCGAGCCTTCTCTAAACGAATCCGTAAAAAAACTGAAAAAAAAAGATTCGCCAAAACGGGGGGGGGGAGGGATAAGGGGGGCAAGCGGTCAACTTTGAAAACTGGTTCGTTTGTGACTATAGCATTGCCCCTTTATATGAATCTGAATAAAGAAATGTTCCAAGTCTCTCAACTTTCGAGATCCGCTTAAGGGGGGGGAGAAGGGGGAAGAGGGGGTTAACTTTGAAAAATGGTTTTTACTTTTCCGAGCCTCCTCTAAACGAATCCGTAAAAAAAACACGAAAAAAAGATTCGCCAAAACGGGGGGGGGGAGGGGGGAGAAGGGGGGCAAGGGGTCAACTTTGAAAACTGGTTCGTTTGTGACTATAGCATTGCCCCTTTATATGAATCTGAAAAAAGAAATGTACCAAGTCTCTCAACTTCCGAGATCCGCTTAAAGGGGGGAGAAGGGGGGCGAGGGGGTCAACTTTGAAAAATGGTCTTTACTTTTCCGAGCCTCCTCTAAACGAATCCGTAAAAAACAAAAAATACGGGTATCTTAGTTTCCGAGAAACGATAGAGGGGGGGAGGAGGGGGGGGGGGAAAGGGGAGGTTTGGCACTTTTCCTATACTCACGGGAGTTACTTGTTTACGAATCTGTCAAAATATACCCACCTCCCCCTCCAACATCTGGTAGAACAATTATGTCAATGAGTCAGTCAGTCAGTGAGTCAGTGGTAATGCAGTTTTATATAGTATAACTAGTATTTGCTTGGTGCGCGAGCTGCAAGCAGCTCGCGGCTTTGTCGTGTTTTTGAGAAGTATTCCTTAACCTACCCTACACCTACCCTACACCTACCCTA
Source organism: Orthosia incerta (assembly GCA_948252205.1). Taxonomy (NCBI): domain Eukaryota; kingdom Metazoa; phylum Arthropoda; class Insecta; order Lepidoptera; family Noctuidae; genus Orthosia; species Orthosia incerta. Next base: position 694,291 of record OX411748.1, on the reverse strand, counting down.
CACCTACCCTACACCTACCCTACACCTACCCTACACCTACCCTACACCTACCCTACACCTACCCTACACCTACCCTACACCTACCCTACACCTACCCTACACCTACCCTACACCTACCCTACACCTACCCTTCACCTACCCTACACCTACCCTACACCTCCCCTACACCTACCCTACACCTACCCTACACCTACCCTACACCTACCTTACACCTACCCTACACCTACCCTACACCTACCCTACACCTACCCTACACCTACCCTACACCTACCCTACACCTACCCTACACCTACCCTACACCTACCCTACACCTACCCTACACCTACCCTACACCTACCCTACACCTACCCTACACCTACCCTACACCTACCCTACACCTACCCTACACCTACCCTACACCTACCCTACACCTACCCTACACCTACCCTACACCTACCCTACACCTACCCTACACCTACCCTACACCTACCCTACACCTACCCTACACCTACCCTACACCTACCCTACACCTACCCTACACCTACCCTACACCTACCCTACACTTTGTTCCAAAAAACATAACCCTAATGTTTGCATTCGTCGCCAGGCACTGAGTTTCGCTTCACCCACTCAACCTTCGTTACGCTACGGAGGTCGCCGGCTCGCTTCGCTCACCACCTCCCCCCTGCGCTGCGCTCGGTCTCGTAGGTTCGCTCCACTTGGGATCCCTACGCTGAATACGTAAAAAAAAAAAAAAAAGATTCGCCAAAACGGGGGGGGAGGGGGGAGAAGGGGGCAAGGGGATAAACTTTGAAAAATGGTTTGTTTGCGACTATAGGATTGCCCCTTTATATGAATCTGAAAAAAGAAATGTTCCAAGTCTCTCAACTTCCGAGATCCGCTTAAAGGGGGGGAGAAGGGGGGAGAAGGGGTCAACTTTGAAAAATGGTTTTTACTTTTCCGAGCCTCCTCTAAACGAATTCGTAAAAAAAACAAAAAAAAAAGATTCGCCAAAACGGGGGAGGGAGGGGGGAGAAGGGGGGCAAGGGGGTCAACTGCGAAAAATGGTTTGTTTGTGACTATAGCATTGCCCCTTTATATGAATCTGAAAAAAGAAATGTTCCAAGCCTCTCAACTTCCGAGATCCGCTTAAAGGGGGGGAGAAGGGGGGCGAGGGGGTCAACTTTGAAAAATGGTTTTTACTTTTCCGAGCCTCCTCTAAACGAATCCGTAAAAAAAACACGAAAAAAAGATTCGCCGAAAGGGGGGGGGGGGAGGGGGAGAAGGGGGGCAAGGGGGTCAACTATGAAAAATGGTTTGTTTGTGACTATAGCATTGCCCCTTTATATGAACCTGAAAAAATTAATGTTCCAAATGTTCCAACTTTCGAGATCCGCTTAAAGGGGGGGAGAAGGGGGGTGAAGGGGTCAACTTTGAAAAATGCTTTTTACTTTTCCGAGCCTCCTCTAAACGAATCCGTAAAAAAAACAAAAAAAAAAGATTCGCCAAAACGGGGGAGGGAGGGGGGAGAAGGGGGGCAAGGGGGTCAATTGCGAAAAATGGTTTGTTTGTGACTATAGCATTGCCCCTTTATATGAATCTGAAAAAAGAAATGTTCCAAGCCTCTCAACTTCCGAGATCCGCTTAAAGGGGGGGAGAAGGGGGGCGAGGGGGTCAACTTTGAAAACTGGTTTTTACTTTTCCGAGCCTCCTCTAAACGAATCCGTAAAAAAAACACGAAAAAAAGATTCGCCGAAAGGGGGAGGGGGAGGGGGAGAAGGGGGTAAGGGGGTCAACTATGAAAAATGGTTTGTTTGTGACTATAGCATTGCCCCTTTATATGAACCTGAAAAAATTAATGTTCCAAATGTTCCAACTTTCGAGATCCGCTTAAAGGGGGGGAGAAGGGGGGTGAAGGGGTCAACTTTGAAAAATGCTTTTTACTTTTCCGAGCCTCCTCTAAACGAATCCGTAAAAAAAACATTCTACGGGTACCTTAGTTTCCGAGATACGATAGAGGGGGGGAGGAGGGGGGAGGAAAAGGGGAGGTTTGGGACTTTTCCCATACTCACGGGAGTTACTTGTTTACGAATCTGTCAAAATATACCCACCTCCCCCTCCACCATCTGGGAGAACAATTATGTCAATGAGTCAGTCAGTGAGTCAGTCAGTGGTAATGCAGTTTTATATAGTATAACTAGTATTTGCTTGGTGCGCGAGCTGCAAGCAGCTCGCGTGTTGTAGTCCCTACACCTACCCTATACCTAACCTACACCTACCCTACACCTAACCTACACCTACCCTACACCTACCTTACACCTACCCTACACCTACCCTACACCTACCCTACACCTACCCTACACCTACCCTACACCTACCCTACACCTACCCTACACCTACCCTACACCTACCCTACACCTACCCTACACCTACCCTACACCTACCCTACACCTACCCTACACCTACCCTACACCTACCCTACACCTACCCTACACCTACCCTACACCTACCCTACACCTACCCTACACCTACCCTACACCTACCCTACACCTACCCTACACTTTGTTCCAAAAAACATAACCCTAATGTTTGCTTGTCGTCGCCATGCACTGAGTTTCGCTTCACCCACTCAACCTTCGTTACGCTACGGAGGTCGCCGGCTCGCTTCGCTCGCCACCTCCCCCCTGCGCTGCACTCGGTCTCGTAGGTTCGCTCCACTCGGGATCCCTACGCTGAATCCGTAAAAAAAACAAAACAACAAAAAGGGGGGGGGAGGGGGAGATGGGGGGCAAGGGGGTCAACTTTGAAAAATGGTTCGTTTGTGACTATAGCATTGCCCCTTTATATGAATCTGAAAAAAGAAATGTTCCAAGTCTCTCATTTCCGAGATCCGCTTAAAGGGGGGGAGAAGGGGGGCGATGGGGTCATTTTTGAACAATGGTTTTTACTTTTCCGAGCCTCCTCTAAACGAATCCGTAAAAAAAACAAAAAAAAAAGATTCGCCAAAACGGGGGGGGGGGGGGGAGATGGGGGGCAAGGGGGAAACTTTGAAAAATGGTTTGTTTGTGACTATAGCATTGCCCCTTTATATGAATCTGAAAAAAGAAATGTTCCAAGCCTCTCAACTTCCGAGATCCGCTTAAAGGGGGGGAGAAGGGGGGCGAGGGGGTCAACTTTGAAAAATGGTTTTTACTTTTCCGAGCCTCCTCTAAACGATTCCGTAAAAAAAACAAAAAAAAAAGATTAGCCAAAACGGGGGGGGGAGGGGGGAGAAGGGGGGCAAGGGGGTCAACTTTGAAAAATGGTTCGTTTGTGACTAAAGCATTGCCCCTTTCTATGAATCTGAAAAAATAAATGTTCAAAATGTTCCAACTTTCGAGATCCGCTTAAAGGGGGGGAGAAGGGGGGCGAGGGGGTCAACTTTGAAAAATGCTTTTTACTTTTCCGAGCCTCCTCTAAACGAATCCGTAAAAAACAAAAAATACGGGTACCTTAGTTTCCGAGAAACGATAGAGGGGGGGAGGAGGGGGGGGGAAAAGGGGAGGTTTGGCACTTTTCCCATACTCACGGGAGTTACTTCTTTACGAATCTGTCAAAATATACCCACCTCCCCCTCCACCATCTGGGAGAACAATTATGTCAATGAGTCAGTGAGTCAGTCAGTGGTAATGCAGTTTTATATATTATAACTAGTATTTGCTTGGTGCGCGAGCTGCAAGCAGCTCGCGTGTTTTTGTCCCTACACCTACCCTACACCTAACCTACACCTACCCTACACCTACCCTACACCTACCCTACACCTACCCTACACCAACCCTACACCTACCCTACACATACCCTACACCTACCCTACACCTACCCTACACCTACACTACACCTACCCTACACCTACCCTACACCTACCCTACACCTACCCTACACCTACCCTACACCTACCCTACACCTACCCTACACCTACCCTACACCTACCCTACACCTACCCTACACCTACCCTACACCTACCCTACACCTACCCTACACCTACCCTACACTTTGTTCCAAAAAACATAACCCTAATGTTTGCATTCGTCGCCAGGCACTGAGTTTCGCTTCACCCACTCAACCTTCGTTACGCTACGGAGGTCGCCGGCTCGCTTCGCTCGCCACCTCCCCCCTGCGCTGCACTCGGTCTCGTAGGTTCGCTCCATTCGGGGTCCCTACGCTGCCTGGTCCACTCCCACCGGACAGGTTTCGACGACCGATATTAGGTAGGGGCGGTTGGGGAGAGGAGGGATGAAGGGAGGGAGAGTGGGGAGTTTTGAAAAAAGATTCCAACTAAAGCATTGCCCCTTTATATGAATCTGAAAAAAGAAATGTTCCAAGTCTCTCAACTTCCGAGATCCGCTTATAGGGGGGGAGAAGGGGGACGAGGGGGTCAACTTTGAGAAATGGTTTTTACTTTTGCGAGCCTTCTCTAAACGAATCCGTAAAAAAAACAAAAAAAAAAGATTCGCCAAAACGGGGGGGGAGGGGGGAGAAGGGGGGCAAGGGGTTTAACTTTGAAAACTGGTTCGTTTGTGACTATAGCATTGCTCCTTTATATGAATCTGAAAAAAGAAATGTTCAAAGTCTCTCAACTTCCGAGATCCACTTAAAGGGGGGGAGAAGGGGGGCGAGGGGGTCAACTTTGAAAAATGGTTTTTACTTTTGCGAGCCTCCTCTAAACGATTCCGTAAAAAAAACAAAAAAAAAAAGATTAGGCAAAACGGGGGGGGAGGGGGGAGAAGGGGGGCAAGGGGGTCAACTTTGCAAAATGGTTTGTTTGTGACTATAGCATTGCCCCTTTATATGAATCTGAAAAAAGAAATGTTCCAAGTCTCTCAACTTCCGAGATCCGCTTAAAGGGGGGGAGAAGGGGGGCGAGGGGGTCATTTTTGAAAAATGGTTTTTACTTTTCCCAGCCTCCTCTAAACGATTCCATAAAAAAAACAGAATACGGGTACCTTAGTTTCCGAGATACGATAGAGGGGGGGAGGAGGGGGGAGGAAAAGGGGAGGTTTGGGACTTTTCCCATACTCACGGGAGTTACTTGTTTACGAATCTGTCAAAATATACCCACCTCCCCCTCCACCATCTGGGAGAACAATTATGTCAATGAGTCAGTGAGTGAGTCAGTCAGTGGTAATGCAGTTTTATATAGTATAACTAGTATTTGCTTGGTGCGCGAGCTGCAAGCAGCTCGCGTGTTGTAGTCCCTACACCTACCCTATACCTAACCTACACCTACCCTACACCTAACCTACACCTACCCTACACCTACCTTACACCTACCCTACACCTACCCTACACCTACCCTACACCTACCCTACACCTACCCTACACCTACCCTACACCTACCCTACACCTACCCTACACCTACCCTACACCTACCCTACACCTACCCTACACCTACCCTACACCTACCCTACACCTACCCTACACCTACCCTACACCTACCCTACACCTACCCTACACCTACCCTACACCTACCCTACACCTACCCTACACCTAACCTACACCTACCCTACACCTACCCTACACCTACCCTACAACTACCCTACACCTACCCTACACCTACCTTACACCTACCCTACACTTTGTTCCAAAAAACATAACCCTAATGTTTGCTTGTCGTCGCCATGCACTGAGTTTCGCTTCACCCACTCAACCTTCGTTACGCTACGGAGGTCGCCGGCTCGCTTCGCTCGCCACCTCCCCCCTGCGCTGCACTCGGTCTCGTAGGTTCGCTCCACTCGGGATCCCTACGCTGAATCCGTAAAAAAAACAAAACAACAAAAAGGGGGGGGGGAGGGGGAGATGGGGGGCAAGGGGGTCAACTTTGAAAAATGGTTCGTTTGTGACTATAGCATTGCCCCTTTATATGAATCTGAAAAAAGAAATGTTCCAAGTCTCTCATTTCCGAGATCCGCTTAAAGGGGGGGAGAAGGGGGGCGATGGGGTCATTTTTGAACAATGGTTTTTACTTTTCCGAGCCTCCTCTAAACGAATCCGTAAAAAAAACAAAAAAAAAAGATTCGCCAAAACGGGGGGGGGGGGGGGGAGATGGGGGGCAAGGGGGAAACTTTGAAAAATGGTTTGTTTGTGACTATAGCATTGCCCCTTTATATGAATCTGAAAAAAGAAATGTTCCAAGCCTCTCAACTTCCGAGATCCGCTTAAAGGGGGGGAGAAGGGGGGCGAGGGGGTCAACTTTGAAAAATGGTTTTTACTTTTCCGAGCCTCCTCTAAACGATTCCGTAAAAAAAACAAAAAAAAAAGATTAGCCAAAACGGGGGGGGGAGGGGGGAGAAGGGGGGCAAGGGGGTCAACTTTGAAAAATGGTTCGTTTGTGACTAAAGCATTGCCCCTTTCTATGAATCTGAAAAAATAAATGTTCAAAATGTTCCAACTTTCGAGATCCGCTTAAAGGGGGGGAGAAGGGGGGCGAGGGGGTCAACTTTGAAAAATGCTTTTTACTTTTCCGAGCCTCCTCTAAACGAATCCGTAAAAAACAAAAAATACGGGTACCTTAGTTTCCGAGAAACGATAGAGGGGGGGAGGAGGGGGGGGGAAAAGGGGAGGTTTGGCACTTTTCCCATACTCACGGGAGTTACTTCTTTACGAATCTGTCAAAATATACCCACCTCCCCATCCACCATCTGGGAGAACAATTATGTCAATGAGTCAGTGAGTCAGTCAGTGGTAATGCAGTTTTATATAATATAATAACACTTTTATTCGTGTAATTGCCCAAAGTGTCAGGCAGAGATGTACTTACTTACATAAGTACACCCACATACCACCAGTTATTGTAAGTAATAGGGTACGAGTCAATCGCCATTGCCATCAGCCGGGCACAAGTCCAGACTCTGGACTGCTACTCAAAAATTCCAGATCGTAAAACCCAATAACATTTTACCCGACTTTGGAGTCGAACCCAGGACCTCAGCCGTAGCACTTGCAACCGCTCACTAGAGAAACGAGTGAACTAGAGTTATTTCTAAAAAAAATAGGAAGTTTAAACAGTTTACTAGCCCCTGGCTAGTACAAAATAAATATCATTCAGATTCTAGCCGTCGCGGCGTCCGTCGACGTTGTTACCAAGACGTATGCACAGTTATACTTTGTAACGGCAGACCTTATTGGGCTGTTTAAATTTGGAACCAATAAAATGACAATAAATTACTTACACACGTAACCAAAAGACCATAAAATTTTCTAACATAGAGCTGTTGACCGTTCAAACAGTCGTCAAAATCATTGCTCACTAAAATAATATGAACTGAAGTTATTAAGAAGGTTGATGTCCATCAAGTCGTTAGAGTCTCATATTAATTAATGTAAATGTTCGGTGAATGAGAAACAAACTAGTTAGCTCGCCATAAAACATTCCATGGTGTTCGTGCGTTGGCGCCGGCTGCGAAATACTTTTTTTTAAGTTTTATAGAGAATCATGTGGAGAAAATCGCGGGCAGTATCACAACTTTGCATCCTACGCAAGTTGTATAGAAAGACTGTTAACTTGGTGAGGGTCCGGCTACATGCTCAATCTTATTTGCAGAAATTCTTGTTTGTATACACAAGCAAACATGTGCGTTAAGACGGCAAAACGGTTTACCCGCAGGCTTATTACGTATCTTTTGCAAGAGAGAAGACAGAAGTTTTAGAGTTGTTGGCGGTTTTTTTTTTAGTAAGTGCATTTGACAAACAGCGAGCGATTAGCAAATGATTGTGTAGGACCTACCATACTTAAACTGCAGGTAATTCCGACTTTTATGACATAAAGCGTTTGATTGCTATCGTTTTGCTCTTGCAAATGATACGTAAGAAGCCCGGTAGACCGCACAAATGCCTTGCACAAAACGCTAGTTTTACAAAATTGATTTACACAATTAAGCATGCACATGAAGACGGTACAATATAAATGCGCAAACGTTTGCATCATCATGCAAACAAGCAACAAGTATGCAAGTCGCTATCGTCACTATCGTGTAGACATCATGCAGTTTTTGCGCCAATTTTTGCACAAACCGTATGCGCATGCAAGATTGAGCGGTAGTCAAACCGGGAAGGTTCGTTTTATATCTCTGGGCGATGTGGGTAAACAATTAGATTCTCACCGACGCCTGTAATAAATCTTATCATTGAGGTTTGTTTTGTGTTTCAGCTAACAACTTTTTGTACAGATTTAGATTGAATAATTCACGCCTTAAACATTGCTCAAAATGTCTACCGAGTTTCCTACAAACCCTCATTTCTGCGATATTTAGAAACTCTAAACTGTCCACAAAATACTAAGCGCACATACACATGAACCATCTCATATTTATGCGTGTTTGTCTGTGTGTGTACCGCTACCCATGCTACGCCACGCACCCGGCAAGTTGTCACATCGATCCGTCCGCAGCAGGATAGCGATCATTTCATTTACATTTTATTCGAACCGCAAAACACTACGGTAATTCAATCGAGCGATGGCGAAGGCGTGCGAATTGATAGCGGGGGACGTGTGGGGTGCCTTTAGCAGCGATGTGTGAAGGGAAGTTTTGATACTGGCTTGTCAGAAAGGCACTAAGAATATGTATAAATTAGCTTCTGCCTGAGAATTCACCCATGTCAAAATCATCACCAGAAAAACCGAGGTAATCCCAAGGAAATCATGCAACGGTGCTCCTTACCTAATCCAAAGCAATTATTTGATTTTTGGGCGCGGAAACTATTTGATATTATGGAAACTACAAGAAATTTAAAATTTTGCTGCCAATGGCAGCTATTATGCCTTAATTTATGAGCTATAACACATAATCATATCTTCTTTTGTTCAGAAGATATGACATGGCAGTTGGGGTGACGTCACTCCAGTGTGTGTAAGACACACGTTTTTTGATCGTAGCTTCAACACTTTTTAAATATTGTCGTTCAATTCTTTCCTTCTTTGTGCAGCTATTATATCTTATTTTTCTGACTTTAGTCTAAAAATCTAACCTCACTGGTTTGCGTGTTTTGAATGAGGAAGCTGGGGTGACGTCACTCCAGCTAACACCTACTAAACGATTTATATTAACGAAGTTTTCATGGCAGCTAAATTATGACTGGGGACTTTGATTGCAGCTATTATGCCTTAAATATTGGCATAGGTAGAATAAATTATTCTACCACTTATGAGGAAGCTGGAGTTATGCACTTGTCGAAATCATGTAAATCCGTTCAACCGTTAATTCGTAAAATGGTCATCAGACAGATAGATGGAGTTACATGCTATGGCAACATTTACAGCGTCTATTCAAGAGGGGAAAAACTGTTCAAAAATTGCGATGTTGCTATGGTTACATAAATTATCATTCTGATGCTGAAAATGACCTTAAATATTAAAAAATCTAAATCAAGAAATAAAATTATAATCAAAGGTTATTCTTGAAGTAAATATAGAAAAATAACAAAATATATAAATTTTAGCATCATGAGGTTTTATTATATTGGGGTTCAAAAAAATTGCAATTGTTTTTTGTGTATCAACATCCACGTTGAGTTGACCTTCCGGTCAGTTGAGTTGTGTAGGTATCCTCCTCAGTGTGACGCGGCCGTATTGTAAACATCATCCAGAACTTTCAAAGTTATTTATTTATGTACACACAAAACAATTTACAGAGAAAAGAAAGAATACAGATAGAATAGCACAAAGGTACTGCTTATTTCAATAGAAATTTCTTCCAGCAGACCTGCGATAGGACAGTTGGATGATAGACGAACTGTTACTGTGACTAAAACACAAACAGTAACTGTGGACTCCGCAAATCATAAAGGGAGAAAAGGGAGAACACAAAATTATGTATGAAATGTATATGTATTTTGTATGTAATAAATATACAATTATGTAGTTTATTTTTGATCCTTATCGAATTCCTTTAAAACTCTTCCCATAAACGCCACTTGATATATAGCTAGGTACCTATGTATATAGCGTATAGTATAGCAGGTATAATAAACAACAGTACCAACCTATACATAGTTATATTCATTAGTTCCCTTAACAAAAAATTAGATGGCGCTGCATTTAAACACTGAAAAAAGGTGGAGTTGCCTGTCTATGTTCCAGTTTAATATAGTAGACTGCGGAGTTCGTTTACTTTTTATAGTTTAGTAGATTTAAGTTTTGACATTTTTGACAACTCTTTTCTGTTATTCTCACTGACCTCTAATATACTGTATGATAGAGGTCAGTGGTTATTCTCAAATAATTGGGCTCGAGTGAGTGTCCAGCCAGATGAGTAGAACTAAGGCATACAATCTTTACGCTATTTTTAACCCCCGATGTAAAAAGAGGGGTATTATAAGTTTGACGTGTGTTGCTGTGTATCTATGTGTCTGTCTGTGGCATCATAGCTCCTAAACGGATCAACCGATTTTGATTTAGTTTTGTTTGAAAGATGACTTTGTCGAGAGTGTTTTTAGCTGTTTGAATAAAATCGGTTAAGCCGTTAAAAAATTATGCGCTTTGAATCTGGATTTTATCGCAAGAGATCGTCTCATTATTACGTGTTTCGATAAATTGCCGATTGAAGCGTGTCTACTACTAGGTATATTATATGTAGTTTAAAAAGCATGAAATAAAAATTCGAAACGGGTTTTTTTTTATTTGTTATTTTATCTTTTAATTATTTTAGTCGCTAGCACTGGCACCATACACTGAAAGCTTAGCTTCTTGCGTGTATCGGTATTTGTTTACAAAATCTAGGGGAAACCCGACTCGGTGTGAATCGGCACTATTCGGTACACGACTCGATACGACAATTGTGCGGAATGTAGTGGCAAGGCTCCGGTTTTTTCAATACAAACAAGCGGAAAATCTTATAAATATTGTTCCGATTTTACGTCGTCTCAACAAAAACAATCGCGTATATCAGCAAGAGAACACGAGGCCGGTCACTAAGACGAAGGTCTGATCAATTGAAAGAAGCTATGTCCTGAATCAAATTTCAGCTGGTGGTGATGGCAACTTTGGATCGGAGTTGATTGAGGCAGATTGTCCGCTTAAAGGGATTAGAAATACGAATATCCGCAAGTGTGGAACTCACTCCCAGCGTCTGCATGTGTTCCGAACCACCAATAACGCGTGAACCTTCAAAGAAAGAGTGAAAGGCCTTTTTCACCGTATACCTCATCAATTTCTTGATGATAACATCAGGCTAGACCGAGAATAAGATCTGACTCATCACGAAATGTTTTTATTAATTTACACGCATTTTCAATTTTGTCAACCATATTGTTCTTTGTCTCAATAAAAATAAATAGTTGTCTAAATTTAACTTTGTACACAAAAAAATATGTTGGTATGTACATTTTCATGCCGAAAGATGACTCTCATGTGAAACAAAAATAGCTTTGATTAAAACTTTAGGCTAAAACACACTTTCTCGCTTAAAAGTTTTAATAACAATTACCATTGTAGGTCATAGCTGAATAAACTCCGGCTATTTATAAAAACAAAGTTTAAAAATTATGAAAAAAAGGCTTTTTCAGCGGCTGGAATGCCGAAACATCCGACCACACTAGTTTTTAGGCCATACATAAATGCGAAAGTAACTCTGTCTGTCTGTTACCTTTTCACGCTTAACCAGCTGAACCGATATACCCGGAAATATCTATACTTATTACTTATCTATACTAATATTATAAAGAGGAAAGATTTTTTTGTTTGTTTGTACCGAATAGGCTCCGAAACTACTGGATCGATTTAAAAAATTCTTTCACCAATAGAAAGCTACATTATTCCTGAGTGACTGATAGGCTATGTTTTTTTTATCCCGAAAACGGGTCCTGTGGGGTGGCCCACGGGAGCGAAGCCGCGGGGAACAGCTAGTGTATAATAAAAGAGTGAAAAGTAGGTCGCTCTTTGTATTGTTAACCAATAATTTCTCAAGTAAGATAGTCTACACACCACCAATATTATTGCGTGATATAACAAAATATGCTATTCAAAGTAATGATACGCAGACGAAGTCGCGGGCAAAAGCTAGTGCTTTTATAAGTTCAAAAATAATTTGAATTAAACTAAAATACAGTGAAAGAGTATTATCTCCTACCTACTAACGCAACTTTCCCCCCGAGATACTGGCAAAAGCACTTGTACTTAATCAAAGAGTAAATGTGATCTAACCCTTGGTTAGGAGCACAGCTCCCACAAAGGAAAAACGAAGAAATAATCACAATAAAAGTGAGGCCAGCTCTCAACTTGATGAACGTTGCATTGATGTCTGAGAGTTCTGTTCGGTCAATTTGTAGAGGGCTCCATCTCATAACATTAGGAGGGTATCTGCTGGCTTTATGGCATTTCTATGGCAACCATGACCCATTCTGGAGGCCAGATTCGATAGGGATGGCGCGCAATAAAACAAGTTGAGAGCTGGCCTCACTTTTATTTACTGGGTTTTTCCTGTGCATTTCTTCGAATAACAAGTAAAAATTAAAAATTTCCAAAACGCTCGGCAATTTTTTTTTATTTCACACTTTTTAAACTACATCATTTATCTAGTAGTAGACACGCTTCGATCAACAATCTATCGAACACGTAATTATGACACGACCCTAAATCAGAATCGGTTCATCCGTTTAGGCGATATGATGCCACAGACAGACACACAGTAACTCATGTCAAACTTATAACACCCCCTTCTTTTTCCGTCGGGGGTTATAAAAAAGAATCCTATGGACCCTATAGTTTTCAGCGTTAGTCTAGTTTTCTACCTACGAGTACCTAAAATAATTTTCGTAATCGGATTAGTACTGAGCTGAGATAGGAGCCTTTAAGAGGGTACTCTATTGGGCCTTTCTCCATACAAAAACATTCCGCTGTTTTCTTCGTGGATAATGCCTCCAGAGCAATGATTTTTTCCCATAAAATCAAGATCTAATTAGTACGTGCCCCTATCATTTCCTTTTTTCGAAAACATAATCCATAAAAGAAATATGACAATCCAAAAACCCGAAAAAAATGCCCGTTTTTACCGCCATGTTCAGACGACTTTCAGACAAAATTGATAACTTTTTAACAAAAAAAAAAATGACAGAAGCATAGATATACTTTTCCTCTAAATTTTGATATAAGATTTTTTAAGATCAGGCCAGTTTTGAAGAAGAAAACAGCGGAATACGAAACGCCTTTTGGTCAAGGTTTTTGTAGGTAAAATCAGCCTGAGCTGCAGTTGTCCCTTTCGCACTTTACGGGTGGAGGTTGGAGGTGAGGGAGGGTAAGGCTTACACGTACACTAATAGGGAAGTGGCAGTTGTCGATATTTTTATCGATACTCTAGTGATATACACCGATGTCGATATTTACACTATACAATGATTTTATTTAATAAATCGTGTGATTGTGAGTATTATTTATTATAGTTGAAGGCACTTGTCGAATGATTAACTTAGGCATGCATAAGATCTGGCAAGTGCAGTTGCAAATACACGATCAAAAGTTGTTAAGAAAATTAAGCCAGGATCCAGAATAATGCTCGGTACAGACCAACCGAACGAACTAACAAATGTTGTTGAAAAGAAATCGCTGATTTTTGTTATTATAGATAGGCTCGCTCTTGACCACTATCTCACCTGATGGTAAGCGATGATGTGGTCTACGGTGTAGCAAACTTGCCCAGAAGTAACTTCACTCTTGACTTAAAGACCCCGAGGTTGTAGCTATCGGGCAACATAGACGCAAGGAATTCCACTCCTTGCTGTACGCAAAATGTTTAGTGCCTTTGGGCGGGATATCCACCTTGTACCGATGGCGCATCGCCGTACGTCTTGTAGATGAATAATGTCCGATGATGAAACGGGCTATATGGAATTAGATCATGCAATTCCATCGCAAAATCCCCGAAATGCATCCGATAAAAATCCGACAAGCTGGCAACTCTGCGACGATGTTCAAGGCTCTGGAGCTTTGACTCGATCTCATTGCCGAAGACCCTCCTGACCCGTTTTTCGATCAAATCTAGTGCATGAAGCTGGTATTTGGCAGATTAGTCCCAGAGATGAGAACAGTACTCCATGCAAGATCGAACTTGCGCTTGATACAACTTAAGCACCTGTTCTGGCGTGAAGTACCGTCTCAACTTCTTAGCAGCATACGCCAAGAAGCTTAATATGGTCGGTTATCGGCACGGTTACACCTCGGAAAGATGGAGCTGGATGGAATTGGCTCTTTTTAGTGAACAAAAGACGCTCGCTGTATAATATAAATATAATAAATTTATTTTTTCCAAAGGTTCTAGAAATGGTATTTGACCTTTTTCGGTGCAATGACTTTCAAATGAAACGTTACTTTAAAATTTCAATATAAATTTACAAATTCATAATACGAATGGTATATTGCATCTTATTTTTTAAAGTGGCTGCGTACTTGCTCACTGCCCTCTGCGACTAGTTTCCCGATACGTCCATAACAGCGTGAGTCTGGCCGGCCTTTCATCAGTGGAACAGCTATCTCGACCCAACTCCTCTAATGGCTGCACCGGGCATCGTAACCGGATCACGGCTAGGCCACTTGGCAGTATGTCTTTGCCCGCTATGTGGTCACAAGCCCTTCGGTCGAAACCTACCACCAGTATGTCACATGATTAGCACCATCCGGGGACCACGTGTAGGGATTCAAAACGCTTATTTTCCTACGGACGCGGGTGATCCGGTCCTCAAAATGATGGCTCTGATGTACTGATTCGTTCGCTCATCTTACGTCCTGTCTGCTGATTTGCATTCTTTCGGTTGGTCTTACACCCAGTATCATGCAAACTAAATTTTGATTTCTTATAAAGCAGATACTTATAAAAATGATTTATGAATTTTGGAGAAGTGGGGTTTGTGGGTATTTAAATTAAAATATAGAATTTTAAATTAAAATTATTAAAAATAGTTAAAAACACGCTTATTAATTACTAGCTGTTGCCCGCGGCTTCGCTCCCGTGGACCACCCCACAGGACCCATTTTCGGGATAAAAAATTGCCTGTCACTCAGAAATAATGTAGCTTTCTAATGGTGAAAGAATTTTTCAAATCGGTCCAGTAGTTTCGGAGCCTATTCAGTACAAACAAACAAACAAAATAATCTTTCCTCTTTATAATATTAAGCACTTTTTGACAAGGCAGCTTGTCGAAAAGTGAATGAAAAAATTGAACAAAAAAATTAAAAACAAGCGAAATTAATTTTGTGTTGAATGGGCTCAACTGAAAACCAATCTTTTCAACGAAGTCGGGGGACCTGTAAAAAACTGATCCAAGGATCGATCCCCCGACTGCAAGGCAGGCGTGTTTTTAATAATTTTTAATAATTTATTTTTTATATCATAGCTCTTTTAGTAATAAAACGATATTATTGCAAAAACAATTTATTTTATAAGTTTTCTATGGGATATTGAATAGTACTGTTATATTTATTTAATTTCTTTTGGTATGTTATTAGGGAACAAATGATTATTTAATACTACTGTTATATATTATTATATATATACTAAGTAAGCTCTAGACTAGCTAGACGATGATAGAATAGGTAGTAATTTTTTTATGAAATATCATTTTTTATTTTTATTTTTTAATAACGTTACGCTTCTAAAGATACCACATAAATTGATACCGGTTAAGCTGTTTAGAAGTTATGGTGGAATAAAGAATCTCACAAACATACATGAGCGCTATAAACATAACATAACTCTCCTCTTTTGGACAGTCGTGTAAAAATGTGCATTTATCTATCGTAATTTCAATCTTTTCACTTGCAGGTAAATTTCGTGGTATACGACCATCAATTATTTCCGGCGGAAGGCATTTAAAAAAAAACTACATTTCTCCAAAATTAGAATAGAATAGAATAGAATACTCTTTATTATGTACACCATATAAGTTACAGAAAGGATTAATCAACTCTTTAATTTTTTTCGTAAAGTGTAAAGCGGCTCGGTAGGTACTCGCGGCGAGGGCGCGTGCACCGTGCAGTCGGCCGGCCGCTGCGGCGCGCTCTTACACACATTGATAGCTCGCTTGGTCGGGCGCAGCGCGACGGCAATAGTTTCTTCAAATACCTATTTTTCAAATTCTTGTTGACTAGAGTCCGCTCTTAAGGTCTCGCACGGGGTTCTCTTTTTTAAATTTTTTTTTGTGAATAAAGGAGATTGACCATACACAGGCCCCGTATGAGGTATCGTGTCTGCGATTTCAATATTATCCAAAAATAGTATTTATATTTTGTGGTTTTTTCCATCCGTGTCCTTTACTTTTTATGTACAGACAACAACAGAACAGGTTTCTTCACTTGGGCATTTGTATGCACCTTATTGCATTGTAATAAGGGTTTATTTCAAGAGCAGAAACATCGTTATTTCTCGTGAACCTTACAAAATAAATAAAAAATGTTTTCTAATTATGAATATAACGTGTTTTTCTACAATATACAACCAAATTTATCAAGATACAAAATTTTTTTCAAAGGGGCCCAAGTTCCCTTACAAAATGGGCATGCCCCTTTTTGATTTTTTTTCTCGGTGTATTGTCTCTTGTGCGGGTCACAAATAAAATAATTTTCATTCTTTCTTTTACTACTAGAGCTGAGATAAAAAAGTAAACAATTTTATCACTTTTGAAAGCTCCCCAAAAATCTGAGGATTATCAAGTTTAACTGCATGTTTTATCTTTGTCCTACATTTTTACTGTATAGTTACGCCTACAGACATAAATCTCCAATGCACAAACACACAAACCCGGAACAAGTAACAGTGGGTCATACAAATATTTGTTTCGAACGGGATTTGATGCAATCGGGTAAGACGTTACGCAAGTCGTCATCAATATTGTAAGTACCTCAGTTTCTTCTGCATATAACATCTCAGAATGTGAAAAATACAGCAAAACAAGTACTTACTTATAGTACATTACTGCAGCGGGGCGGTGTGCCTCGGCCCACATTTCCACGTTTGTCCATCAATGCCTAGTTGTGGCTAAGGCTTGTATTAGTACATTACTGCAGCGGCCAGCAAAAGAGGCATTGATGGACGAACGTGTCAATGTGGGCCGAGGCGAAGCCGAGGCACACATACGTAAGTCCATCAATGCCTAGTTGTGGCCAAGGCTTGTATAGTGCTTTTCTCAAATAATGCGCGGAAATTAAAACTAAATAGCACCTAGAACTCATTTTGTCGTATACAATTACTTTTCGAAATCAATGACGAACAACAATAATATTCCCGTTTTAAAGTGTTATTTTTTTTTCTTTAAATAGCTTTCTATTTGCAAGGCAGTTCGAAATTTAAATAAAACCTTTGATAAGTTACCTCCTTGGTTGTCATGTTTCGGAGTAAAAGATCGTTCCATTTTTTAATTACACGACAGATATGAGTTTACTACGTAATTTATTTGGCCGCTAGACACGACAGATATGGATTTTCATACATCTTTTGCCGGCCGCTGCTCGCATGTTTTTGGCCAGTACAGCAATTTCGTTTTATCTCGAAAAAAGTGTCAAAATAATGCTCAAATTTCCAAGCATGTTTGAGAAATCATTATTTCTTTTCAAACTAGATTTGATATAAAAAAAGCCACGAGAAACAAACGTATCAATCGTACATTGGCAAGTGGCTCAAATTTAACTTATAAGATTTGATTTCAGATACCGGGACAGGTGAAAGTAAATAAAAGCTTGTAAAAATATTAATTAAAACAATTGACCTATTCTATAAAACGTTCTAGAGGAGAGTTTTCCGTCCATTGTTTTGTTTTCCTACAAACAAAGACATCGCGGACTGCATGTCTGCGCTCACAGCTCGGAGCCTGACAGAATCTCACAATACTGCGCTCTGAAACAGTCATGTAGGTCAACATCTGAATTTACTTTAAGTTAAACAGTATTTTTCCTTGTTCTCATTTTTGTTAGTCGCGTTTGACAACTAAGTATCTCGCCTGATGGTATTGGTGATTGCAGTGATTTGGTTGACGGGGAAGCAGGCTTGCCTATAAGTAATCTGGACTTAAATACTTTAATTCAGTCGATAATCAATTAATAACCTTATCATTTGATATATACTTTTTTTCTTCACCTTCATTTTATACAATAGCTAACAAAACTATCTGTATAAAACTCTCAGCAAAATGAAAAGGTCAAACTAAAATTCAGACAACATTCACAAGAATTGATGAGTCGCAAACACGATACGCAAAATGTGGTCAGTCGAAATGAAAAAAGAAAATCTAGAACAACTGACTCAATTTAGGTCCAAATAGCCCAGACATTGAATAGACGAGTTCCAGACACGATACTGCTGAAGTCACGTTACGCAATACCAACCGAAAAATATTGCCTGTCCCAGTATTCTTGTGTAGAATAAAATACAAGACAAAATGTGAATTTGGGTGTGGAACGTTCTATCCGAAATTATTGGGCAGATTGACTCTGCGTGAAGCCATGCTACAGATATTTCAGTCGATTTACATAGAATGGCATTATTGTGATTTATAAATACTAACAATTTAAGTTGTTAGTTGTTGTTCTGTTGTGGTTTCAGTCGTGTATCTAGCGGTCGCAAGCGTTATTGCTGAGTCCTGGGTTCGATTCGCGGGTCGAGCAAAGTTTTAGTACGCATTAAGTTGTTCGTCAATTTTCAAATTAATCTGATTCTATGAGCATTCTTCTTTTAAAGATGTACTATTGATGGTAATTTGTAACATTAACGAAGTAAACAATCAAATCTAATACAAATACCGGTTCAAAGTGAATGAATGAATTATGAATTTAATTGGTGTGTCTCAGCCCTGAGGCTGCGCATATAACCGGCGCTTGGCGTTATCTAGGGAAGTGCTCCCGCAGGACGCGTCTGTTTCCTGTCCAGAACACGTGCACACAGCATAGCATAAGGAAGAACAGAAGATCCAGACAATTACATATCAGTCTAAACTAAATCTCTTATTTGTTCCCGGTAGGGCCAACTGCAGACTATACGAATGAAAGAGCTAAAGGAGAAACATCTTCTAGACAACTACTACACAGGTTTAAAATTGGTATGAGGGCTCAAGGAATTAGCATCAGTATATTTGGTGACTGAAACATAGTTCCAAACAAGTTCAACCATTGCTGATCGTGGCGCCCTATAAGTGAGTAAAGTAAGGCAGAACTTCTGTATGTATCTACTAGATGGTAGTTCAATAGCTGATATACTAAGGAATGCACGTGAGGGGTGAGAGGTCGCACTCCAAACTGAGAATCATGGTTGCGTTTGTTCAGATAATCTGGAGTATTTGAGATGGAAGTAATCTTCTCAAAGCTGAAACTACACATAAGAGAGTTGAAATATTTTCTTTAGTCATAAACCTACTGATATATTGAAGTTTCCTCTACATATAAAAAAAAAATGTTATTAATTTTATTACACCTACTATGTTAAGCAAATTAATTAGTTCAAGAGAGATATTCTAAAGTTATGATACATAAGACTTGGTTTATTACGAGCATAAAGCAGCTCATCTAGTTTACATATTAATGTACTGGTTGCATTATAAATATCTTCTAAACACAATTTATTTCCGTTGCGAGCAATGTGTTGGATGTTTACGAGCGAGTACCTGCTTTGCTTGGAGTGAACGATGCACCAACGAGGGTGAACGATGCACAGAATAGTGCAAACGATGCATGAAATAATGTAATGTCGACCTACGCAATAATTTGTGATTGACTCGCGTAGAAGTTTTATGGTGCTTCAAAAAGTTTAACATCAGCTATGTTAAACTTTTTGAAGCACCATAAAACTTCTACCCTTTTGATTATTTTTGAAATAATTCAGCTTATCGGTTGTAACATCTTAATATTATAACATCTTATAATGGTGCTCAATACATTTCACCATAAGCCATTCATATGATAGTGTACAATGGAACAAAACATTTTTACATTTACCAACTTCTTAGGTATATCAAAAAGCAAGAAACCTGTCCCACTAAATCCTTGAAGTAACTTTAAAGCTTATGAACGCGTTTAATTCCAATAGTCTTAAAATTGTAAGAGAGTAAATCGCAGGAAACCTCGAAACGTTTATGTTAGGGGAAACATTCAAAGTTGGGCTGAGTTCGTTCGAATTTGACCCCGCGTTGTTTGAAGACGGGGAGTAACGGCCAGTAAATCTCTCGCACGCAAACTGAGTTATACGCAACGCTGCCGTCTTATAGCTAGAGTGTCACTATCTGACAAAATCATATTTTGAGTTATAGACGAAAAACAAAAATAAACACGGCATAATAACAATCGATGCTGTTTATCAACTGTAAATCATATACGAGGGTTGCTGGTGTCAAAAAATAGATCTAATTTCGCAATTTCGAAAAGGCACACATTTATTATTTTTATTTAGCCCATGCTGTCGCACTACCGGGCAAAGCCCATACTCATATATCGATTCCCGCACGGAACAAATATGTGTATACCTACAGATAGTTGTCCCGGCTCTGGGTGTTGAGTATGTGAGTTTATATGTTTGTAAACGCACCCACGATACAGGAAGAAATTCCTAGTGTGGGGCAACGTTTTTAAAAAAAATCAAACAAAATTTGGGACATTTTTATCCGGAATTTATTGATAGTAGAAAGACAGATCAATAGAGATTTTTTTGATAATTACTATGATATCAATAACATAAAATCAGCCAGTTGCCAGATAGCGGCATTATAGCATAGGACGGCAGTACAGGCTAAGAGACGTTACGGTTTTTAAGATGTTACGCGCTTTACGAGCGGTTGCCAGCATTCGAACGATTAGGAACAGGTAATTATACTTTTAGAGTCGGTTAAGTGTGCTGTGTGGTGGTTCTTCACACTGAATTTGTAGGTATTGCACAATATTAGTTATTGTATTCGATTTTATACTATGGGCTCGGTCTATAAACAGGTTTCGGAATTAAGATGATGTCACACAGCTTAGTATCCTTATGAAAAATGATCTAATCACAAAAATATTAAAGTTGTATAGCCTATCCCAAGTTTCAAATGCAAAAGACGTTTTATGGCCAACATTCCAACTTAATCATCTCAGTTCCATACACGACGGCCTCGTAAAAATCTGCATGAATTCAAAAGTCAAAACCCACAAGAGACTAAATCGAGGACATATCGGTACCGGCGAGTTCGAGGAATACCGGGGACACGGTGAGAGACGGCGGGACACGGCGAGACACGACGGTGCACCAGAGACAGAGAGGTAATGTAATATATTATGTAGGCCATGGGCGCCCGCGCGTGACCGAGCCAAGCGCCCCGAGACCCACGCGTGGGACCCGCGCCCGCAAAAATTCTGCACATTTCGAGATGAAATGATTTATTAGTGTGAAACCAATGTGCATTTTAGAGACCTTTCACATTCGAAAAGCGCAATAAGAAGAAGGAGGAATATTGCATTGTATTCCAATGATGATGTCAATCAGTACTTTATATTGCTAAACCGTTGCATCAGCAAAGGTACTCTTTTCTAATCTAGAGTCAAAATACATCAAGGAACATAAAATTCAGAAGGATGATGATTTAAAATCGTTTATTTTAAATAGGCCCATAAACGGCACTCTTGAATGCCAAAATTAAAAGTTAGAAAATAATAATAAATTGGTTCCACTGTCTGTATGATAGATATTTATATTTGTGTTTACTTCAATTTCAAACACTTTCAGAAACGGTACTGCGCTCAAAAGCTCGAGCGCTAAATTAAAACCAACGTTCAAATTGAAAGCTTCTTCAAGATGTTTCTTCAACGTTTTAATGTTAATAAAAGCTGTAAAGTATGCTGTAAAACTCGCTATTGCTGCAGTGTTTTCAATCGATCGTTCTGAACTCATTGAAATCTTGTTATAAAAACTTGTGTAGTAGTTACTTCAACTGGAGTTCCTAGTTGGTTGTTAAAGTTGAGGACTCTTAAACGTCGTTCACGAGTTATTCAATTTATCATACCACACTACACCAGCATTAGTTTTATCACTATAATTACGAGTTGTTCTAGCTATCTTTTTGTGGCTAAGCTTTTTCATTTCTCCATTTCCGTTTTTATAAACGCCAGGTACAACAATATAGAAGTCGTTTCCGTTTCAGCATGAGGTTCTTGAATCAAACTTGATAAATTTTTCATCAAGTTGGATTCAAGAACCTCAGATTTGTTTTCGATAACAGGTAACAGAATTTCAAAAAAATCGCATTATCGTTTTCAACTTAGCCGAAGGTAACGGCCCCAAAACGACGTGGAAGATGCCAAAATTTCTTCTTAAGAATGCATTATATCAGCCTCGTTTTAACATTGATGACTGTAACTCCGGACGTGCTAACTCACTCCTAGTACCGACTCTGTATCGCCGAGTGTTTACTGTTTACTTCCAGTAAACGTTATTTTTATCCGACGAGGGACGGAAACACTTTGATCTGCGGCGAATGTTCTGTGACCAGCTTTATTGATCTCTTCCGCTTAGATATTGCTGGTTTTATCACTTTTATCTTTATGTCACGTCGAGACTGGGCGGTGACGTCAGTGACCAGAATTAATGACTGAAATTAATTAATTGAAAGCTTCTTTAATTATAACTGCATCTTTAAGTGCATTCCTCGTTAGAAAAGTTTATAGCAAAATTCATCCTTGTGGGACTGGTACTTGACAAATTCTAGTCCCCTACATTCTCTACAACATTGAAGTAAGTACATGTTATTAAGCTTATATTTTTATTGCTATAATAAAAGTGTAAATGTGTGGTGCTACTGTAAAAATTTTGATATGCAGCACCTGCTCTAAGCGTGAAATAAACAGATAAGTTGGATATATAAATAAAGATACCACAACATAAAAATGCAGTTTTGTTGACATTCAATTGAATGTTGTGGGCTAAAAAATAGACAAGTAAATAAGTTTACTTCACGAATTGTTTAACTGTTACCATGCCATTTATCAAATTGTCTATCATCAGTTAGGTACTACACAAAATATTCAATTATAACTAATCTCCGATTGATCAAATTATCTTTCAAAAGTTTGATAGTCAATTAGCATGAATTTGTTTTTTTGTCGTAATTATTAATTAAACTTCCATTGTTTAACGTGATTCCCCATGACGATGACATCCATATTACATACATGAATTTCGTCTTAGTTTATTTAATTTCTCTCATTCAGAAGTCCTCACGATATATTCCACTCACATCCAAGTCGTCAAGCCATTAAAGTTAATAAAACGAATAAATGACGTCATCAGTACATGGGCTTATTGACTGTTTTACGATCTTGTACGGTATTAAAGACTGGTGAAATGTGGGCTTTGGTACGAGTTCCGGTTTAAATCCGGACATTATGTTTTTATAGTTGTCGTTATTTGTTAGCCGAATTATGTTTGTGTAAGTATTCTTATAGCTGTGTCGAATGCTACAGGTTTACATACATTCTCGTGCATGGGTTATGTAAAATGTAAAGTTGGGTTAACTAGTGCTTTTGCATTCCCTGCAAGAACCAAGTTTCAAACAAAAACTTCTATTTTCTATCGATATGCAAATACATAGATGTATCGATACTGTTTAGACCCTTTGGCGCAGCCCTAAGTCTCTAAACAAAGTGGCATTATATCAACGACAGTAGAAAATGAAAAAAAAACCGTCACGTGGTCCCACGATAGTCTTCCTCTCACAGAAAGGAATGTGTACCAGTAGTGGGCGCGTTAAAAGGCTGATTATTAAATCCCAAGCATTTTGGTATGGCCAACGACAACGCCAATAGCATGTCACCTTGTCATGATCACATCTGCCTTCTAGACTATCGATATTATAGACTTGCAATATCAAGCACCGAAAAATAAATACATTTTTATCACTTTCTTCAAGATAAAAAGACTAGAACCCTCCACAACATCGTTCTGCTCAAACCACACGCACCGCACATCCGGCACGCACTGCCCACATCGCTGCTCACCCCACCGATACCTGTTTATTTAAACAACACCACGTGGTGTTTGATCATCACCAACCTTCCTGCCACTATGTCAGTTTCAAAAAAGAGTGCTATGCATATGGAGCAGAAAAAACTATCTTCTGCCAGCGGCTTCGCCCGCGTTAAAGTTAGAAGTTTCCTACGAGAACTATACATTTTTACGGGATAAAAAGTAGCCTTTGTGCTATTCCAGACCATAATCTATATCTGTGCCAAATTTCATACAGATCCGTTCAGCCGTTTTGGCATGATTGAGGAACAAACCATCCATCCAAACTTTCGCATTTATATAATTATTAGTATAGATATAGATCCAGTCAATATTCTTTTTTTATTAATTTATAAAATATTAACAGACACACTTTTGTATAATAATATTTAGTCAAAACAATCAACCCCCAAAAACCATATCAACTCAGTCTATCATGGCCTACAACTGAAACACTCTGCTTTGCAGTAGTTTGGTGTAAACTTGTAGCACAACTTATGCTACTGTCACATGTGTTAATATTTAAGCTCTTCCTTTAGTGACTAACAGAGTTTCCTGTTTGTCTACGCTTGCCAACACCACATTAGCTTTAATATTCACTAGCACTGTATTAAAGAATTAAATGGCTTGCAGGAATCTTGTTATTATGTTATTTTCTCAAAGCAAGACGTGTTGTGTAATATTATTACATCTAATGAGGAAACAAGATCGGAAAGAGGAAATCACCGTGATCTCATTATCATTGTTAATATCAATAAGCCTCACTAACTCGAAGGAAGTGGGTTCTTTAATGAACATAATAATATCTTTATTCAGAAAAGCTTTTACTACCATTATTCTAGTCTATTAACATTCTCATTACATTAGCTTGTATTACTAGCGCCATTATGGTCTGTTCAATTAATAACATCAAACGTACATATTTTCGTTTGTCGATTATAAATCATGTTTCCTTTTTATTGCAAACTTGTTTGTGGTTTCAAAATATAATTTAATGAGCTACATGGAGTTGGTATATACAATAAGGAAGTAACCTTTCAAACAGCTTTAAGTCATAAGTCAAAATCTTTACACAACAATTCTGAAAGCAAGTATTGCTTTCGTTAAAATCTCCATTCACTACAATTCTAATAAACCCACTTAATTTCGGTTGTTAACCACATTCGATTTCCCTTTAAACGACTGCGGCTCAGTTTTCGATAGATTCCATTTTAATAATACATATTCATGTAGGAGTTCCTATACCACGGTTTATGAATAGGCTCTAAAATAGAACTTGAAAGGTATGAAAAATCCAACAGAACACCACGACCCGGCTCAAATATCTAATAGAAAAGTCGAGGTTTCTATATTATTTTGTAACCTCCGACAGGTAAAGGATATTTGCAAAATTTACTGGAATGTTATATAAGGTCGTAGGAATAAAATGCTGCTGGCCAAATTGTTTTTGCCCCAATTTCTAGTAACTTAACACCCTTGAGTATTGAGATTTATAGTTGGAGCACCCAACAATAAAATGCTTGGGATTTTTATGAGAAATCTTGGAAAACCCAAACCAAAACAAAAGTTAAACATTCTAGTAAGTGTTATCGAAAACATTGGTAAAGAAGTTAATGAACACATGGAGGAAGTGGAAGTTGAAAATGATACAGATTTGTGGATAATCAAGGATATCGTTATAAACAATAATGCAATAACAGTAAGTCATCCTTGGGTTAGATGTATTGGTGCGGCATGATCGGCGACCCCCGCCGGGGCTATTATTCAATTTGTAGCGCTCCCAACGGCCGACATCTGTCTAGTGTAGAATTTATAATTAAAGCCGGATATCGACCAATCAGCAACGTTTAAATTCTTCTCATACGATTTATTGTCTTCTCTTGTGGGTGCCTTGATTACAGGATTTTGTTTTAGATTTTGGTGAGGTATTTTAAAAGGATTATAATTGTTACAAATTCGTTTCAGATAATGAGTACCTGAATAGATTTAATTATAATTAATATTTACAGGAAGTATTTATTTTGTAATTGTAAATACAAAGTTTTTCTTTTTGAAAGAATGGATCACAAATTATTTAAACCGAATCTTACAAAACGCCACACGCAAGGCAAAAAATATACGCTAAATATATAATCAAACCGATGTTTTACGATCTCTACCGGAGCGAAGGTACCCAGAATTGGGCGGCTTTTCGGCGCGTTATCAAGTTACGCCATATTAAACGGTTAATTAACCGAGGTTTTCTTACAAGAGGTATTATTATAACTTAGTTCATGTAATTCCATGAACCTAGTACAAAACTTAATAAAGCGAGCGTCAGTTTAAAGACAAGGAAGAATATATTTTTGTATTCTGTGTTCTTCATTATTAAATCTACTAATTACCTGTGCTTTTAGTGCTAAAATATTTTTCCCTTTAAAAATGTGATCCGCGTCCATATTTGCCAAAGATTAATTACGACTAAATTATTAATATCCAAGAGAATATATAAAATGACTTGAGTCCACTGGGAGGTGTAAACGCGTATAAGTCTGTCACTGAAGTGGAACAGGATGTGAATACTTTTACAAAAAGATTTTAGTTATTATGGCAGACGCACGAACTAACTTCAAATTAAGTGTTTTCTCTCCATGATTCTTTCTTCGACGGTTTAGTTAGTTAACGATACCAATATTGAAACGTTATATTCTCAAGTTATTAACAGATGAGCTCTAAATGAAATTAAAGTATATTTTTTTAATTGAAAACATTGATGACACAGCAACTGTGTCCCGACAAGAACACAGAATCCAAAACAATGGAGCCCTTTTAATTCCTGGGTATTAAGCATAAACTTCCGCAAACAATAACTGGACATTCAATGAAGTCGGGTACAATGGTGGTAGAACAATGACAACAGATGAGCAGCAACCGAGACGGATGAGTTGAACTGGCGTGAAATGTACGAGCCCCGGTGGTAAACACGATACTGGTGTACCTGATATATTGCTGGCTCATGCTGTACAGTTGATGGTGGACGATGTAGTTATTGAAAATAACAATAATGTTAATGTTCGGATGAAGACTAGAGTTTAATCATCATCATCATCAGCCTTTTATTGTTCGCACTGCTGGGACTGGTGGTGAGAGGGAATGGGCCTTAATACACCTCGCGGGCCCATTGCGGGTTGGTGGATGTTTTCGAATTTTTGGTTCTAGGAATTGCCGGTTTCCTAAAGATGTTTTCCTTCACCGTTTTTAGAGCAGTGGTGATGAAATAAATTAATCAAAGTAAAGCACCTTCCTGAGTTTGAACCTACGACACGTAAGTCGAGGCCGCCACCACTGCTTGCACTGGGCCACCACTGTTCTCTGCTAGAGTTTTATAACACTGGCTTAAGTTTATGTCCTTAGATTCTCATTGAAAAACATTTTTCATACTGCAGAGAGAAGCTCAATCTATTGCACAAATAGTTACCGCAGATTATGATTAGTCTACAAATATAGACCGTCAAAGAGACAAAAGGGAAGTAAACAATAGCTGTTAAACAAAACACTGCCTGGACACAAAGGTAGCTGTAATTAAAAGGTCAGGTAGACAGTGCAGCGGGAGCGACCACCCGCCTCTCTATTGTGGCACTTTTTATACTGCCGGCAAAAACATTGGACATAAACACAGGACTGAAGCTATTTTTAGCAATATGGAAGTTGAACACACACCAACTAGATGCCACAATCGAAGCTAAAGCTGAGTACAGTAAAGGTGCTTAACAGGACAACACAGAAGAATTTCTTCACACAGCTATACAAAAGCATACAGTTGCATACCAGAGGAAAGCTCCCACGATTTGTTACGAACAATAAAGTCGAACTATTCACAGGTCAATCACACCTCACTACACGCCGGGTAACACCACAGACACGCCGTGATCAAACAATCAATCACCACGACAAGGTCACTGATACACGCGCGTTATAATATTAGGGCTCGGGCCGCGACGTGCGTGCATCTCGGGAGCTGGAACGCGACTGAGCTCGAGAGATGCTAACAAACTCGTTCTGAGCTCTACTAAAGCCTTCACGGTAAGTGGCGCAGGCACAATGGGAAACGCGAGCGCCCGCGCACCTGTGTCGTTTACTCCTTTTTCTTTTTAACTTTATAAGGCGTCGAACTTTTCTGCGAGCGGGCGAACGGTTGATGACCCTAAACAGAAGTCCCTAATGATAAATTAATGGGACCTCAACCGCCATGGATCGAACAATTCACATTCAATGTTAATAGTTATTCATTTGGCGAGCAATCAGCGGCGGGTTTATTTGAGACAAAGTTCCACACATAATGGTCAGTTATTCATCAGGAGATTTTTTGCGTCCGTTGTCAGCGCTCGGAGGGACGTATGAATGGAAAGCTAGATGAAGGTGACGATAGCGGACGTTTGTGAACTGCAGTGTTTACTATTTGGGAGGCGGTTGTGAGGAATGTGCCCCCGCGCGCCCCCCTTTTCCCCTCAGAGTGCGTCGTGCAAGGTCGCGCGCGGAGGAATGCACAGCGCGCGCACTGCACTGCCAAAACGGAATGAAAGCTCAAAAGGCCCACTTAAACGAGATTGTAAAACTTTCGTTCTAGTTCATGATTTACATAGTTGCCATGTAGAGTTGAGCTTTCGAATTGACTGTGTCGTAACAAAACAACTATGTCGTAGGTACCCAAACATCGCAAAGCCCACTCGATACCCCAATGGCATCAGTCCGAAGACAATCACGACTCGCGACTAAAGGATTACAATGAGCCGAAAATGTACAATCTGTCAGAGGGAGTGAGGATCGATTGCCCTCAGAATAAACTCGTCGACGACGTTAATCCGATTACAGAAATAAAGACAACTAAATTTTTACACGACAAGTTTGTCCAAACGATACACAATAAGACAAGTTAAGTATTAATGGCCCATTCACGTGTTTATTATCGTTGTGAGCTTGTTCTCGACGTTTGTTGCTTTCGGCAATAAATTAGCTGCCAGAGACACACGCGACTGTAGCCCAAATACTCACACGTTGTCAGGAGATCGAGTGTTTATTGATCTTACAGAGCTTAATTCGTTGATTGATCGTGAAAGCTTTAGCTTTACCTTTCAATTTATTTCAAACAAACATGCTACAGTATTTCGTAGAAGCACAGAACTGGGTGATTCACTAAAATGTGTAACTGAAAAAATATAAGTAGTATACACTTATATCTTTATAAGTGTCCTCTAGACAGAATATGCAAAGCTAAAGCTGAGAGCAAAATTGTCGAAAGAAACAGCAATTCATAAGAGATACGTATATCAGTAAAATAAAGCCAATAATACTACCACAGTTGAACATTTTATTGAGATTTTGTCATAATCCTCACACTACTCAGTAACCCTTTGGATTTTCAACAACCTCTGGTGCGACGAATATCAGGACACATTATTTTTCCCTAAAAATTTAAAGTTATTTTAAATCTTCTGAATCTATTTTCTCACAGATATTAGTGACCACGCAAAACATTCACTCCTTGTAGCTCGCTCGGGCAATTAAACTACTGATTCACTCAATTTCGTTCACTCTCTTATTTCGTTCACTCTCATATAATATGCAGCACAGCACATTCAAATGACCTGCTCGTCTGAAGATAGTCTGATACTATTGTATGCAGCCAGAAGTTATGGTACAGATGAGCTTTTGCATTTGTATAGCATGAAGATTTTATTACTGAATTAGGTAAGCGGGAGTCACATTTATCAGCTGCTGAAGCTGAATAACGTATTCTATTCAAACCCTTTTTGGGATAATTATGGGTAATAGAGTTTACGAAATTATGCAAACATTGAGCCAGAAGCTGACTGGACTAGATTTTTGTCAGTAAACTTTAGAGCTACATAAGGATAACCCTTGAAATCTGAATTAATTATTTGAAGTTGAGTAATTGGAAACACTTAGAAACTTGAAAAACTATCAATCTTTGGCATTAAAGTAGGGTTTGACCATTTGATAAGTTCTTAACTCCAGAAACTCAATTCAGGAAGCGGTCCTAAACCACACATAACATAGGCCTACTATTGAGCGAGCATATTGTGTGATTACAACAATGTAGACCATCTCTGATCATCCCAATTCCTTAACCCAATTAATGTATAAGAACTTGCCCTACTTAGAAAGAAATTACTAAAAAACGATAGAATACAACCTGCTTAACCCGAGAGGCCGAGATGTACTTGGTATGTAACGTAGTGCAACGGATGACTCGACACTATGGTACAAGTCGTGACGAATGCAACCGTGTCAGTCGTACTCATTAACTGGGTTTGTATAACAGCTTCCACTTGTCAAACAGTCATTAGGCAATTCGTTCTGGTGGTAATTTAATTGTGAAACAATGTTTAATTGGTCTGATTCTTCTTTCTTTGTTAAAAACGTTCACTAAAGATATTTGGAAAAGTTGGATGGAATGCATAAAGATACATATGTTATGAGAGCCTTACTGAAGTTTCAGCAGCATCAACTGTTGTGAGGTCTCAAAACTCTTTAGTGTCTTTAACCCACCAAATAAAAACAAAGTATCGTAGATAACCAAACATAATACAAAACAAGCAAGACCTAATAAAGGAAACGAATGAACACACAACGGTTATAATATAAACAACTTACTGGCAACTTACATAATACACCACTAGAAACATAAATTGAAATCATAGACAACTAAGAAAACTGTAGAAAGCTAAACGGCCATGTAAACGAATAATCTCGCAATAGATGATCAGAGAGAGAACCCTAATTGCACGTTATTGATCAGATGGTCGCGATAGTGGCGGTGGTGGCGGTATGGCGGCTAAGTGCGTTCATCTGTTGGTGGAAACTTGTCCGATTGAATCAGAGCTGCAGACTGCAGTGAACGGTGGTTGCGGAATTATCAGTGAACTAGTTCGAGAACGTGACGATGCTTGATAAGTTTATAAACGGTGTAATATTAAAATGAGTTGCTAATAGTTTCCGTAAGTGCATGCGCAATATTTTACGTGTAGATAAATCTGTTAGAGTAGACATGAGAATGAAAATAATTGTTAGAATTTGGAAAGACGCATTATAAAAATTAAAAAAAAACACGGTTATACCACACAAGGATGCCAACAAAAAATAAAAAAAATGTGTTTTAATCTTTTTGTAATCTGAACTCAATAAGCCATCTCTTGAATCCATTCCCGTACAAAATAAGTTTCATTACGATGTGACTGCTAAAGTATAGCTCCTTTCCTTACTTAGTACAACAAAAGTTTATGCAAAGTTTACCAAGAAACAAACAAACAGCATTCTATATATCGGCTAGGCTTAGCACCAGTTCTTAAACCACAACTTGATGCAAGTTACAGACAAAGTTGCCGCGACAATCTACTTGCGCACAAGTTGGTCCGCGCCTCCTAACGCTGCTTTTCCACCAGAGATGTGCTTTGCAGCTATGCTCGAGGATATGAAAGCTAAGCTACGAAACTATGTGACCCTTTCCACTAATGCTAAGCAGTGAAGATGTAGCAGAGCGAGGAAGATGCACAGCTCGAGCTATGATATGCATCGACAGTAGGGAAGATACGGGGAGCGGCTACTGTAGTTACTCTAATCGGCACATAGCTACACCACTCGCGCATCTATAGCCCCCGTCCATAGCACGCATCCTTCCATATAAAAAACATAGTACAACCCCGTTTCCGCTAGTACTATCCTAGATGGACCAATGAATGTTATTGATGGATATCAAATGCATCCATAGCAACATAGTATAGCACATCTCTGGTGAAAAAGCAGTCTTAGTGCACAGCGTCTCAACCAGAGCACAACTAGAGCTCATCGGCCGCTTCAGAACAAACGCCGCGATTTCTTGCACCACTGTGCTACATTGTCACTTCGAAAGAAAAAGGTTTCTTACCAAGTTATGTTTAATTCTGATTCCAGATGCGTCTGTATTGTGGGATTTTTTGGGAGAATGCTGTTTTGTTTTTTCGTTTTCTTTTTATATTCATCTCACTACATTTTTTTTACCCATTTGGACCCATAAAAGCTACTTTACAACATATGATAAACACATTTGTCTGCCACGGAGTAAAAAATTTTGTTCATGAGCTAGTTGTGCCTCTGACCAACTACGGATATATATTTATCATAGAGTGCGTGCCTTGAGGCCGTCTTTTAAAATTTCACTCAGAATAATCCCATTGTAACTTGCCAAATAATTCTTACCAACAAAACCTACTAGTGAAAAGTCTGATGATATTCTTGCACCAATCTCAATGAAATATTCAATATCATTGAGATTGATGCAAGAATATCATAATATCATCAGGAACTAATCTAATCAAAATCAACAGCTCCTATTAAATATAGTCTTAAAATATAGCGAAAGATCTATCTTTAAGAAACAAAATGTAGTGAGAAATACATCGGGATCCGCATTTAATATTAAAGTACAGCACAAACACAAAGTATCTCCTCGACACGTATCTTATCCGCTCTCCACAGTTCATTTGTTTCTCTCGGCGGTTTCAGCGAGCTGCAAACTGTTTACTTCTATTTTATTTCGTTTTCAGCGCAACATGACCGTTTTACGGGCACATATAAAAGGAAAGGATGATACATTGGGAGCATTTTCTTAATCGTTGTATAAGTATCTACTGACTTTAAATCGTTAGTACAAGAGCATTGTACTTTACTTTCAAGTAGAGATTTGAAGAAGCCCTTGGATAAAAAGTAAAGCAAAATATCCGTATTATACCTAATAATATATCTGGAATTCAATAATAATAAATCTGATCAATCGTAAAGTGTTAATTCTAAATTATTAAAGCTCATAGATGATAGCGCTGCTAAATGAAAATAGTACCACAGACGAAATCAAACTTCAAAAAAGCTTAACGAAAACACGAATTAAGTTTTGTTAATGTAAATATTTCTTTTTACTTGAGTAATATTTTAAAAATCAAAAATGGAAGGTAGATCACTGACTGTTATTTCATTCAAATAAAATAATTGGTAGCTAAATCCATTCAAAATATTTGTAAAAAGTGTTATTAATTACTAATCAAATATTGTACACAATTACTGTATTTTTACAAACTTAAATCTAAAATTAATTGATAAACGAATGTAACCGGTAGTTGTTGCTATGTGACGCCTTTTCATTTGTCTAAACGTATAAATAGGCTGGTTCTAGTCGAAAGAACTCATTATTGAATTGTATTTTGAACTGTGCACAAAATTAAGTTGATTTACTGTTGGTGTGAGTAATAAAAAGTGTTAACAAGATGTCTGATCGTTATCATTTGAGAACCCTGAGTACTCCCGCTCTTACATAGATGATACCTTCAAAATATTACCAAATACCACGTACGTAGTCTCAAGCTCCACAAACATCTAGATATTGTCATGATGACATGCGTGCTCTAGCGCCCCGCAGATTGAAGTGAAGTTTATATTATGGGCAGAGCTAAAGTGCAATATCCTTCCTTCCTTCCTTTACTCGTTCGTGAGATGATAACGCTGCTTAACAAAGGCACTGACGTTATCAACACCTAGCAATATCGGTGGAGGTGGTGATGTGTTACTACGGATTTATATCATAACTAATATTATAAAGAGAGAGCCCGAATTTTATGAGATTGTTCAGGCATGTAGGATAATCTCTGGAACCACTAGACACCTATTTGACCAAATCTTTCACCAATCCAAAGGTCCATTATTCCAGATGGTTGTAGCTTTAGAATTATTATGAACCAGGCAAAATCGGGTGGGTAACTATTGCTGCAATATTTTTTTCAGTTTTTACCGGCTTCAACTGGGTGTCGGCAAAAACTACATAAGGAAATAGCATAGTTATGTAGTAAAGATGACATTTCCACATTTCGCAACACAAAACAACATTTAATCTGTAATAAAATCTTATATTTATTCATTCATTCACCGTCGACTGCAATTTTTTCACCAATCAATTTCGTTTTAGAAGAAAAAAAAAAAAAAACGTAGCGACACTTAACAAACATATAAGAACATCAGGATATAATGGTGCTTTTTAGAAGAACAATAATTAAATATCTGCTTTAAACATGGCACGGCACTACAATAATACGTCTCATTGCATAAACGAGTACCTATCTCAGCAAGATAGCCTGCATATATGTATGCACATTAATGTGAGCACACGTCTTACAATAAGACATGGCGTCTCGTTATTCAATATTCATGTTGAACACGAGTGACATGTGCTAGACCTAGCACAATGTATGGAAATGCCATGGATGAGAGAGACGAGACTAGTATATTTAGTTAGTCTCTTGCATTTGATGAGCGACTATGAATGGTTACCGAAAATGTTAATATTGTGTAAAGGTTAAAGTCAAACTTGAAGATTAAGATGTAGTCCCGACCCTGACCCATAATCTTATGCACTAATGTTTCGGAAAAGTGTTATTTCTTTTTTGTTAATGTTTATGCTTTGATTATTTTTTTACTTTTTACCCGTCAAGCTAAATTATAGCTAAATTACACTTTCCACAATCAGGAAAGGAAAAAACTATTTACGAAAAAATTTTACCGACTTCCAAAGCAAAACACTACAAAGCGAAAAATAACTTTCTTTTTCGAAGTCGGTGTCTTTATTACCTTCCTATTGTTTTAAATTTTTCGACTGACTTGACTTGCCTTCGGAAAAGAAAATAATTTTTCGCTTGTAGTGTTTTGCTTTGGAAGTCGGTTAAATTTTTCTGTTAAAAAGTTTTTTATTATTCTCTTTTTAGTTTTGGTTGATACCTCAATCTCACGACGATTCCAATAAGCCCAAACACGATTAGGATACATTGTTTTATTAATTACAGTTCGATGGTATTTTCATAAGTACCAATTATTTCTAAGTATTTGTTTCATCATAGTCGGTTAACTATTCGAGATACCTTACACCCGTGACATACTTATCACTAACGAGATTCAGTTACCCTCTGTGGTCTTCTTTATCTGTTCCACTCAGGTTCCACTTCACCAAATGATACTTTCTAACTGCAAATGCTTGCAATGTTGACGAAAAACCCAAATCTGATATACATTTGAAGAGTTCCTTCGATTTCTCAATCAAACAAAAGCTGAATTTTTCAAATCGGTCCAGACGTCTTTGAGTAATTGGGTAAAATATATAAAAAACAGATTCCAACAAATTGAGAACCTCATCCTTTTTTAGTTTAGATGTCGGTTAAAAAAGTCGTGTGTTTTTGTATGCTGTCACCACATCTATATTGTATACCGCAACGCCTCTTGCTAGTGTCATCAGTTATTCATATTCACTATATTACTATTCAGCGGAGGCATCTTTTGTCAAAGCTCGGTGAACGTAGGCTTATCTGCCTGACCTCGAACTTGACGCGATATGTGAATACTTGAAAGTCGTACGTTCTTACTTTCACCGCCACTTACAAAGTATTGGCTGCGTGTGTGGATACTTTTTTGCACATAATGTAATTATAATAATCTGATTGACATAAAAGTGACTCAGTGGCGAAATTATCGGCCATCTCTCGTAAAATATATTGGCGGCTGAACTAGTACACATGTTTTTTAAACTTGACACATGATTTATCATAGCAACCGATAATGAAACAACCTTGCAAATAAATTATAGTTCTAAAAAATAGACTAAAAAGTCGCTAATCCTGAAGATCCTGGTAAGGATAATGGGACAAACTATTTAAATTATTGCATTGTCATCGGTCCTTGATAAGTGTGCAAAGTTTCAAATCAATCCAACGTTTTGAAGTGGGTGAAAATCACGTTCAAAGATTCCGTTACATTGATACATAGATACGTAAAAGTAGTCTATCTACTACATCAGAATGACAAAAAACGACCATTCACAACGAAAAAAATAGACACAACAACAGTATCTAGAAATCTACCACAGAAGAAGTTACAACATTAATAAACCAAGCCACAGCCCCACATACCTACCATAAATACAACAGCTGAAAAACAACACAACAAAATTATACATTCATGAGCTATCTTATGAGCTTCTCTCGCTCTCGTAACAGGATCACAAGACCGAACCATGTCACACTCAGCCTCGACGAGCAACGGGTAAGAATCAAAGCCTCGCAGCGACGAGCAACGGGTTAAGACTCAAAGCTGAAAGCCATCAGGTATAAGATGTGATGCAGAAAGTGTCGCGTGAACCAAAGCCGAGGCTAAGTTTATCGAGCTGTCGGTGACGCGGGATCGAATTTGCATACTCAAGGAAACGCTTCAATCCTTTGTGTTGGAACTAGAGATCATAGATTGTTTTATCAAATGTTTATGATATTATAGTGAAGCTTGTGCTGTATCGTGATCGGTAACATTTCAAGAAATTTTTGTCTTCTGTTTAAAATCATACAGTATAGTACATTAGTTACATATGTGCTAACGTAATAATACCACCCGTATGAAAATAGTGGATTTACAGACACGAGCCCGCTTAACGTAACCTAACTATATAGGGTCTTTACTGACCTGTTCTAGTATACAGGATGTTAGCACTGACCTGTTCTACTATACAGGGTGATAGCACTGACCTGTTCTACTATACAGGGTGTTAGCACTGACCTGTTCGGGCGTGTCGGTCTGGAAGGCGTGGCAGTAGTGGTGCGGCGGCTCGGAGCGCGGCTCTCGCGCCACCAGCGCAAACAGCGCGCGCGTCGCCTCACACGTGGCGTACGAGATGCGCCGCAGCGCGTGATGCATGCGCACGCTCTGAAATTGACAAGAGCTGAGGCCTTAGTGCGGCAAGGCAAAACCTCTTTTTTGTATACATTTTGAAAAAAGAGATCGTTGATGTTATCACGAGTGAGTACGTTAAAAAACTCGGAATAAGCACACTGTAGTGGGTTCTTAGGAGTAAGGACATTAACATGTCTGAAAAGGGGAGCGAATAGTGTCCATCTGTCTAACTCTTTCCGAATAATATCCATAATGTAAGATTATTATTGATCTAATTACTATTACCATTCACTAAGGCATGATTTTATGGATTTGTTTTAAATTCTCGGGTGTAAATGTAGTGGAGTAAGAACGCATTTTTTTTCTACTAACGCAACCCCATCATCAACTCATACAAAAGACAAGTCTCCCCCAAGGGTAGCTACAACGACTGGTCCTATTACACATGAAAAAAAACTACAAATTGGTATAAATAGTAAAGTTAGTTTACCTGATCTTCGGGGTCGCATACTTTTACCCCCGAGAGTGCAACTACTACCAGCACTGGGACCGCACGCCCGTTCTCCTGCACAACAACAAAAAACACTGTTTATTACATTTTTCTTCTAATTATGACGATTAGAATCTATTTATGAAGTCAGACCAGAATTGGGCTACGACGTGGCGTCCATCAGTGCCTGTAACGTAAAAGCAACAGGACGCGCAGGACACTATATCATGATATAGATATACTATAGAGCGAGCAGTGGTGGCCAAGTGGTATCGGCCGCGACTTACAAGTTGTAGGTCGTGGGTTCGAGCCCAGTCAGGCGCTTTACTTTGTGTAAATTATTTCACCACCACTGCTCTCAAAACGGTGAAGGAAAACATTCGAAGACATGTGACATCCACCAACCCGCACTGGGCCCGCGTGGTGGATTACGGCCCATGCCCTCTCACAGAGAGGAGGCCTGTGTCCCAGCAGTGGGAACATTAATAGGCTGATGATGATGATGTGATGTCCCATCATTCATAAGAGAACAGTTTGTAAAGGACTATAAGTGTATGAACAGATGAGTGTTATAATAATGAGTACTAACATAATTAATTAAAACTTCGTGTTGAGTTCCACTGCCACAGCCCACAGAACAAACATTTATTATTTTCGAATCAATATACATGATAATAATATACATTATTATATTTATGAAATTAACTAATAAATAATGTATACTGTATATTATTTGTAGTAACTTAAAGCTTTCTGTCACTTTTTAGGGTTCCAAAGTTAACAAGGAACCCTTATAGTTTCGTTCTGTCCGTCTATCCGTCCGCAGCTTAGCTCAGAGAAACTAAGTACTAGAAAGCTATAATTTGGCATGGACCATATCAATAATTCCAACAAAGTGGTAAAATAAAACCGTGAAAAATTTTTTTTTGTGTTTCCTCCTATAGACGCAAAGTGGTTATTTTGCTTTACACGTTTACGAGTAATAGTCGACCAACTTATAAAATGTACTTGGCACAGTAAAATTTTTGTACCAATGCTATTGAAAAATAACTTAAATAACGTTGTTAGCTGTGTAAAACAGATGGTAAATATATGCTTATGAACCATGTACAAATTTACAAAAAGAAAATCATAATATCCTTAATAATTATTATTTCTGAATAAATAATGTTTAAGCTCGAATAAGGCATTGGAGTAGCCGGAGTCGTTGGCAGTACCGGTCCGTAGTACATACGGCGCATGCGCGCGGGGGAGTCTATTTTGTGTTAGTGCAGAAGTATTTTCGACGTTTTGTAATCTAAAGTCAAATTAGATTCGATTGCCAAGCAAATTACTTATTTTCTTTTGTCGATATCCATCTATAAAATAAATATTCGACCCGATTACATCACTTATTGAGTAGCGTAAAACATTCCAGAACGAAATAGTGAATACCGCAGATTAGGAAATTTTAAATTCCGAAAGAGAAATAAACAAGGAGTATGCGCGCAGGTATTCAGGAACGAACCAAACTATTCCCCGTGGCTCTAACGTGCGCTCGTAACGGCTCCTTTCGCAATTCGCACCCGCGGTGGTAGGTACTCAAATAGATAATATTTTTCTAACTTCAGTTGCAAAAAAAATATACCTATGTAGGAGGAAGGTATATGACTAGTAATCTAGAACGGAGAAGTACCTATGACGCATGTGAACTTATTAATTCGGTTTTGTTTAATTGGCAACATTTAGCCTACGATTCAATCTCAGTTCGATTTTATTCGATTGACAACACTTTATTTGGCTTATGTCAAAATACTCGATTTTGATTGGATGTTAAAAGCTGTGAACTTTGCCCGAGGTGTTCTTAAACCAATGAAAGCAGGGTAGCCAAGAATAATGGCGACCTGAGCGAAGTCTCCCGCCATTTTTGGTCGGAAAAAGTTAGAAAAAGGAACGCGCGGCAGCGCGTTTGCAAAAAGTTGAAAAAAGGGTTGTGAGGGAAATAATTGAGAAGTAGCCTAAAGTGTGGCGTTATAAACTTGAAAGTGTGTTTTGTTGAGAGAAAGCGAAACGATTAGGTGGCCGAATTCGCTGCTTTGATAAGATTGGAACAAGGACTATCTCCAAATCGGCATAAGTTACCTGCTTTGTAGCATGCATATACCCACGAAAGCCCACAAGATCGAGTGTTTATCCGCGTGGTACCGGGTAGACTGGTGTCTCGGTGTACTGGCTCCGTTGGGGCCGAAAATTCTTCCTCTACCGTCACATTTCTACAAGCAACACTAACCGTGTCCTGTAAGTTCGCCGACTGCACAAAACGACGTAATGTTTTTTGAATCACTGGATTCCACACCGCGGATTATTTGTAACCGTCATCCCGATTGTTGATTGTGAGTTTTTTAATTTCAATCGCTTCACGCACAATTCCTGAATAGAAGTGGCGTTCCGTGAAGAGGAAAAAATAATCAAAATAATCAAATAATCTAAATCATCGCGTTAAATTCCCGTTATATATTGTTTTTTCAATTGTGAAACGCGAAAGTTTTGAAGTTCAGTTGCGAAGTTGGATTTTATAACTCCTTCAGTCTGTTACCAGTTAGTCCTTCTTTAGTTTAAATCAAGAGTGAATAGGTTACTTCTAGGCAAGCGTGCTTCACCGTAGACCACATCATCGCTTACATTACATCAGGCGAGATAGTGATCAAACGCGAGCATATACCTAGATTTAAAAAAAAAACATCACCTATGTGGGGCCGTTTTTAGACGTTGTGTGCCGCTGAAACCGTTTTAATGTTCATGTAACAACAACAAAACCCTCTTCTTAGTACGCATTATTATGCAACTTCGGAACCCTATTGCTGTGCGTGGGCCGACACGCACTTGGCCGGTTTTTTATTATTTCGCGGTACCCGACAGGGCACGGATAGGGTTCGTGATGATTGGGTAATTAAATAAACAATGTTGTTATTGTATTGAGTATTTAATAAACAATGTCTGCAGTCTGAAATTATGCAATTTGTATACCAATATTTGTTATTAATCAGGTAGATTAATAACAAATATATACAATATAAATAAGCAAAAGACGAGTTTGCGTGACGTCACATTTTTTGTACACTTTATCCCAAAACTGACGTTAAAAAGAATAAGGAAGAAAAATAATTATGCAAAAAGTTCGTGTCCAATATTTTTTGATACGCTTACTTACGGACTAAATAATTATTATTTTTTACCCATGAATCATCCCTATTTCATGAAGACACAAATTGTTTACTACAAAAATACATAAAACTCATCACATAATTATTGTTTCAACATTAAATTGATAGTATGAGACACTCTGTTTTAATGAACGGAACATTAGTTACATCGGTGGCAAGTGCGGGCTTACGGTGGCTAATATTATTTATTAACTTAGGTCATAAATTATCTGAAGGCCACACAAAAAGTTATGAAGTCCTAATCTAATAAATGGCGAACATTTTGCCTTAACACCAGAAAAAACCATTACAGGGAATTAGGATCATCTGCTGCGAAATAAAATTTATATTTCTTTCACAAAATCAAAATCAAAATCAAATATTTTTATTTTACATAGGCCTACATGGGCACTTATAAAACGTCGACAAAAGGTGCACGGTTCGGGTTAGTCGTTTCCTATGGAGAAGAACCGGTGATTGGTATAAGGTCCAGATAGCTCGCTGAATAGGAAATGGATTATCGTAATTTTTGAATCCTTGCAATTCAAATAGTTTTAATATTGATAAGTTCCCTTTCCTAATGATTTCAGAATTTTTAATTTATAGGTCGTGTGAACTTATGTGTGATGTCTGCTAGATCGAATGAAGGCATCAATAATAAAAACATTTATTTATTTCCACGAATGACTTAACTTGATAGGTATTTTGACAAAAATAATAATTTATGGGAGATCTGGAGTCTAAACTAAGCCCATCCAGAGGAGAATTGTGGAAGAGTTATGTGATACCATCAGCCTTTAAAATAATATAATAAATACTCTATAACCCATTTCAAGAAAAGCATCAAATAGGTACCTACATAAGTATAAAACTGTAGAATTAAACGTTACGTTTGAAATGTAATCCCCTGGGCAAGCGTCGTTATGCATAATATACGTTTAGTAATCTAGCACATTTCCGACAGGCGACTTTTACTGCGCGCAGAGAGATGAGAAACAACTGATGCTTTAATAACTGGCTGGTCTGTTATAAATAACGTCTGTCTAATAAGTGTTCTACGAGCATTGTAATGGACATAATGTATCTATAAAAACTGCCTTTGCTATGTTTTTATCATTACAAACGTCATTTTAATATGACTTGCAACAAATTCGTGTACTTATCTATCTGCCTAGCCTCAAACCGACAACAGAGGTTCCAGTCTACCTATCAAACCTTCGTAATCCAGTAACTGACAAGACTTGTATCAGATTTTGGCTTTTGACTATCCGACGTTCAAAGATCTTTAAATAACAGCGGAACCAAAGGCTTAACTTATCCAGTTCGTGTACCTCATATCATCATCATATCAGCCGTAAGACGTCCACATAGATCTCCTCCAAGCGTTGACACATAGACCAGTTTCTAATTCATGAAAATTATAGCTACTGCTCTAAATGCTTACTCAAGAAAATGTCTTCCTACCATTTCATACAAACTACTTACTTATGTAGCCAATCATCTCAAAAGAGTTCCAACATTAATTAAACCCCCTAACCCTGGAGGTATATTATCCATGATTTAATGCAAGCATGTTAACTTAACAGTTCCGAAACGAGTTGATTTACGAAACTACGTTTGTTAGTGAGAGGGTGTAACCTAGTAGCAATGGTGATTGTGTGAGAGGTTGCAGGGTGAAGAAAGGGTTCCGGGCGAGGGCTGTCCCGGCGGCTCTCATTAGGCATTTTAATTAAGACGGGTGGCCGCCAGCCGTAACGACCACTATCTGCCTGCTACACACTACATCTTTGTCAACTGATATTAAATTCTGGCGCAAATTTTTTACCTGATTTCGTGTACAGAATCAGAGTAATGAGAATCGCGGGATGTAGCGTGAGAGACCATTGACGTCCAGATGAATTAAAAAAGTGCCACAAAAGGATCTTCAACAGCAACAAGATTAATTACCGGCAAAAGGCAAATGCAAGTTGAAAGGCACTACCAGAGAACAGAACAAGCCGAGTTGATTATTTGGAGCAGGAAAACTAGAGGGCAGAAATACAGCCCGGTAGCTATTCCATGAAATAAACAGCAGAAGTGCTAGGTATATTATCAAACAATTAGTTACTCCCTAATTCAGTAGCCGAGCCGGCTGAGTAATTAAACAATTAGTCTGTTTCAAAACTTTTTCGCAGTATATACGGGAATACACTAAATAAACTAAAAACGTTAGTTCTTATCGCTCCATGACGCAAGTCGTGGTGGTGATAGCTACACGTTAAAGCGCCGGCGCCATAGTATGTAGCCGCTGGAAGTTTTAATGCGAACTCAGAACTGTTCTCACTATGCTAATAACAGTTACACTAACGGACTAAAAGCACACTTGTTTTAAATTTCAATCTGGTGACAGTGCGGTTGTGGAAACACAGGGGAATCAAGATGGCGTCGCGGCAGGTACGCATGACTTAACTTTGGATTTATGGTGACAAGACATCAGCGCAACTCTCCAAAACATTGTTCTTGCGCCCCGGCTCCTCAAGGGACCTATCTCTCAGGTTAAATGGCTCCAACTTCAAGTGAATCTAGAAATTATTCAATGAAATCATTATATTGGGTAAATTCTTATCAACCTCATATTCATATAATGTGTGCTGTTTGTTAAATTAAATTAGTGACTGTTAGCCAAATTGACGGATGCAACCGCCCTGTGTCAGGAAACCGACGTGTCTATCGTGTACTTTATACGGTTGACGTACACATTAGACTTGTCGTCGTAGGTTGCTCTAACATTATCATGTGAAAATTAATAACAAACAAAAGTAAAACAACTAGGTGCTTACTGTTACTCAACCAACAAATTGTCAAGCCTCAAAATCGACAAAGTTATGTTAAAACTGTAGCTTTCTTTGTGCCAAAATATTGAAAAGAAAAAGTTTCTGTGTCTTGAAGAAATTGATAAAATATTCGGCTTCCATCATCATTCCGTCATAAATATGCAGCGTTCTTCCCTCCTCACACGCAAAATACATTTGAGGCTTCTTTATTAAATATTCTTTGATGGCAGTTGTCGGCGCAGCTGCGTCCGCCATCTTCCCTACATACTCCACTAACACACTTTCCTGCTGACAAAGCAAATGAGCGATATCGCCAGGTAACCACGCTCACTTAACCGTGGCGAGATATCATCTATTTTTTATTCACGGTCGTTTTTAATCAGGCCGGAGTTTTTATATTCAGTGCTAGCGAGCGATGTAAAGGGTCCCGGGAGAAGCTATCGCGTTCGGTGGCGTATGGTGGCGGGGTGGCGGCAGTTTGTATGTAAATGGTGAATTATTCGTGGTGCGGCTTATTGCGACCTTGCTGCTACGTTTTAGTGCCGCGCTCATCACGACTGCCGAATGTATAGCTACAGAAAATCAACCCCTAACAAAACGTGATAAGAAACCTACATGCGTAAAAGGACAGGCAGATTGTAGCAGTTCCAAATCTACAATCGTAGCCCGACATAAATTTTCTCTATTTTTCACATTTTTAAGTTCGTCATGAACGCTTACTTCTGCCACTTTTTGTACAATGTCTTTACAGCCTTGTTCCTGATGACGTCTTCGAATTCGCTCCGATGAACACGTGGCCTTGATTGTTCCGATAGTAACATACAGAACAGGTCGCTGTTTCCTGTGATTCCGTACGATTGACGGCTCCACCGGCCTTTGACGTTTACTTTTGTCCTGATTGATGCTTGGCAGAAACGCTTTTGTTGTATGTTGCCACCCCTTTTCTTTTGTTGCTAAGGAAAAT
This sequence comes from Orthosia incerta, assembly GCA_948252205.1. Taxonomy (NCBI): domain Eukaryota; kingdom Metazoa; phylum Arthropoda; class Insecta; order Lepidoptera; family Noctuidae; genus Orthosia; species Orthosia incerta. Next base: position 650,162 of record OX411748.1, on the reverse strand, counting down.
ACATTTTGACAATGGAAATTTAATGAACATTTGTAGACAAGAAGTTAATGTAATTTTGTTTACCAAATGATTTTGACATGAACAAAACTGGAAGAATTTCTGAAGTCTAAATTAATAAATTAATAACGCGAGTATAACAAAGTACTTATTACATATTACAAAAACATAACAAGTCCTTTGGGTGCACACTTCTGCCTAATCCTTCGGGGAATGCAGGCGTGATGATAATTTTGTTATTTTATAACAAGCCCTTTTTCTAAATCGATGCATTCAGCAACTAAATCGTTTCCCCAGAGCCCCACAGTACAATAATTTATCAAAATAAGCGATAGTGCACATGTGCGTAATGTCCCGGTTGCGGTCGTCACGTGTGGAAGCGATCGCGACCGGTCCCAGCGCTCGCCCCTGTGGGACGCCGCAAACGAGTGCCGATGACATTTGCGGCCACAGGACCGACCCTATTGTCACCCAACTTTTATTGGCTATTCCGCTCCAGGATCATTTCCACACCACATAACGACATTTTTATGTTAACTTCAGAATATAAATATTATATTTAGAATGTGCAAGGAATCATTTTAAGCGAAAAGTGGATAACATAATTCCAACTAAACTAAATTATCCACTTTAAAAACTGTAAAAACTTGAGTTACATAAAAAGTAAATAACAACCCAATTACTAACTTAAAATAAAAAAAGTATCGGTCGATGTGAAGAAGATATAATCAAAAACAATTAAAGAAACTTTAATTGAAGGATGAGTAAAATCTTCTACTTTCTGCAAACAGCTTACAGCAACGACTCACGATTAGACAAAATATAGCGGCTTAAGTTCTGCAGTGCTATTCTCTAAGGATACAGCCTTGAGCGCAGTGCTGGTGCCAGCGACGTATCTAAGTTTGGTATTCACTAAGCCGCGAATAGCGACACTAGCGCTCTAAGCTGTGACGGCCGTGAGTTAGAACTACTCAATGTCGAGCAAGTTGACAGTTCTTCATACATTTTGGTATTCCGTAAGAAAAAACAGCGTCGAAGACGCTCGCAGCATGGCGTACAGCCTCGTTTTTATCTGTCAAATCTAAAAGCCACTATTTTTGCGCGTAACGTACTTCTTCTTGGATTTTAATCTAACTAATATTATAAATTTGAAAGTTTGGATGGGAAGTTTTGTTGGTTTAAATCACGTTTAAATGTTTGTGGATGTATGTTTGTTACTCAATCACGCCAGTGTTACATACTCTTTGAATCACGCCAGAACGGCACTGGATGAAATTCTGCATACAGATAGATTATAGCTAGGTAATAGAATAGCATAAAGGATACTTTTCTTACCAATATAATGTACCCTTGGGATAGGAAAACACTTTTCACGTGTTTGAAGCCGCTGGCAGAAGGTAATAAAATATTGTATTAAAATAAGTTTTACCAGCTTGCCAGCTTGTTAGCTTGGTTAACTAAAGCGACATATATTAGAAGAAGCTAAGAAAATTAATGATTTTAACAGAGCTTGACAGGCGAGAGAATTAGCAACGTTGATAACAATATCTCGGGATAGAGACACTTTATCCATAGTTACCTTCAGGCTTTCTCAGGATTTAATAACATACCTAGGTATTGGAAAACGACTTAGCTCTTAGCGTACAGGCGTTTTAAATGTTTAATGTGAATTTATATATTATGTAACTAGCTGTTGCCTGCAACTACGTTTGCGTAGCATTAGTATTTCGAATAGCCAATTTTTTATATCAGGAAATAATATTGTAGGTTTGTGGGCCGCCTTACTAGAGATATTATTAATTCATCATACAAAGTTAAGGAAGATTTATATGATAAGAATTATCCTATGAAGGACAGGATAGTTACCTAGTCTCAAACTGTTTCCATAGGTACCAAATTTCATTTAAATCAGTTCAGCGGTTTAAGCATGAAAAGGTAATAGACAGAGTTACTTTCGCATTTATTATATTAGTATGGATTGCATAAGTTAATTAGTAGCTTCTTTAATTAAAATTATATGTCATACATATATTTAAATAATATTTGTTGTGATGTGAATCATGTATATTGGTCCGGCTTCATCATCATCATATACGTCGAATGACGTCCACCGCTGGACATAGGCCTCCACCAAGCGTCACCACATTGACCGGTCGCGTGCATCTCGCATCCAGCGGAACACCGCAACCTTCACAGGTTCCTTCCGGCTAGATACTCAATCTTAGAAGGCCAAATTCTTGTTTGTACAAGCAAAATTGTGCATTAAGACTGCAAAAAGGATTAATGGGATAATTTTAATTTATTATAGAAAATAATTAGACATAATATACATATTGACTAATAAAACAACTCAAAATGATAAAACTCAGATTTATTTATTGAACTATTTTCCAGTAATAGAATTTTATCCTGTAAATATCTTCAGTGTGTCTCCATTTGTGACTGCCTTTGTGAAGGTTGTTGTGAAATGAGCATTGGATCAGATGGCCTCATACCGTTAGCAAACGACGCCTGCGAGGAGCTGTGAACATAAAAATGAAACAAATTAGATACTATTATAGGTAAAAAAATATGCAGGATACTATGTATAACAGCATCACTCTCTCTTTCTGAAGGAACAGATATCATAGGCAGACAAATTATAGTATTGCAGGTTAATTGATTTTTTGGCTACTTTTAAAAACACCAACAACTTGGTCCAATCTGGGAATGAAAAGTGAGAACACTATTTAATTATCTAGAGCTTCTTACACTGCACAAACAATGCATGAATAGGCAATTGAGGCATCTCTACTATCACCTGCAGTGCTGGTCCAATCTGGGAATGAAAAGTGAGAACACTATTTAATTATCTAGAGCTTCTTACACTGCACCAACAATGCATGAATAGGCAATTGAGGCATCTCTACTATCACCTGCAGTGCCTCAAAGCAGAGATCTAGCCTCAAAGTGTAATACGAAATATAAACAAATTATAACATACCTAGTAAGACTTTTCTAAAAAACTTCATCACTTGTTTTGTGTTCGGCTGGTTTTCCATCGTAATATTGTTCTTACGCCAAGATAGCCCTGGTTTTACATCCTGAAAATTTAATTCAACGCAGTACTATTATATTTTATCTAAAGATAAACATACTATACTTGAATTCACTTTCTTGGACAATAATAATATTGTCACATTGTCACTGTACCTATATTTACTTAATATTAAAATACTTACATTTCACACAGTCACACAACTATGTTAAAATCAATCGCTGTAAAAGCACTTAATTTTTTTTTAAACTTGTCATCATCATGATCTACCGAGCCTTTTCCCAACTATATTGGGGTCGGCTTCCAGTCTTACCGGATTCAGCTAAGTACCAGTGTAAAAACTTGTAAATAGTTTTAAATAAAAACAAACAACAAATTATCAAACAAAAAGAGTCGGTTGCGATTTTGCGTGTTGTGGCAGCGTCACAGCGCGTTGCTTTTACTTACGAAATAGGCAAAGAAATGGTCATTCAGCCTTAAGATGCAATAATAAAAATACATTAGTTAAACTCTTATAACTAAGAAATCGTTTGTAGTTTCACTCTATTAATTAAAATGCTTAAAAATAGACCTATACTATACATTTTAAGCCTATAAAACTCTCAGTCGAGATTTATCGATTGTAATTTAAAGAATTTGTTTCAAGCCCTAATTCGTCTACGAAATTGTGACACGAGATGTCAGCCTTAGAGTTCGTCGACGACCATAACCGCGCTAGAGAATACCGTTTGAATCAGCGCTGCACGATCGGTCGATCTCGAGACTGTCTCGAAGACGAGCTCGTCAACGAGCACAGCCAAGAAACTGTCTCTTAGAGAATAGCATGGCTGGTTCATCATTTCACTAACTTCTGTCGGCACAAGGTTAATGTCGTGATTTAGTACACGTCTGTGAAGCCTGTGGGGATGAACCCGAGGGGTAAGGTGGGATGGGGAGTATGAGAATCATCCCGCATACAATGGACTGAACTGAAGAGCGCAATTACCAGGATAGCATGACGCACAGGCGATGTTAAGATCGCCTCATTACGTCCGCAGACAATTTTTCCACACAATTGTCTGATATCTGTCGTATAACGTGTCAACTGTTATGTCCGCATAGTATCTAGCGGTTTTTTTACGATGCCTTAAATTTTAAGGGTCTCGTATGAAAGATAACTTTACGCACTATATTTAGGTTTATGTGGGCAAATATTATCACAAAAATGGACTGGAATTTTCTTTGCCAAAACATTTTATCTAGATATTCTAGGTTTTGGAATTAACTTTTAACACAGAAAACAACGTCCAATTAAACCGTGTTCCAGTTTTGTGGAAAGTAAAGTGAAATATTTAGCGTTAAGCTAAGACGAGAAGCCGAGAGTGTGGGGCCTGGCGGAGGTAAAGAACGCACAACTGGGACTTACTTTCAGCCTCTACACACTAGCTTTCACGAGAAGGCCCGAGTTATGAGAACATGCCGACTTTGTAGTTAAATGGTCGAATAATACGACGATGACTATTTCTCTTCACAGGTTTATGAGTTCATTGATTACTATTTAACCGACTATCAAAAAAGGAGGAGGTTCTATATTCGACTTCTTGTAGGTTTTTTTATGTACTCCGTCAATTGTTGACCGATTTTGAAAATTGATTTTTTGTTTGAAAGAGCATGATCCGAAATTGGTCCCTTTTTAATTTGGTGGAGATCTGATGAAGAACTTCGAAGATATACAACAGAACTCTAAAATAAATAACGGCAAATCTCTCGGGACTGCTGCAATCACATGTCTGTTAATTGTTTATACCATTTCATAACATAACATCACGCCAGTTCGGTCTTAAGGGGTATGCAGATCTTTCATTTGATCGGTTTTGTTCAAGTTTCATGACATTCGGGTAATCTATTCTGGCGTTATAGGAAACTTACTAAACAACTTGCCTATTAGGTAGGTACAACTAAAAAGTGAAAAATAAAAAAACTTCGAAGTCGGTGTCCATAACGCAAAAAAATGGTACCTACGAAAGACACCGACTTCCAAAAATAAAGTTATTTTTCACTTTGTAGTTTCCTTATTTGGAAGTCGGTGGTATTTTTTGTAAATATTTTTTTTTATTTTGTTGAGTGGTCATTCAGTTGTAAACCTCTGATCGTTGTAATGGTGAGTAAGGAATACGAAATTCATCTAGAGATCTAGTCTGATTTGACTGAATATGTTTAAGATTTATTCACTACTTTAAATATCGAAATATGATAACTTCTTCTTCCAATCCAAGATATTTAAAGCCTTGTTTAGAGAAACGTATAAGTTCACTATAACCTTGTGTGTCTGCCTAGCATGGCTTTCAGTCTTACTAACTTCAGTTGGATACCAGTGTTTTACATAAAACGACTACCTATCTATCCACCACGAGCCAGTCACACGATAACCTCACTTTAATCTAATAATGAGGCTACATAAAAAACATAAGTAGCTTGGATTGTCTACAAACGGCTTACTAGAATATATAGATATATTTCTCGCTTGGCGTCTCCCCTCAAACGTGGATATAATAGTGCAGATCCATTAGCGCGCTCGCAGTCGAGCACCGATACAAGTTTACGAGTTACCACTAACCACGAGCCCTCGCACTTACTACGTAGAAACAGAAGACCAAGACATGAGAATTGAACCAGAAAGTTATAAAATGTCGCTAATAAACATAGTCGTCGTTTAAGTCGTCGCTCTATTCACTGGGCCATCTACTTTTCTGGTAGTAGCAAACACTGTAGAATAATAGTTATTTTTCTTCTCAGCGCAACTATAGCAACATGTTCAAATATGGCTCAATTCACTGGCCCATCTGCTTTTCTAGTAGTAGCAGACACTGTACGATAATAGTTCGTTTTCTTCTCAGCGTAACTGAAGCAACATGTTCAATATTATAGCTCTTTATATAATTTTATTTTCCTATTGTTCTTCGTAGTGAACCTTCTGTATCCATTGCCCAGTACCAGCCTACACACTTTTACAGCCCAGCTAATTACTGAATTATTGCTGGCGAGGTTCCCTGGCCAGGACTGTTTCCTGTAACAATGCGCCGTGAGGATGCAATACACTGCCATCAGCCTATTTCTAATTACGAAGACTTTAGTGTTGTTGGTATCACCTGCCGTGGATTAGAGTCGCAAGTGAAGTTATTGTATTCTAAATCCAGAATGAAATTATATTCAATCTATTGAATACTTTGTTACACCTACTATAATACTCATGTCACAATAACGCCTGAAGATAACCACTTGAAGCAGATACTAAATCAGGTAAGCTTTCTACTTTGAGGAAAACTGTAGAAATAAGCAATATCTATTCCATTTGATTCTGATAGTTAAAATGATTGAGGAAAAACAATAGCCTCCGTTAATTCTTATTGCCTGGGGACTTGTCTGTACAAATTGAAACATCATAAAACATAATATGTATATCTTTTATTTATACCCGGACGTATACACGGTTTAAATTGTATTAAGGCCCATGTTACTTACGCAAACGGACTGCGATTTCAGAATCACAGAGTTTACTCTAGAAACGCTTATAATACTTCAGAAAACTTGATGAAAATTAGTGCCAATATCATACCTGAATAGCATTTATGAAGCACCAATGATCCTATATCAACCACTCAAGCTCACTCGACTTTATCAACGATCTTTGGAACATGGAAAACCTCTCGCTGCTAAGTATTTGCTCGCGTCAAGTGCAACAATTGATGCCGAACGATCGACTAATGACGCCGTAAGCGCGTATTTTAATACGAGTACGCCGAGTGCACTACGCTATACGTACGTTTAAAGTGCGTTTCGCGTAGTCTGCGACTATTTTCTATTGTATATGATCGTTCCCTACCTACCTAGACCTTTAGACTGTTGAGTTGAATGATACATTTTGTACGAAATGTAGGAGAGTTGGTACTTGAGCGCCGCCGAATGGAAGTTATGGAAGATAATAAACATTGCTTTAACAATCCATTGTTAAACTAATGTTTATCATCGTCCATATAATCTTCCACTTCTTAGTACAGACTTTTTTACAACGCCGTATAGCAGTTTTTTTTGCTAGGTATTCGAATACAAAAATATGAACACCTTTATTTTTCAGTCATCCCTTGTAAAGTCACGAAAGGCAGAAAAGATCAAAACAACAGAAAAGACACGACGAGCGACGACACTAAAGTTCCGATGACAAAGGGGACGGGAGCATTTTTCTTAAATTACTTTAAGAGAAAAGTACAACATTGAGTTGTGTCGCCTGTACCTAGCTAATTACTGGAGACGACAGGTTGAGGGGTACCTGCCGGGAGCGAGGGAACTCTAGTGACACGTTACAATGGGAAAAGTTACGCAATAACAGACTAACTTTCGGCTCCACACCGTTATCAGTGCGGTCCCACCGCTCAAATATAGCCCTAGGGCATACGACATAAAGTCCTTGATGAATACTTATATAAGTTGGCAAAGTCCTCCGTCTTTTATTCGTCCGTCAGGCGGTGAGATTTATGTGAATAAAACACGGGTTCGTGTTATGTTTTATGTGGCGAACGTTCTAATCCAACGACAACACGGAAATATGGAATACACGTTATGGGAAGTTGGCTGAAAATAATTTTAATGGCTGTGAGTTAAACGCATAATACGCCTTCTTGGTGTACCGGATGTCGGCAGTTATTTAAATTAGGGCAGAAGTATACTTTTAAATACCTCTTTAATATCAAACAAGAAAAAACAAAGACGTAAAAACTTTGACTACAAAGGTTCATAACAATATGAAAAATTGTGCCTACATAAGTATCAATATTCAAATTCTGTTGCTTGGTAATTTGAGCTGCAATCAAGATTTGGCATACATATTCCAGTCATTTGCTGCAAAACGTGACGCAGTTAATAAACACTCAGAATCATATTTTATTCGTCACCGACATACGAGTACTAACTATAGCTACGACGAACGAACTATATTTATATAACCTTATATTCGAATTAAGAACCACTTCCCTTGACACTAGTTAGAATATCCAAGATACTTTAAAGACATTATGAAAATCGAATGTTATGAAGTAAATAGCTACATGTATATTTATAACTATTTTAATAAAATGTTATGTAATTGACAAACATTGATCCCCAAAAGGGTAGAAAAAGGGCAACATCTCCAGTCCTCGATAAGGACCGAAGGGTCCCTCGACCCGATAGGACGGAGCCCATCACAATTTATTGGAACAAATTCCAATCCCGAGCTGTAACTGAAAAAATATGTAACAGAAAAACGTAATTGCAGTTTTCCCCTCGGAAATGTGACTGTTTGAGAAGGACCCGGCTCCGTCTGTGATTTAGTAGTCGGAGAACAGTGTGGGAACAATGATTGCAACGGTTTTCATATTGGCTGATATTACTTTTGTGAAATAGTTTTTTGAAAAAAAGAGTATGTAAGGATCATAGCAAGTGGTGTTCTGTAGTTTCTGCCTACTCGCATGGAAAACATCGTGAGTTTATGTAAGCGTACGCTCATACAATAAAATTATACCTATATTTCATCACTTTTTAGGAAGGTACAGTCAGCAACAAAAGTACTTAGCTTAAATTAAATGACATTGAACTCCAGTTTTGAAATGCATAATAAGTGAAACTAATATAAATATAATACAACCTTTAACTACAGAAAAAGCGAAAAGCACCATATTGAATACCTAGCTGTGTCAATAAAGATTATATGCAAAACATAAGCAATAGTTTTAATCGTCTTTCGGTGCTGACTGCTGACCTTACCTTAATTTTAATAATTATGCTGTTGTTACTTAAAAAATTATTCTGAATTCATATTTTATCTAATTAATTCAAATCATAACTTACCAATAAAAATCTCTAAAACAATTAAACCAACGTCCAAGATCGTCATACAGTCCTTACAAACTTCGTGCAGTGCCGAACTTTTCCGAAGTTTCCCGAGTGCGTGCAGCGCGGAGCGGCGCGTGGTGCCGGGGCGGCTCGCGGCGCTCGACTACCGCCCTAGCCGAGTAGCCGCCCGCCCCAGCCGCTACTAAGTACGAACGCAGGTAATTGTTTTTTTTATTACAAAACATTGTTTTCTGTCAAGGTATTTTTTTATGTTATGAAGTCACGCTTAATGTTTGACGCACAATGAAGAGTTTTCAGTTTCAAAACTATTTTTGCGATGGATTGATATAGTATCACACGATAATTTTCCCGGTTCGTAATATAAAATAATACTTTAAGAAAGCCTTTTTTTCTTTACCATACTTTTAATATCTTTTAGTTATTTATTTAAGTACACACAAAATATTTAAAAGAGAAAATACATATAAAGATACAAGAGCACAATTTATTGAGAATCAAGGTGAATCGATGTGTATTCTTTAAAAACTTAATTCAAAATTAGATAGATGTGTTTATACAAGTTTCGGTTGTATTTTGAACAAAAACCAAAGAGACAACCAAAATACCGACACACTTTACCATCTACTTTAAAATCAACAAGCATCACTAGTGAAAGGTCCGTTCTGTCGCATTTACACGGACTCGGGATAATAACAGGATTTATGCCGCACCACTACACAATGCGAGCCATAAAACAAAATCAGAGGCCAAGCAACCAATCACACGCCACCAGGAACGAACCCACCAATCACAACTGAAGACAAAGGGTCGCTGAGGGACATCGATCATCGTTTACTTTTGTTCGGGAGCGCAAAAAACTCGCGACCGTAGCTTTGTGTTGACATACATCATTTAATATCAATACTGAAGTTACGACTGTCAGGCTTATTGGTATAAAGTTGAGCTTCTTTTAGTCAATGTGTGGCTAATCAAACTTTATGGAAGGATCAGAAATTGGCTGTATATCATGATAGTGAATAAAATTGAACTTGAAAACAGAGGTTATGACTGAAACCTATGTTATAATCACATGGAAGTAAGTATCTGCGTAAATAGCACTGAATGATTGTAAACTCAGAGGAAAGAGCTTTTTATCTATCCACATTATAAACAAATGCACGGCAAATATAAGTTAACCAATTCGTTGCCAAAGAACCCGTTTCACTAAATATTCAGCCACGTACCACAGAACTGTTATTTGTTCCATCATTTATCTTTAACAGAATGCATTATTACGTAGTTTCAAGACACGGCTAACTCCAGCAACTCCACATTTATCTAATTTATAGCTCAACGAAAATATGCTTCTAGTATTTCCGACCTAACTTATGTCCTGGGCAATTTGTTACGGCGATAAATTACAATATCATATTTACCTCTAGCAAATGATCCCTGAAAGCCTCTAAAAGACATCCAAAGTCGTCTGCTTAACATATAAACAACATAATATTTGTGGCGGCGCGACTTTTTGCATTATTCAAGAATGCCGCAATCAATGCCAGTCCTTAATTAAACAACTGGAAAAGTTATGAACGTTTTCTTTCACGATGAAATCTTATTAACACTGTAACGCCCAAAGTTTTCTTTTTTAAGGCGCGTCCCCGAGCAAAACGCCGCGCTAGTCAAATTTTGAGCAGTTTTTAAGAGCTATCTACTCTTTATTTAAAAAGAAATATCAATTAATAAAAATACATTAAATTTCTACATAATGTTGATTCTAAAATTGTAGTACACTTTTTTTTTTAAAGATGTATATGTGTCACTAATCTCCTTCCAACAACAACATAAAAATGAGTAATAATTATTGATAGCATGCATCTCCTCCTAAAGTGTTCATTAATTATTTTTTGTACTATCACTAATGGATAGACAATTTGATAACGAACATTTTGTAAGTTTTATTTTTTTCAAAAGACCAATATTCGATTTTATAAAGATTTTATTCTAAAATCTGGGCGTATTCACTACCGTAATTCATGCGCCAACAGTGCCGCTAGGCCAATAGGAATGCTCATATCTCATGCTGATTTTTTGGTCAGGGTACGGCCTTAACTCATTCTTTTATTTTTTCATAAAACTTTATATCACTGCGGGGTTCTGTACTCAGCGAGAATTTTCACTTACTGCTATCGTGGTAAATAGTCACAACAATAACATCGTCTATATAAATTGTAACTACCCATGTGTTTATCTCAATGTGTATTACGTGCATAGTGCTTAGACTTAATTAGACCCACTGCTACTACTTTTACTTCGGTCTTGGGTGTGATTAAGTCTATTATCAAAGTCTCCACTCCACAAGCTTTCAGAGCTAAGTAGCATTAGTACCTGATGAAAAGCGCACACTAGATCTTAATATTTAAGCAGTAGTGTGAGCACTAATTATAACTTTGAACGACACTAGCCATTAAAACATCACGTTTGAGTACAAAGTATGCTGTGTGGTGGAGAGTTGACAATAACCGGTTGGGGCCTGAAAGTGCAATTTAGAGAACAAGCGCCGAGCGACGTCTCCCTCGTCAGCCCGACCCGACGCGAGCGACGCGCGGTAACAGTAAATATGTCTTCGTTACTTATATGGGACACACGAGCCGACGGAAAGTTTACGCGTTGTACGTCGTGGTTGCAATATCAGTACTGTGTTTATTTAGTTAGGTAGAAATATATAATTTGCTCTTAGAAACGTTTGCTATACGTGTACTATACTAGCTATAAACGGTTGTTTGTCATACGTGTGGTTCTAATAAATGAGGCACTAGCTTCTGCCAGCGGCTTGGCCCAAGTGAAAAGTATTTTATCATCCCAAAGGAACATTACACCAAGATATAAAGAGCCTGTGTGCTATTCCAGACTATAATTTATCTCTTTGCCAAATTTCTTATAGATCCGTTCAGCCGTTCTGGTATGATTGAGTAACAAACATGCATCAATCCAAACTTTCGCGTTTATAATATTAGTAAGATTTTAATTTATTCGGGTAGGAATGAATGAAACAACCCCAATTGGTAAACTGAAGCCGTACCTAGCTAAATTATCTGATACTTCTTAGATTTTGCGTTTTAGTTTCAGTAATTGACTATGGAACCACTTACAACGATATTACCAGATATTCAAACACTTTTGCCCCTTTCTGTTTGCAAAGAATTTTTGTTTCTCTCATATTTTTCTCTCAATTTAACTGTCCGTATGTCGTGAGTTCAGAAAGTATTTCAGGTGTGCTTAGCGCCTTCGGAGCGCGCAGACGGCTCGCGATCGACGGCGTCTCGTCTATGGCGGGAATATTATTATTATTGAGCAAAGTCTAGGATTCAGTTGAAGAGTGGCAAGGATTATAGGAAGGGTAATGTGGAGTGACTAAATGGCAAATATTTGGTTTGAATTGAGGCAATTTCCTATGTAATCTTTGTTTTTTTTTTTTTTTTATATAATTCTTCATTTTTGTTCATGGGGCCCTGTTATCACAAAGTAAGGTATATTTTTAATCAATTAATATTTGTTCTTACTACTAATCTTCTGTCATTATACCATAATACATTAGAACACTTTAACTACGACACTCTTTTCTTAAAAAAACCTAAAGCCCTTTTGAGAACAACAATAGCCTTAACATAACAAATTGCGTACCTAAATCTGCCTCAATACGCAAACCTAGCTAATCGTCTTTTGTCTTGTTTGAAAACTTTTCAGTGAGCAAGTATTTTTACTAATACAGGAAAGAGCACCTTCAGCCATTCGAAGCATTATGTAGTTTTGACAAAACGAACTACCGTTTACCTTGTTAGGACAAGCTTCACCAGGCGCGCAGAGAGCATCCCGGAGACGACGCCGCGTCGACTCGCGCTTGCTAAGTCAACGTGCTCTCAGTTATCTCGTTTGTAACGTGAACGTGAACAGGTAACAATGTAAACATAGGCAGCAATTTAATTTGCATAAATTATGTGTTTATATGAATCACCTGCCCGGACTTCCAGAGCAAATGTTATCAACAACAATACCCATCAAACCACCTAAAAAACGGCGCTCTTGCAAAATAACAACACCCGTTGATCCCGACTGTCATTTGTAGATCTTTGACCGTCGATACGGCTAGTCAGAAGCTTGAAATCTGACTCCAATCTTGCCAAGGGGTACCGTGTTACCCAGTTACTGGGTTGTGGAGGTCAGATAGGCAGATTGCTTCATGTAAAATACTGGTATCCAGCTGAATTCTGTCGGACTGGAAGCTGATCCCAATATAATTGGGAAAACTAAATTTAAAAAAAATTACCGATAAAACTAGCAATTATAATAATTTTGATTATCATCTAGAAGTTATAGATACATATCTAAATCACCATCGTAGGAAACAGGTATGTAAACATTGCCTAAAAGCCCAAAAGAAGCTATTATTCCACCCATTAAAACATACGAGCACCGAATACATCAATATCATCAATATCAATCAATCAATACATATAATAAATCTGTAGAAAAATATTTTTTGTACATCGAAAAAAATTCCAAAAAAAATAGCCAGGGTGTTAAAGGATAACCAACAGAACCCATTTCTAGCATTTTTGGAATTTTTGTCTGTTTGTCTGTTTGTCTGTTTGTCTGTTTATTTGTGCACGCATCACGTGAAATGTACGAAACCAATGTAGATAACTTTTATACATAAAAATTGTGCGCATCTTGAAGAATTACTTAGTTTTTGTTTCATCGCAATCGGTTCACTCTATCAAAAGTTAGATGAATTTAAAGTGTTCAAGAAGTAAAATTATCACAGCTCACGCAATTCGGTTACTCGGACAGTTGAACTCGCTATTCGATAGATGGCGTTGTGCATTTAAAGTCATTATCTGAATCGCGGTGTTAAGATTTTACGCGAAAGAATGACCCTAGAAAAAAAAATTGGTATGTAGTATGTATATTTTTTAACCGACTTCCCAAAAAGGAGAAGGTTCTATGTTGGACATTATGTATGTTATTATATTATTATTTTTTTTTTATGTGTATGTTCAGTGTTCACCGATATCTCCGTCAGTTGTGGATCGATTTCAAAAAAATCTTTTTTTGTTTGAATTGAAAGAGTATGTTCCGAAATTGGTCCCATTTTAATTTGGTGTAGGACTGACGAAGCAATTCGAAGATATACAACAGAACTCCTGTTTGTTGTTTATACCATTTCATAACATAACATCACGCCAGTACGCTCTTAAGGGGTACGCAGATCTCTCATTTCACTGGTTATGTTCAAGTTTCATGATATTAGGGTAATATATTCTGGCGTTATACGAGTAGGTAGCTTACTAAACAACTTGCCTATTAGGTAGGTACAACTAAAAAGTGAAAAATAAAAAAACTTTTTACAAAAAAATACTACCGAAATAAAACTACAATGTGAAAAATAACTTTATTTTTGGAAGTCGGTGTCTTTCGTAGGTACCAATTTATTGCGTTATGGACACCGACTTCCAAAAATAAAGTTATTTTTCACTTTGTAGTTTTATTTGGAAGTCGGTAGTATTTTTTTGTAAAAAGTTTTTTTGAGTATGTGGAGTAGGCAGGCAGACTGGTAAGTATGGTAGGGTTGGCAGGCAGATGACGGGAGCGAAGCCGCGGGCACAGCTAGTATCTGAATAAAAAACGTTTTAACAAAAAATCAAACCGACTTCCAGAACAAAAAACTACAAAGCAAAAATAACTTTATTTTTGGAAGTCGGTGTCTTTCGTAAGTACCAATTAATTGCGTTATGGACACCGACTTCCAAAAATAAAGTTATTTTTCACTTAAAGTATTTAAAAATGTTCTTGCTGTCCGCCTTTGGAATACTCTTCCTCACTCTATACGGGATAGCCCTTCGTTAGAGGTTTTCAGGAGAAGACAATCCTATTGTATCTGTGTCTTTATTTTTTTTGTGTACAATAAATAATAAGGCGGGGTAATACCGGTGAACAAACACAAAAAAAAACTTACATAATGTTGAACATAGAATCTCCTCATTTTTGGGAAGTCGGTTAAAACGAACCTTCAGTTCGGAATCGCGAACTCAGTGGAACAGCAAACATTGCTCGATGGGTTTAAAACTGCTCATGTAATGGTCGACACTCGTCTCTCTTCAGCAAAACGGTTCGTTCGCTCCCAAGTATCGCTTAACCTCGGGCGATATAGAGGAAAGGAGCAGAGGGTTTAGTTTATGTCATATTTATCCATCCATGAATGGTCGGACCATGTTATAGGTCACCGACTTGCGAGTTCCTAGGATTCACAAACAATGGCAGTAGGTAGTAAAGGAAAAAAATAAGACCACTGGTTTTCCAGTTTCAAAATTTGGTCATAGTGCATGATCTTGATCATAACTTAAGCTGCAGTAGGCATTGTATAGCCGAGTTTGTAATTATTTTAATCATAATTACTTTGAATGTAACTTGCATGTTCGTAAAAAGATTAGGTACCTATATTATTGTTTGTGATAGTTAGAATCCACTTTATTGAAAATTAAATTTACGAAGTCAACTATAACTTGCTAGTTAGGTATAGCTTGATAAAATAGCTTGGTATCATATTGCCAGTTTCAAATCTGTTGAAATTGAAGCCTTCACAATCGCATGAAGTGAGTTTTAAACCTTCTGAAACATCTATGTTTTACCCAAAAAGCTCGAACGTGACAGGGTGTGCGGCGCGAGTGATTGCGGCGTTGTTTCGACATCAGCGCGATATTGTTGTCAACGTCGCGTCGCGTCAACGTCGACGGCGGCGGGATGGTGCGGGACGTTGCGGGACGGGACGTAACGACTTGATGGCGATGTGATGATACCGAGTGAGCAACAAAACGAATATACAGCTGACAGGGAAGTTTCTATTAGTGTCAGTTGTAAAGGCACCATTTCTAATATCCTTCAAGATTTGCGAGCTAGCGACAAACATTATTTTATAGCTATTCAATTTAGGCTTTGATATCTTAATAATAAGATAAGAAAGGGCGAGATAGAGGTATAGAGTTATAAGAGAGTTGAACAATACTTATTGGTCCAAAGAACAACATTTAACATTTTAATGAAATCATAAATTTTAGAATTAAATGCGCAACTCCTAACTAACGCAACCCACTTGACCACAAAAGATCCCAATGGGTCGAAGTGTCCGAGGTATTTCTCGGCCCCTCCATAACTAACGCAACGATTGCAAACGCGAGTATGCTGTAAAGAAAGTTTAATGAATACGTCTCAAAGGAATTCGCTCACCGCAATCTTAGTACAGACATCATGATATTTACATTAACGTTTCCGTGGTCATCGTTATAAGGCTTCTCTATAAAACGAATTCAATCCAGCACAGATCAACATATAGGTACTAGGTTCAGTAACGATATGACCGCTCGCGCGCTCCTCAGATCAAAAGACCGACCTTCCATGTTCTGTGGACTCATCCGACGAAACATATCGACGAAAAGATATCTTGAGATGGAAACATTTCAACGATTTCAGGGGTGATGTAAAGGTGGGAACATAATTGTAATACATAACGCGGTCAAAATCACTCAATGAAAGTTTATTTAAAGAGTTTTGGGGATCGTCCTAACATGCAAGATTTGATCTTTGCGCGATTGCTTTGAAATACTGCGCAAATTGTTTTATTAGTCGTCACCGCGAAGTGATAACGTTTGTTTCAACTTATTCATTAAAAGGGTTTATTATTATTATGTATACGTAAACTGTTGAAATTAAAAGTCGTGAGAAATCCGAGCGATTTGAACATATACAAAAGACAGACAATAACCAAACCATTAGGCAGTTGCCCACCAGGAACTAAAACCGTCTAGTCGGAGGATCCTCCTTTTTCAACGGTGGATGTGACTTCAAACCCTATTCAGCATAACTCAATAAAACTATCAGAATTATCATAACAACAGAAAGGGACTGAGCAAAAACACAATTCGCTACGTCTGTAACCAGTCTGTTCCTACCTTTACAATTCTTAGCCTTGAATTTCCTAGAAAATGATATTTGTCCATTACCCTTGAACGTTCGGTTTCGGCCGGGGTTTATCTCGGTGGACACGAGTATATGACACGAGCACCAGTACGACACAGATGTGTTCCGTTTGATTAGCTCGTGTCCGCGGGAGGCGCGTGACGGATTGATAGATCGACTTAATGCGGAGACCGCGACGTGGTCGCATCTAGGTTAGGGATTACGGGGATGGTTTCTTATTCAGTCGTGTGTGTCAGGATGTTATTCGGTATTTTGATAAAGTTGTAGGGTTACATTTCATCCGAGAGATTGTTTGTGTACTACTTACAGATTAAGAGCAAATAAAGATGCCTCTAGTTAAATATCATAACATTATTACATTAACTTTTAAGCACTGACAACATCAGGTAATTGCAATTCTAACTTCTTCTTCTTCTTTCTCCTGCCTGTTGTCCCAGTTTATTTGGGGCCAGCTCTCCTAGTACTTCTGCGCCACACCGTACGGTTGCGGTTAATTCTAACAATAATTAAATTTCGACAGCTATTAACTAAAAAGTAAATAGGCATAAGTTACATCCAAACTCAGGAAAACCTTGTAAAATCAATAAACGTACAATTTTAATAGTGTCATAATTGAGTAACCAGTTAACCAAGACCCATAATAAAGCACAGAATAAAGCGAATGTTGAATGAGTTGTAAAGTGTTTAACTGCGGGAGCGGGTCAGGGTACCTTGGTTGGTGAGTCCGTTTCGGTAAGCGTTGCCTCCTGACAAGGAAGGCTACTTGCGACATTTTATTGGAAAACTTTGTGTGGACCGACTCGAGTGCTTTATTCTCTTACTTTGGGAGTATAACCGAGTTGCCGACGAGAGTCAGGAGACTCGTAAATCATTCAGTTTGAGGAAGAAAATATTTTAAATGGGTTATTATGTCACACTCGTAAGGTGGAAAATATATCTTATTATGCGTGTCTATATGTTATTTTAATATATCTGTCTGTTTCTAAAATAAACAAAAATAAAGTAATGACTTAGAAGCGTTTACGGGCGATTGGCCGGCGAATGCAAAAAATCGGGCAGAATGGAAAGCTATGGGGGAGACCTTTGCCCAGGCTACCTTTGCCCAGCAGTGCGACAATAAAGGTTAATCAAAAAATTAGAACCTGGGTTCGATTCCCAGGACAGGCAAATTGATATTGGGTTTTTTCCATCTGCAATTTCCCTGTAGAAGACCGGAGTCCAGATTTGTGATCGGTTGGTAGCAAAAGGCTTGGGCTAGTCACTTTTAAATGGGACTTAAAAACGTAACTGGTGAAGTGTTGGTATACTAAAGGTCCACCTCTGCCTAAGCCTTCTGGGAATAATTATGTTAAAAGTAAGCAGTTTGGTATAAACATAATATTAACATTTTATGAATTCGCACAATTTTGGTAGCGATATCACGGTAGAAGCACTTTGGGAATAATTTCACTTCCATTAAAAATAATACCTATATTTACATTGAAATCCCAGAATGAAAAGTCAATTTATGTCTGCCTTCATTTATTTTACCAAATCCTACCTGATATATTTGATTTCATTCTGTATGAAAGTTGATAGAGTGTTAAATTGATGAAGGGTGATTTTTTTTAATATGTAGTAGGTATAAAACAAAGTCACTGTCCTCGTCTGTCAATGTCATTTCTTTTCCTGCGCTAACTTCTTCTAAAACATGCAAAAGGAATTTGATAAGGTTTCCACTAATAGACAAGCGATAAGCGACGCAGCGATAAACGAGAAAGGTCACTAGTCTTAAATAAAGCCTATAAATTATAACACCAAATAAATTTCCAGCAACACAAACACCTGTGTATTCGATACAAACAGTTTTATGCGCGATCTATTCGATTGTAGAGGCAGCCCAATATTCTTGTTATGAATGTCCCCTACATAAAACATTGTTCTATTTGAGTTTACGAGGATGAGCGGTGAAAATAAAACGCTTGCAGTATCTCAGATGGGTCGGAAAGGAGGTTTTATGACGAATCTATCCCTGACGCAAACTGTCTCGCACAAATCTTTTATAGTAGAAGTTCTGAAAGTTGGCACGTAAAGGTGTAAGGATATAGCTCAGGATGACGCTGGCTGCAGGTTTCAATTAAGACTTTTAAAAGTGTAACTTTGAGAGGATAGGACAGGCCGGTAAGAAAAATTTGTTCCTTTAAAAAGAAAAACTTTAAAAAGTGATGGAGCAGTACTTATCCATGCGCGGACATAAATAGCTACAAATAATACTATAAAGAAAAAGAAGCAACAGTTTTTAATATTATTTGATTTTCATAAACTGTTCAAATTAATAGTCATCGTAAGGTGCAGGTGGTGGATTTGAACGTGGCAAATGATAGAGCTGTCCGAGTGGCTGCATACTGGTCGGACAAAATCGGAATGGTTGTATAGTTTGAGTTGATCGACACGAAAGAAGAAGAATAGTCATCGTTGTTTATATACTTTTTCTGAAATACTTAGTTAAAATGGCGTAATCATCTAAGAAAAACTTTCACCAGACCATTTTCCGTCTGTTGCCTAACTGAAACATCTAACTTTATTAAGAGCCGTTCAATTCGGGTGTCATCAAAAACTGTGGCTCCTTATTTATTTATTTATTATAAACTTTATTGTACACCACAAAATAAAAAAAACATACAGGACAAACATTTTCAAAAGCAAGTGTACAATGGGCGGTCTTATCGCACAGGGCAATCTCTTACAGACAACCTTTGGATGGACTGAACGAGAGGAGAAGAATTTAGGGCTGTCAGTGTACAATAGATCATAAATAATATTACTTACATATAAATAATAACATAAAATACATACATACAATACTACATATCTAATATACTAATAAATATCGAATATATAACAGATAGGAGAAGACTAAAATAACACGGTCTTATCTACGGTCAGCTGATAGCCCCGGGTGGTGCTCGTGAATTATACTAGTACTAACCTTCCATTTAGATAGTAAGATTAATGTTTTGTCATCTGCATTTGTTTGGAAGTAGTTCCCACCACCAAAAAATTTGATTATTTTAGCAATTAAGAATACATTTATGAACTTTATGACATTTATGCAAATTCCCATAGATCATAAAAATGAACGTATACAGAGTGATTACATTTCATGATTCACCCTACAAAAGCCTGCAAATTAGGCAAGCTGACCTCTGCTACATACAATATATGTCCACTCCTGTATCGGAAGCCAGGTTGGGTCAATTTGTCTCTATCCGGCCCGGTCCACATACAACGTCAGTATATTACAATGAAGGTTCTGTACATACAATGAATATTGAAACCAACGTCAAGTGGACCGATATCAGGAAACCGTGAGCTGATATTGGATAGATTGGAGATAGTGACTTAATCTCGCTACTGATAGATGTATATAGTTATTAGGATAATATAGACACTTCTAACATGGGATACTTTAAGTCAAGAGTGAATATCTTGACAAGCGTGCCTCATCGCTTACCGTCCGGTGGGATCGTGGTCAGACGATAGCGTATTAAAAAGAAATTACTTATTTTAGAAGGAGGAAATAAAAGAATAGCTTATGAAAATGAAAAAAATATGAGAAACTGCTGCTGCTTGGAAATATTCTGTATTCACTGCATTTTAAAATGACGATGGGCATATAAAGTGACACTGCATTTTAAAATGACTGACTGGTTGCAGTCAATGAATTTAAAAGTCAATATCTCAAAAACCAAATTGATTCAATTTAGAAATTATAAAAGTAAACATACTAAATTGAATGTAACCATGTCTGATACAGCGATAGAAGAAGTAAAAGACACAAATTTCTTAGGAGTTAGAATAGGTCAACATTTGAACTGGAAGGAACATATTGAAAAGATTAATAAAAAAATATCCAATGTCTGCTACGCTTTGTCAGTTCTGTCAGAAACTACAAATCCGAGTGTTACTAGAAATGCTTATTTTGGAAATGTGTTTGAACTGTTAACTTATGGTGTCATATATTGGGGGAACTCGACAAATTTACAATCCACATTTATTCTTCAGAAGAAATGTCCTAAGACAATATATAATATGTATAGTACGGAATCATTAAGAGATGTCTTCAGAACGGAGGGTTTCTTTGTTAAAAATAATATGCAATATTTTAATTTCAAATCAAGTTCAAAAAGAAACATTCGGAAACAATATAAATATGATATTAATTTACCGTCTATTAACAATATGATGTATTATAAAAGTACCTAAGTAACTGCTATTCGTGTGTACAATAAATTACCGCCAGCAATTAAGCAATTAAATGGAAATATGTTTAAAAATAAATTGAAAAAAATGTTAATTGATAACGTATTTTATAATCTGCATGAGTTTTTTGATAAAAAATAATAATACTTGTAAGTACCTTATTTCTAAATACTATTGCATATCCGACTTGGGTAGACTGTTGAAACTTAAATAATAATAATGTTTATTAATAAGAACTTAATGTACACAGTTATGCAATAAATATATCTTTATCTTTATAAACTAAACGAAGACGTAAAATTGTTTGATCGGTAGGCGATAATCGCTGAAAGTATAGGCTCTTGGAATAAGGTTCATCGCTTACCATCAGGTGAGATGGTGGTCAAGCGCGAGCCTATATAAGATAAAAAAAAAAAAAAAAGGTTATTTTGAGTTTGCGTAAGGGACAGATGTATATGGCTTGAATACAGCGGTCCCTTTTTTACAGTCGAACTATGACAGTTTTGACACGTCAGGGTACAGGGGCAGATCTGATCACGAACATTATTTCACCGATAGAAAGCAACATTATTCGTGAAAGCACTAGACTACTGTTTATCCTGACAAAATGCATGGTGACGGGAGCGAAGCTGCGGGAAAATTCTTGGTAAATTAATTAAATGGACTTTTTTAAATACCATTTACAGAATTCCCTATTTAGTAACCTTCTTGATAGCTCAACGCGTTTTGTTTTATATGACACCGATAAGCGACGTTACTAAGCAAAATTGCAAGTACGTTCACAGGGATGCAATGCGATCCAATTCGACCAATTTGCACATGAGATATTACGTGCGCGATATTGCTTATTGACGCAATTTAAATTACGTCGCAGAGTCAGGAAGGTCCCTTACTCTGATTGTAGTGCGATATTCCAACACACGAAATTAATAATTTATCGAAAAGAATTCGATAAACTCATAACTTTCGAAAACTGGCTACTGAATGAATCCAATCCCCTAAAGGTTCAATAGATCAACAGTGATGCAGTTCACTACATCAGATCCCCTTTCTATTACTACGCTATCCTACCCGTAACCCGTAATTACTTATTCAATATCCTCGTCCATTAATCCCGTATCAATAAAGACCCACATGAAGGCAGTAATCGCTAGCTAATAATATCGTTAGGTAATCTGCCTATTATATCGTACCTACATATTTATTATATGAACACGCCCCGCACGTCAGGTGTAATCACTGTGTACAGTTAGCGTCAAACATATTGAAAGTAGAAAATTAAACTTTATAAATTCTTGTTAGACTGCCAGAGTTCTGTAGCTAGGTACTGCTTATTATGAAGCAACTCTTGAGTTAAAGTTTGAAATTCGTTTATAACCACCTTTGCTAATATTTCTACACTAAAGTTAATTATCAAAATTATGATATTTTTTATGAAAATTTTGCAATAATTAAACTTTAAGGTTACACTAGTCGAAAATTCTTCCATACAAACGTAGTCTAGGGTAAACGTAGTCAAACGTAAAAAAAAGTGATATCAATTTGTCTCATCATTATCTAGCCCTGTATGGAAACAAAAAAGTGAAATAAGTAAATATTTGAAAGTTATGAGCGTCGAAATTTCGACACCAATTTTAACTCATTTTTGGGCGCGAATAAATACCATAAGAAGACAGAAAATTGCAAAACGGCCACCATACAGGGATAGATTAGTAGTTCAACAATGCAAATAATTTTATTTTGAACAGATACGTTTAGACATTTTTTCATGATATCCAGACTCCCAAAGGTCTGTTTATAAAATTTCGCGCGGTCGGTTTCGTCCTAAATCATTATCCATTTCGCTACAAATTTGCAAAAGTGTGTATTCGTACGCGAACTAGCTTCTTACTGCTCATCACAGCATCCATCTTTTCCGCACGTGTTGTCGGTTGATATAAAATGCATTTTAACCCCGCGCACAAAATAGTTCGTGCCGCTGACTAGTGTAACCTTAAATATGTGGTGATAAAAGTCACCACATATTTAAAGTTTAATTATTGGAATTCATTACCCAATGTTTCAGGAACTAGAAGTACCCATGAAGAGGAACAACAATTACGTGCACATGCACCGACCACGAAATCAAACAAAACATCAGCTGTTCCCTACATGTTCCTACGATTTATGTGAACTGAAAAGTTAATAATTATTATTCACATACAGTTACCAAGTTGAACGCTTAGTAAATATAAGGTTCTTATCAATATATGTTTTTATTCATGAGTACTTTCGCACATGAGTACATTCCAAATAAATAGAATATCACCCTATATAGTTTAACGTTCATACATAGTTCCTCAGGATAATTTCAACAAGTCAGTTCGTCCCGATATTTTCTCCTCGACTGTACATCTCTGCTAAAGGCGCCACCATCCCGTACTAATTACAAGCTACCTGTGTCTAAAGGATGTGTGGCCGCTCCTGATCCAGCACGTTACATTAGCCCGGATACCTACTGTTACACGAGTACTTGTGCCAGTTTATTTGGCCTCCAATCTAACAAGCCTAGAAGTATGAATGGAATCTGTTACAGGAATAGTACCATTTTGTGGAAGTTATTGTTCATTGTGACGTTAGAACTTAGGACCCTTCATGGGCTGTGTGTTACGTATGTAATATACGTAGTTTTGGAGTAGATAGGATTACATAACAATATGTGTCGTATTTTATGATAAAGATGTATTAGCCATGTAACGTAACATTATGCCTGTATTTCTTAAAGAGTTGCGCAGAGGTGCACCTACAGTACAGCCAAAGTATTAGCGAGCTCTCGATCAACTATAGCGCTGTTACGATAGACTGAAAGTTGCCAACACTTTTCGCTCGGAACTCCTAGCTTCGACTTGGGTGGGAAGGCAGTGAACTAACATAGCAGTACACTAAAGGAATAAGCAAGTTAATTCAAAAAATTAAAAGATGTTATTCTTCTTGTTTGTGTATTTTTAGATAGCTTTTTAATCAGTCGGGTCTTTTGATTTTTTTAAATAACTTTTTTTATTTATTACTTTTTAGTTAGCATTTTTTTTTAATTAGGTACATTTAAACATATTATTATAAGTATTATGTGTTTTTGAAATCACCTCTTAAAACCTTTTATTTTGATACCCTACACGATGGGGATTGGGTCCCCACAATATGGTGCCTAAAATCCGCCATTTTTCTATTTTCTAATTTTAATGTAGCCAGTGATACTCGCAGGGTTAAGACGAATCGATAGACGTAAAAATCATCAAAATCGGCCTACGCGTTTGGTCTCTAGAACGCCACATAGGAACAAACATACATACATACATAGACTGATAAACACATTATATACCCTCCTTCGGCAGTCGGGTAAATATGCCATAGTTAGTTTCGTTAAATTACTAGTTCTGAAATATACCTAGCCCTAGACCACAAAACATAGTTACGAGTAGGTCTGATTTCTGTCAACGAGTTAAGCTGACCACTCTAAACTATTAACCAGATACGTCAATTAAGAGTAACTTATAAAGATGTGGTGTGCTCATTAGAGGCGCGCCGGTCCCGGGTTCAATCCCGTCTGCGGTCATACATCACGCGCACCTCATCGCGAGGTTCCTAATTGGAGCCGCGCCGATAATTGTACAACTTTACAACAGTTGTTAACAAACTCGATCAACTGAATATGTTGGCAGAGACCGTTTTGAGGTTTGCCAGTGGCTTAGCCCACGTGAATGTCGGTAATTATCTCACGGGAAAATATTATCGGTTTTGGGGCAATAGTTCAAAGTATAACGTCCACTCGGCATTTGTCATTCAAGACTATGCTCCGCTTGAAACAGACAGGATCGTGCTGGGATCGTTTGCTAGACTAAAATTTTTGACGGTGCTATGCCTCTATATTCTAGTATTGCTTAACAATTTTCATAAGAATTTGCAAAATTTCGAAACCTTGGAAGAAAGACGAGCTAGATATAACACTCGACAAAAAGACCTACCTCACGCAATACAACCAAAATTAATACAGCTAACTCTTAGAATTTAAAAGCATTCAAGTGAGCACGCAACATGTAGCGTGCAAGCAAGCATGTAGCATGCAAGTGAGCATGCAGCACCCCGGCGCTGCGGGGCTCCGGCGGTCCCACGCGAGCGTATCGTCGCAGATGGTTTTACGCTCATCACTGCAGCTTCATCTTGCAGGCGCCAGCCTCAGCCGCGGTGGCGAGCGTTACAACCATATTCTCTTCAAATCGCGGGCCGCCGAGCTTTTCCGCGTCTACGCGATTCTTAATTACACTCTAGGGGCAGGGCAGACAAGACTGCGTGGAGTGGGATTTACAGCGATTCGTTTCTGTCACTAAAACCTAATTTTATTATTGTGTTGTGTTGTTGTTTTGTTGTGTATATTTTTGTTTATTGTCTAAAGATCGTTTGCTGTAATAAATCATTTGGTGTCATTTGATTAAAGACCAAATGTCTTAATGACATTATTCTTGGTAAATATTCTACCGAGTAAAAATTTGACCAAATGAAAATCTGCGTAGGTACAAAAATCATTCCAAATATTGCATTGGTATACAAAAGTTTGCTAAAATTTGTTGGTATAATAAATTTTTTTCAAAATAAATTTGGCAAAACGGCTGGAACCCGGCGAAGACAAAACACAGGGGCACGATGGCGGCACCACGCCGCGACACAGTGACGTTTACAGTGCACTCACGGTGCACCCAGTAGGAAGTTGATGTTTCGCCGTCGCTAATTTCGCACTTATATTAGTCCAAAACAAACAGCTGAAAATATAGTTGTTGACTGATTAATTAATGTATAGGGAAGGCTATGTAATTATCAGGCAATGCCATTATCGCATGGGTCCTTTTCGGGCGAGGATACAACAAACGAGCGACTTTCAGCTTCAGATATGCACGGTTACAAAATATCTAAATAATCACTTTAAGGGCCGATTTCACCAATGAAACTAATCGCGATGAGTTCAACTAAACTCAGTTTATATAAATACAGCGCTCTGATTTGTTGACACTGCTGAGAATACACTGCTCCATATATATACAAAAACTGCAAGTTTGACACATTTGAACCGATTGCTGTCGTGAACGGCGCGGCGCACCGAACACGGCAACGTTCACGCCCTAAGCTAGTTTCAGCGATATATCGATAATTGTAATGTACTCCTTCAGATTCACATTTATTTGTTTCTTAATAAAATTCTATGCTCCATCTATCTCCATCTCTAAAAATAAACTTTAATTTATTATAACAGTATCTAGCTATTCTTTACTTAATTTTCATTCGGCAATTTCTATTTAGATATTTACAGCGCAATCACTTTACAATTTTGATCAAGTTTACGTCATCAACAGCGAATTATCTGACACCGGCAGCGGCTACACCGGCTATATCTATCAGGGTGTATATCTAAAGCTATGAGCTGTATCTAGCCATCGTCTCCATCGTCTATCGCATTCAATAGCCCGACTGCTGGAGCGAACTTATTGTATGAACTGTCTCCACCGGGGTACGGCCACAGGGCCGCATCGGGTGCTGAGTAAGTTTCGTGTTTAACTGCAATAAAAATCAAGTGAAATAGTAATTGATTTCACGTGACAAACAACTTTCTAGCACTTCAGAACCCTAGAAGGGGTTCCCTCTATCTGGCAGAATCTTGATGCTCCGAAATTGATTTGGCATACACACATGGCATAATCTTCTTCAAAACGATTTTTTTAAGTCATAAAAATTATTTCGTATAATTATTGTTTGGCCGAATGTTTATATTTCCGAATTTACGGTGGCAGAATTTTATTTGACATTTGGCAAAGTCAAAATTACGCATAATTTCGTTTATCATAACGTTTATTTAGAGGGACGATTATTTAGTACAATTTCACTTGGCATACTATGAAGATAGCATAATTTTATTTGTAATAATTTTATAAGGCTTATTGTCATTTCTATAAAATTGCATTTTTAAACTTAAATTAAAAGACTGTTAGAAATTCAATATTTTGTGCTACAAAAGTTAGTTACAGAAACGAATCGCTGCAAACCCGACTCCACGTAGTCTTGTCTGCCCTACCCCTAGAGTGTAATTTAAGCCCGCATAGGCGCGGAGGGGCGAGGTGGAGCAAGCCGAAGCTGCGGTGGTGTGGATGAGCGTTAAAACCATCTGCGACGCTAAGCTCTCGTGGGACCGCCGGTGTCCCGCAGCGCCGGAGCCGTGACAGAAACTATGCCTGCTGCACAGTTGCATTCTGCATGCTTGCTTGCTTGATGCATGCTTGCTGCATGTATGGTATACGCTTGTTTGCATGCTGCATGCTTGATGCATGCATGGTGTATGCTTGATTGCCATTTGTTGTATTGTTGTTTGGTGTATGCTTCTTTCAATTATTATGAATATAAAATATATGAAAAAAGATGATTCAAACTGTAAATTTTCTGCGATATGATAGTTCTGCCTTTTAATGACTATCGATTTGAAATGTATACCCATAGAAGATTCTGACTGTGAGTTTTCTGCGATATGATGGTTCTACATTTTAATTATTATGCTTGTAAAATTTATACCTAAAGATGATTCTGACTTACAAAATTATGAATTTTGAATGTATGATAAAAGAGTGTTTACCAAACGATTTTCTGCGAAATGAAGTTTATCTATCCGCTGTTATGCAAAATAATATTATGACATAAAAAGTTCTGCTATAAAGGGTAGACTCCCCTAGAAGTGTTTTGATGAATATGAGTCAGAGGCAAACTTTACGTGTTTTCTGTAGAAGCCAAATGAACCTTATTGTGTTTGTCTACTCCAATCATATCCCCAGAATTTGGGCTCCCTAGTGATATCCTGAATGAGGATATGAAGGTTCGAAAATACAAAGAAACGTTCAGTAGATAGTACCCTACTTTCTTTGGCTTGTCTTGGTAGGGAGACTGTCGTGCTCCCAGACTTATCCTCTACTTTAATCATTAATTTAATTAAACAATTAAACTTTACTTAATATTATGGGAATTGGTACCTACCAATTCCCATAATATTAAGTAAGATTATTTCAACAATAAACTAGAAAGTGCTCATTCCAGTCCACCCCTGGCCAGTCTAGCGTCTGGCGCACCAATCACTGTGAAAGGATACTATCTGGTATTAGGCCGCCGCCCGGCGCCGCCCGCCCCACCCATCTGCGACCACCGCTGTAATATTCATCATCACGCAAACTTGCAGGGAATACCTAACATCGATGTGTCTGGTCTGGACTAATAATTACGAATATTACGATTTCACGCATTGGTAGGCAGTCACAGGTTTTAGGTATAACACTGGGCTTATTTTACAATAAGATAATCTCTTAAGTATGGCTAAACTTAAATACCTATCTCTGGAAACCCTGGTTAGCCGTGCTACCACATTGCTAGCTTGCTGAAAAAGACAGTTATCAAAGTAGACTACACTTAAAAAAAAGGCGGCCAAGTGAGAAATACATAATCTGTGAAAATTTCAATTGTCTTGTTGTCACAGTTCATGAGATACAGCCCGGTGACAGACGGACAGACAGACGGATCGCGGAGTCTTAGTAATAGGGTCCCGTTTTTACCCTTTGGGTACGGAACCCTAAAAAAAGGTTTGCCGAACTTTTGTCTTACAAGCAACAAAACAGTTTGGCTATTTGCTTTAGTTTGTATCCAATAGCAAAATTCTGTTTTGCTTAAGTTCACAAGTCTGTTCGTGTTCTTCTGTTTACCATGTCAATTTTCTCAGAATTATTTTATATACCGTCCAGAAATATTGTTACTCGTATCCTAAACTTAAGTGTTTTAGTAGTGACTTTATCTCCAAACTATGACAGTAAAGAGCGTTACTATCTCAACAGCTGCTTACCGAGCTAATCGCTAGCGCAAAGCAAACTCGCTGGCGCGCATTTATTACACATTTTTATACTCGCTATGAAACTTTCATTAGGTTTTTACGACGACAACCCCCTCTAGTCAGGGTTGTAAAACGTGTAACTAAACAGAAAAATAGTTGTGATTATATCAAGATGCTCGCTGAAGATAACTTCAGAAAGAAGAAGGATCTTTAAGAAACTCATTCAGTTGTTTATTTTTTGTGTACCATACAAAACTGAACTAAACTAGTCCATAATGAATGATAGATTTGAATGTAAAAACGAAAGAGAAGCTTTTTCCCTGTACAACACTGACCGAACATTAGAATTACGTCGTTTTTCAAAATTACTGACCTAGCAACCCTGTTTCCTTCTCAGGGTCAATCGGTCAGGACCAAATTGAGTGGAATAGTGAAACGGTGCCTTTAGCATGCACAACACTGGCCGAAACTTATGAAACTTGTTTTTTTTTTAATGATTAGTTATTTTATTTTTTCCAACTTATCAACCCTGTCTCATTCCCAAGGTTGCTCCATCGTTCATCAAGACAGCTAGTTGACATAACTGCCGAATTAATGACAGGTATGATCGTAACATCCGCCCTTACATGAGCGTCGCTTGACAACCATGGACAAGTTTACGATGTTTGAGACGAAACGGCTCAAATTAAGTGCGCCGCGATTAGGTGGGGAATACGCCACGCGCTTCAACTCATTAAAGATGATAATTGGATAGGTAATTACCATAAGACATATGTGCGAGTTTTGTGTTGTTCGAGAATGACAAGGTTTAGCTAATCATTTCCTTTAACTTTCGCCACATTACATTACACATAAACGAACGCCTTTTTCTATATTTCGAAGATAGCTAAGTACTTCACCTTGTATTATTTTTGTTTCGTTTACGTTCAAATATACATCTGGTAATACATTTGGGTTCTATAGGTGCGCGCTTTTCTAAAGAACTTTACCAATAAGGTCCTTTATGTCCTTTCTTAGGCATAAAGCAGTATATTTTCTCGTATCAAACATTTCGGGTATATGAAGTTATTCCTTGCTATCATAATACTTTTCTCCGAGACGGATTTGTTCGGGACCGCCAGTCTGTAATAGAATCGTTGATAAGAGCATCGTTCCGGCGGCGGTCGGCGGCCGTTCGCGTTCGTCCGGTCCGGTTCGGCTCCTATCGAGATCCAATACCGTTACCCATCGACCGGCCCTGCCTCGTCTTCATACCAGACCTTATCTTTGATAGATACCATTTATTTTTACTGAACCTATCCTAGTTTTGAAAATAAAGGTATGCTGTTGTATGTAAATATTATATACCATGGTTCTGACTTCTACATTCTACTTTATGGCGTTTATGGTTTGTGGCTGCTATTAAGACTAATAACTTTTAACACCATTTCTGTAACTCTAGAAACCCAGATCTCACTGTACAAAATTAAACTGTTTAGTGTACAATCTTAAGGCCGTAAGCCCGTAGGAATTAAGACAATTAAACGCTCAGCTTAAACACCAAAATATACTCGCACCGGCGGCGGCGGCGTTTGTGAGTTTAATCAGTTTATCTACATTTGGTATTTAAATGTTCAATTTAAGGAACAATCAGAGGAAGTAGGAGAGAATAAAGTTGGGCGAGTCGAGCGTGAAACTGAGCGTTGTTACGTAAGGAGAGGACGCGGCCGGCCCGGGGACGCGCGTGCGGGCAGATCATAATATGTCGATGGAAGTGAATACCTTGTAATAATAATACACAGAATAGATCTGGTAAATTAGCAATGCCACTTCTTACTAACATAATTTAATAGGTAGTGTAGAGAAAATTCAGAATGCAAATCAAGTAGCACCAAAAACAACGACAAACCTATTTGACTTCATTAGTCTATTCGATTTCAGCACAGAACGACATTGATTTGAACGACAATGGAGTTTCTTGTCAGTTCTTCTCCATAACAAGCTACTTTTCCGAATGGACCGTAGAATCAATCATTATTACTTGTAAATTTTAATTGTTGACGTTCAAAAGTGCCGCTTAGTGGCCTAATTGAAATAAATAATTTAGACTTTGACTTTTTATTGATTATTGTGCAAATTCCGCTTAGACAATTTACTCTCTGCAAAAGTTTCAAACATAATTTGATGATCCCATCGACATTTTCGCGTACCTAGTGGCTTGGCAGGTCTCGAATGTTCCCGCGGGCGTGATGCCGCCGCCGCGCCCGTTCGGCGCGAGCCTTACGCACCGCGCCGCGGGGATGATTGCCTAGATTGGATCCCCGATATCTAGCCCAGTGGCCCCACTTAATGCTCCACAACATTTGAATACCCTTGTGCGGCACCCGAAAACTTTCAACTGTTTTCTAGAAAATTGTAAACATCACACCGATTGTGTAGAAAAAACTCAAGACCGTATTGAAAACGAAAATTGAATGGGATACATAGAAAGAGATGGGATACCTAGATTTCTTATAGGACAAGGGAGGGTACCAATAACGGAGTAGTTACGAGTATATCCACCATCAAAAAGGTCTTTCCATAGGACAAGGGAGGGTACCAATAACGGAGTAGTTACGAGTATATCCACAAGGTACCTTCTTGCTCGCAAAAAATTAATTTGAAAAAAAGGTCTGAGCAGAATTCTCTGAAATTATTCCATCAGAATATTCAGGGTTTTTCTTCGAAGGAATTGGAAATCGAACTGTTTTTAGAAAAATCAATGTTTGAAATTGTTTGTTTCACTGAGCATTGGCTGAAAGATTATGCAATGTTAATCAATTATGAAAATTATACAGTGGGCAGTTGTTTTAACAGAAATATTATGTTGCGTGGGGGTTCACTTATATTAATTAAAAATGGTATTAAATCAAAACCTCGTAAAGATATAGTAGACCTATCAGTTGAACATAGTGTTGAACTGTCCTGTGTTGAGCTGGATAAGCATGTCATAGTGTGCGTTTACAGACCCCCAAATTATAAGAACTACTCTATATTCGAGTCAGTGATGGAAGATGTTTTGGCAAAACTTGCAATGGGTAATAAACTAATAATTGTCTGTGGTGACTTTAATATTAATATTCTAGAAGATAATTCAGACAGCAGTAGGTTATTAAATCTCTTTAAATCATTTAATTTGTCACATGTGTATATGGAACCAACCCGAACTACACTGACTTCTGCTACATGTATTGATAATGTTTTTTGTAGCTGCAACTACTTGGACAAAGCCATTATAAATTCTCTGCCTTCGGATCATAGTGGGCTACTGGTAGCCTTTGAGTCCATTATGCTAATAAAACAAGTGCAGATTCAATCCAGACCAATAACATCCGGTAAATTAAATAAATTTAACAGCACTTTAATCAGTAAGTTAAGCATCCAGGACCTCACAGTGAATGATGGTAATATTTTGTATGATGAAGTTTTCTCAGTGGTTCAAAAAGAGTTCAATAACACTTTTAAGAAGAAAACTAAAACTATATGCCCTAAGTTTTTATTCAGTGACTGGGCGACTACAGGACTTAGAAAAAGTAGGGAAAGACTTTACGAGCTATATGGGCTTAAGCCTTGTATTAACACTGAAACGTTTAATAAGTATGTTGCTACTTACTCAAGAATTTTTAAAAATTCCTGCAAGGCAGCTAAGGTCTTGTACATTAGCAATAAGGTTAAATTAGCAGAAAATAAAATCAAGACGGTTTGGAAAATTATAAACAATGAAACGAATAGGAATAAAAGAAATAGTAGTGATTACACGCTTGAGACCACACACGGACTTATTAGAGATAACAAAAAAGTTGCGCAAGAATTTGTTAATTTCTTTACCAACATCCCAATTAAAACTACTGAAACTTTAAATTCTTCGCCCTCGCTTGCTTTTGGATTATTAAACGCGAACGTTTCATCCTGCCCGATTGTATTTAATTTTTCACATATAAACCCCATGACAGTAATAAAAGCTTTTAAGCAAATCAAGATCAAACCGACTGAAGATCTGTGGGGAATGTCCATCAAAGCTTGTACCTCCATTATTCAGACTATAGCGCCGTACTTAGCGTTGATTTTCAATTTGTGTGTGGATCAAGGAGTTTTTCCGGATCTAATGAAATATAGTAAGGTTATACCACTTTTTAAATCCGGGGCAGTAAAGACACAAATAATTATAGACCAGTATCCGTGTTGCCGGTTTTCAGCAAGGTATTTGAGAGGATAATGCTAAATCAAATGCTCATTCATTTTAATACGAATAACATCTTGCATGATAGACAGTATGGTTTCACCAGAGGACGTTGTACAACTGACGCTGGTGTCGCTCTATTAAAACACATCTTTGATGCGTGGGAAGATTCGCAGGATGCCATAGGTATCTTCTGCGACCTGTCGAAGGCGTTTGATTGCGTTAATCATGAAACATTACTTCTGAAACTTGAGCATTACGGGCTAGGTCAATCAGCGTTAAGTTTAGTTAAATCTTATTTGAATGATAGACAGCAATTAGTTCAAATAAACGGTGTGAATTCGTCCGGGTTAAACGTTAAAATGGGGGTACCCCAGGGCTCAATTTTAGGTCCTTTCTTATTTTTAGTATACATAAACGATTTACCCCGTTTATTGGAAAACAAACTTAACATGGTGTTATTTGCTGATGACACATCTTTAATTTTTTAAATAAATAGACGTACTTGTCAGGTTGACGACGTAAATAACGCGCTACGGCAGGTTCAGGATTGGTTCACAGCCAATAATTTAGTTTTAAATGGTAAAAAAACCAAGTGCGTAAAATTTTCATTGCCGATTGTCAAAAGTACTGATTGTGACATTATGTTAAACAAGGAGAAGCTAGAATTCGTCGATAAAACGGTTTTCTTGGGGATCACGCTGGACTCAAGGTTGCAATGGGGTCCTCATTTGGTATCCCTTGCGGGGCGGCTGAGTTCGGCGGCTTATGCTGTTGGAAAGATTCGTCGGTTGACGGATGTGGATACCGCCAGACTAGTCTATTTTAGTTATTTTCATAGTATAATGTCTTACGGTATCTTACTATGGGGAAGGGCTGCAGACATTGAGTCAATTTTTATTCTGCAAAAACGAGCCATCAGAGCGATATACAATCTTCGCCGGCGCGATTCTCTAAGGGAACTGTTTAAGGACATTAACATCATGACGGTTCCTTGTCAATATATTTATGAAAACATCATGTACGTAAGAAAGAATTTACATCTTTTTAGTAAAAACGGCGACAGACATAATTATGTTACTAGAAATAGGGACCAATTAGTTCAACCAGGTTTCAGACTGGCTAAAGTAGCCTCATCTTTCATGGGGTACTGTACAAAATGTTACAATAAAATTCCTCCCCACATTCTTGAACTGAATGAGACGAAATTTAAAACTTGTATAAAACGCACACTATGCAGGCTGGCATATTATAAGTTGGGGGATTACATCAATGATAAAAATGCTTGGCTAAATGCTAGTCCTGCTCCACAGCCACTAGGGCGCAAAAACAAGTGATATGCAGAACATTATTGTTTTGAATTATTGTTGGACCTTCTGAAGACTGTCTATATATATTTGTATTGTATAAACTCAATTTCATTCATCAAGGTATGTACTTATGTACCTAAACATTGTAAAAAGTTTTTTTTTTTAAAAGAGTAAGTATGGAGTTTCTTGTGCATTCTTCTCCATTACAAGCTACTTTCCGAATGCACGGTAGAATCAACTATTATTATTTATAAACTTTAATGTAACGTTCAAAAGTGCCGCTTGGTGGCCTACTTGAAATAAAATATCTTTGTCTTTATCTTTCTTTTACAAATACGCAACAAAGCTCCGCGACTACGCCATCTTTATTCAACAGATTCTTTTACAAAACATTTTGGGAAAGAAATAAGCTTGCACAAAATATTTCCGCTGTGCTTGGAGTATTGTTTTCATTTCAGCAGAAAGGAACTAACTAAGCGAAAGAAGTCATTACACGTTACTCATAAACCGCCGAAGGCTGCAAATGAGAAAAAATATCTATTGTGGAGCAGAAAATGGCATTCTTGTTGCAGCCGCGGAGCTATGCCATGGTGGTAGTGGATGCAGAATATCTACTCGATACAACAAACAGTCGTACACTGAATTAAAAAAATGATTTTCGTTTGACTTTAAAGGATAACTGACAAAGCTGGATAAATATTTTTTATTAAGGGGCTTGTAGGAGCAGACGGTTTGTAACAGATATAAATACAAACCTATTTAATGTATATATATGTCGTGCTATGAAGTCCAGTTCCGCATACCTATTTTTCAGGCCATAAAACTTTATTGGGAGAAGATGATTCCATGATAGGAAAATCGTCCTTAATGTGGTATTTCATCTGACTGATCCTTCTGCATTAACATTTTAGTTCACAGTCCTCTAAGCTAGGTAGTTGTAGGCCCTAGCTGAAGACGCATTGTTGCGTGCAAGGAATCCCCCGATGTCCCAGCGCAGTGTCGTTTTACTTTAATTTCCCGTCCGTCTGAATGTCTGTTCGTCTGCGCACTGCAACCACCGAGTAATCTCTGCGTAGCCGAAGGCACACCGCGCTGGTACGTAATATTAGAAAAACCTTTCTTTATAAAATGTAACAAGACTAGGACCTAGATGACTATAGTCAAACTTTCCTCTATTAAGTCTTGGGCTTGGAGCGCGACTTAATTTAAAGTTAGGCCTAAAATATATAGTTACAAGTCCTAAGTAGAACTCCAATCAAATTTTTACAAAGTGGGTAGTTTTTAGTGGGTAGTTGAAGCTTTACGGCGGCACAAGAACTTTATAGTTTGCCTTCTTTTATAAGAGCAACTAATTAGCTATCACAATGACGAAAGGGTAATACGTACCGGGAAGAGGGTAGAACAAATAAACTGCGGAACGACGCGAGCGACGGGTGTTCGCAAATTACATGCTATAATAATACTTCACTTTCTACATTTTTGCACGAACGTGGACTACTACCATTGTTTTAATAGAAATTCTATTAGATTTTGCGAAATACCTCCATAATTACCCTTTAGTTTACCGAGGTTTTTGCGCGTTTGCGTCTGCTGGATAAAACTATTTAAAGTACAATGAATGTAAAACAGAATGTAATGTACTGACAATGAAAGTACATTCTTCCACTAGTTATAGCCGTATGACTATATCTCATATCTCGACTAGTGCCGATAAGTTTTAATTATCTCTTACAAAAGGATTCGTTGCACCATCGCTGCACGGATACACATGAAGATAATGGCGGGATGTGAAGCTAGTGTTTAACAAAATGAGAAACACAGAGGACGTTCTATTTGTTTTCATGTGAGGATATTCAAAAAAATGCTCTTGTTTCACTTGGTAACACTGGTATTAAAATTTCAAAAGAATTCTACATTATTTGCCTTTTGCACCCTTTTTTGAAGGCACTCGGTGGTGGAGGGTTGTCTCAGACTGCGGTGCGCATTTCACGCGCGTTCGAGCGCTGGAGTGCGTTATTACTTTCATGTGAAACCCGGGGGGTACAGTTTGAGGGCTGCTGCTCCCTGCAGTTTGCGGGACTGCAATAATGTGCTTTTTGTTTGTTTGTGAAGCTTTGTGATCGCTCAACCTCGCCTTTATGTGTTTCGGTGACACTTTATAGGATAAGTTTGAGCTCTTGATGAAACCACATTCATGAAATTATAACTATGTAAGTTTTTGTTTTGCTGCTGAAAGAGTGGGTCTAAAAATGAACATGGACAAAACCATGGTCATCGTGAAAGCCCATGTAACACCTATCAAGATCGGAGATCTTACACTCGAATTTGTAGATGATTATCTCTACCTGGGACAAACGGTCTTGTTGGGTAGGTGGCTAGTTGGGTTGGTCTAATTTCGAGAAAGAGGTCAAGTTGGATGGGCGGTGTTCAGGCAGTTGCGCGGTGTTTTCTCGTCCAACTTACAGCAGTGTCTCAAGACAAAAGTCTATGACCAGTGTGTGTTGCCTGTTATGACTTATGGCTTTGAGACGTGGTCGCTCACAATGGGCCCCATTAGAAAGCTTACAATCCCCCAAGGGGTAATGAAGAGGGCTATGCTCAGAGTTTCGTTGCATGATACTTCAAGGTACTTCACGCCAGAACAGCTGCTCAGCTTGTATCAAGCGCAAGTTCGATCATGCATGGAGTACTGTTCTCATCTCTGGGCCGGCTCTGCCAAATACCAACTTGATGCACTAGAGTCGAGAGTAGAGATGCTATGGAACCATAGTTGCTCATGTTAGTTTTGTCTCCTTTATAACCGATTTCCTAATAAGGAGGCGGTTCTATGTTCGACATTATGTATGTTTTTTTTTATGTATGTTCACCGATATATCCGTCAATTGTAAACCGATTTCAAAATAGTTATTTATACTACAAGTGCGGAAAGTAGGTGATTTCCGATGAGTGGTATTTTTATTCACGAGCGAGCGAAGCGAGTGAGTGTATAAATCGACACGAGTCGGAAATCATCTTACGCACGTGTATCATACAAAATTTTACTATGCATTGTGCGAGGAAATAAAAAAAAATATCTGAACCAAGCAAGAAATTAATAAAATGGCGCTTATTCAAGGGCGCTTAGCATATCCACAGATTAACTAATAGTTCATAGTTCCTCGGGCATATCTACTGCGCATGTGCAAATAGCTGTCACGTCGTAACGCAAAAAGGCACGAGCAAAATATTCATTCTGTCAAACATATTTAATTAATATTTAAAATTAATTTATTGATCAAAATCTAAATCTAGAGTAATTAAAAACGCCTTAAATGAAGTATTAGTTTTGTTTTACCTTTTATATGAATGGTAATCTGTACTTAACTAATTTTTTAAACTTTTATCAAATAATAAAAACTCTGTGCGGCGGGCTGACGTTGGAGCAATAATTATAAAAGTACAGGAAAGTAAAAAGCACTAGTAAAAAAAGTGACACTTTCCGCACAGTTTGGCTGCTTGGAAAACGCTTTTTTCGAGGACATTCATTGTAAATAATGTTTTTGTTTGAAAGGGTATGTTCCGAAATTGGTCCCATTTTAATTTGGTGAAGATCTGATGAAGAAATTCGAAGATATACAAACTCTTCAATAAATAACGGCAAATCCCTCGGGATTGCTGCAATCGCATGTCTGTTTATTGTTTATACCATTTCATAACATAACATCGCGCCAGTACGCTCTTAAGGGGTACGCAGATCTCTCATTTCACCGGTTATGATCAAGTTTCATGATATTCGGGTAATATATACTGGCGTTATAGGTAACTTACTAAACAACTTGCCTATTAGGTAGGTGCAACAAAAAAATTAAAAATACTTTTACAAAAAAATACTACCGACTTCCAAATAAAACTACAAAGGGAAAAATAACTTTAGTTTTTAAGTCGGTGTCCATAACGCAATAAATTGGTACCTACGAAAGACACCGACTGCCAAAAATAAAGTTATTGTTCACACACAGTTGTATTTGGAAGTCGGTAGTATTTTTTTTTGTAAAAAGTTTTTTTTTAATGGTAAAGTCTTTATAACAGATATTTTTAGTTTGTCTGGAAAGGTGCCTACTTCTATGCATAAATTAATGATGAAGCTTAGTAGTTCAGATGTAATATGAGCTACATCTTTAACGATATTTGTCATAATGCTATCATAGCTGGCACTGGTTTTTTTTAGAGCAATTATTATTTTATTAATGTCATCAGGGACTGTCGGTGTCTTGACAAAATAATTAGAATTTGAATAAAAAAATAATTTGAAAATGTCGGTTTGTAGATTTTTGGGCTTCACTATCTATACCAATATAATAAAAAGGGTAGATTTTTTGTTTGTTTGTACTGAATAGGCTCCTAAACGTTACATTCGTATTGTGGTATGGTATTCATTCTTATTCAAATAAATAGTTTAACAAATTGGTAGGTGGTAGAGTAGGGTTTTTAGTAGTGGTGGTTAATATAATGTAAAGCAACTTAAAGCAGCGTGCTTATTTATACTAATATTATAAAGTGGAAAGATTGTTTTGTTTGTTTGTGTGTGATTTGACCAAATTATTTCACCAATAGAAAGCAACATTATTTCTGAGTATGTTACGGCTATTTTTTAATCCCGAAAACGGGTCCTGTGGGGTGGTCGACGGGAGCGAAGCCGCGGGCAACAGCTAGTTATACATAATATCATAAAGCAAATGCTATCGTGGAACTCACTTGGCGCTATGCATCAACGCGCTATGCTTGTATCGTTATAACGCAGTATCGCGCGTAAAGCGCGCAACGCAAAAACGTAAATAAAGCAAGAAGCAGCTAGGGGGCGCCGGGCAGGCGCAACAGCCCAGCGTAATTTACCTACGCTATTTTGCTTCGTGCTTTTTAGTGTAAAAAAGTATAATTGTGTAAGTAAGGACGATTGATTGAGAGATTGTGTTGTTGTTTAATGTTTGGTTTTTGTGTGTTTATGGTGGACGAAAATGTCTAAAAGAAATAGTGATTTACCAATATATAACTTAAAGTAGTGAAGTAGAAGTAAAAGAACGAGGGAACGTTCATTGTTTTTTTTTTACTGCTCCATTTTATCGTAACAAATACATAAAAGCGATGTAACATTTTAAACATGCTGTCTGTTCAACGAGTCCAACGCTAGGGTAGGAGCTGCGAATTAGCAGTCACTGCGCTTGCTTTATTCGCGCCCGCCCGAGCGTTATAAAAAAGCGCGTTATAATAAAGCGCTTAAAATATAAAGCTTGCATTAAGCAAGTTGCTATAAGAACCTACCCTACCTACCATACGGTAGGTAGGGTAGGGTAGGGTAGGTAAGTATGTAGAATAGGGAAGCGTAGGTAGGTTAACCGTCAGGGCAGTTGAGTAGGTTGGTAGGTAGGTAAGGATAAGTGGATAGGTAGGTAGGGTAAGGTAGGTAGGTATGGAAGATAGGTAGGTAGATAGCCAGTTGACGGGAGCGAAGCCGCGGGGGTCAGCTAGTTATTAATATCATTAAAGTCAAGAAAAAATTAAAATTAAATAAATTCGCAAAGTCTTTGTTATTTATCATTTCGTCATTCATAATTAATTGATTTCCGCCTTTATTTGGATATTTAGATTTGATCTGATTTATTACTTTGCAAGCAGCTTTCAAACACTCCCAAGCTTTCGCCATTATAGTATTAGTGTGATTACGTCTTTGCATATGCTTCGAAAGCAGTTTTGGTGGCTTGATTTGGATTATTCATATATTGCCACAATATTTGTCATTTACGTTTGCTGCATATTTTCAGGCCACGCATTTGTAAAAGAAGCTAACAACATCGTCTGTTGCCCAGGCCGCTGTCGCCCTCGCCGGGCTACCTGCTGCAGGCGACAGTCCCGCCGTGTTGTCGTTTAGCTCCCATTCTGCATGCGCCGCGGTGTCGCTCCTCCAATTTGTCCAAGCTGTCTCGTGGGCTAGGTGACACGCAATAGGAAGGAGCGGAAGGTTCACCCAAAATCTATATGAATTGCTACCTACATTATTATTTAGTGATATAAATAAACTAGCTTCTAGTGTTGTTTTCATATATTATATTTCATGTGTTTAGGTTCTTAACAATGTCTAACTCCTGATGTATTTTCTTCCCTTGTTGTTCATACCATCATAAAGAGGCGTAGATCGTCACAGATGGAGGATATCGCCCAAAAATTTAATCGAGCACATCACGACACTGAGCAGTGAGTAAAAACCTGAAAGAAGAGCGAGAGAAGCAATCACTCTTCATTTTCTCTTTCCTGTCTGATTTGTTTGAGTTTACAATTAATAAAATTCGGAGTAAGTCTTCTGAAACTATCTCATTTTTTGTTTTCGATAGCGACCCCATGAGCCAATGAATAAATTTTCCAGACCCCGCTGTCGGGAGTCGGGCGCCTGGAGCTGAACCTGTATCAAAACGGTACAAGTGCCGCCTACGTGAGGGAATACATCGCAGCTTTCACGAAATTATGGCAAACATTATGAAAATCTCTTTATATTTACCTAACTTTTTAGCACAACATCATCATCATTATTTAGCAGGTCTACTTACCCGAAAAGCTCCGAAAGATTAATTCCAATTTACTTTATAGTCCCGCACGAAACAAATATTTGTATAGCCTTCAGATAGTGGTCCCGGATCGGTGTTTGTGTTAGTTGAGTTTTTTTTATTATTAATGATAGGCTCGCACTTGACCACTATTTCACCTGATGGTATGGTATATGTTTTTAAATTCACCTACGATACATGAGAAATTTCTAGTATGTAGCAAATTTTATTTAAATAAAAAAACATATTCGCGAGCTGGTTGACCAAAACTATAAATATCATTCGACTGCACAGCATGATTTTCTTCTTGTTTACATCTTTGCAGTCGGGTTTTTTGAT